>JAPDNY010000008.1:112503272-112835772 GCA_029375565.1 Gekko gecko | reverse complement strand
GTTTTTTAAGAAAGCAGCATTTCAAGACTAATGTTCAGTTGCTACAATTTCAGTTTAATCCAGTGACAAAAATAGGGATAATATTGCAGATATGGAGTCTTGATTTGCTCAGCATTGAAGTATTCACATGATGTAAAGCGGGGCTTGGAATTTACCCTGATGATTTTCCAAATGGGCTGTTATAGAAGGAGTAGTCAAGACACGTGACATTGCTCATCACAGAAGCCCTGAAAGGTTTTTTCCCCCCCAAGTTTTCCATTTGGGCTTAAATAATAATTAAAAAAAAGATTTCCATTTGTGCTAACTTGTCCTTTTGTTGTTTACTCTCCCATGAAAACTCCTGCATTAATTTTTTGGGGGAGGGACACCTGGAGGTAAGGTTTACCTTTATAAATGTCAGTAAATCATTTAAAACAGATTCATCTGTGTTTCTGGTACAACTTCAGTATAAGGGCCGGTATTATGAGTAAAAAGTGGGTTAAGTTCTTTTCAAATACTTAAAACCTTGTCCATCAAGTAGCAACTGTTTTTTGTTACTTGGGATATGAGAGCAGTTGCACTTGTGGAGAAGGGATATGTGGTTTAAACTGAAGAATAACTGGTAGTATACTGTGTGAAGATGCTATATAAATTGACTGTAATGTTTCGGTCCATTACTGGCTTACTTCTGTTTGTGAGTGGGATGGGGAAATCCTTGAACCTCTGTATTGTATTGCATCTCACTTGCTTTTTAGGATGGAGTGAAGAGTCTAGGCTGTCCTCATCCCCCCAGTGGAAGTACTCATATGCTTGCTTTGTAGTGAAGTAGAGATTTGTCCCTCAAGAGAACCCCAGTTATTTATCTACTGTTTCATTTGTTTTGATTTTTGTCTTAAATTGATAGATGACTGACAGTTGTTAAAATATAATTTTCTGTAGTATTTCCTTTAAATGCAAATGCAGAGTATATTTAAACTATCATAATAGTTTTTGAGGGATGTATTAAAATGAAAGTTTGGCTTCAAGTTGCATGCATGCATTTTTAGTTTCACTGTACTTGGCTTGAGTGGTCTGTGTTCAAGGAATGCAGAATATTTGATGCAGCTGATTTTCTCTGTTCCTCTTACATTAAATTCACAAAGCTTTTTTTTCAAGAGAGAATAAATGTGGTGCGTGTGTTTGTTCAAAAAATGTCAGAATCATTCTTATTTTGTTCCAGGCAAAAAGTGATAGTCCTCTGCACAAATTTAAGTGGCTGAGAGTGGTGTTGGATGAAGGGCATACAATACGAAACCCAAATGCTCAGCAAACTAAGGCTGTGCTAGATCTGGATGCTCAAAGAAGATGGATTTTGACAGGTATATATGCCCTAGGCTGGGCACTGCATCCCTTTTTTAACTTGGTGTGGTTGCTTCTTCTAGCTAGAGACTACATTTGTGGCTGCGGTGCTTGTTTGGCTACAGATGCTGCCTTGGTGGGAGAGAACGTCTTTGCTGTTGCTGCCTTACAGTGTGGCCACTATAAACTGGCCACAGTCCTATTCTTACAGTCAGTGTAACTCAGCCAAAATGGTTATAGATTTATTTATTATTTTCTTCTGAGAACATACTGTTGGGTTTATTTATTTATTTATTGAAAACATTTATGTACTGCCTTTCCACTGCCTCTCCACCCAAATAGAGTCCCCAAGGTGGCAAATGTAAAACATTTAAAACATGCAGTAAAAACACACAGACATACAAACACACACAACCAGGGAGGAAGGCCAGTAGGAGTTTACTGGAGGTAACAATGAAACAAAAAAATCTTAACCCGCTGGTGGAAGACAGTGACAGAGATAGACAGGTGAATCTGCCTGGCAGGGGCACCCGATGGCAGGGGCACCCAAAGCAAGACCTCCAAAGACGACCGGACATGTAGGTTCATATGGGAGAAAGTAGTCCCTAAGATGTGCCAGCTGCAATATGTATAAGACTTTAAAGCTTAATACCAGCACCTTGAATTGGGCCCGGAAGCAAATTCGGAGCCAGCATAGATGGGACAAGACTGGAGTGATATGGTCTCTGTGACCCACACCAGCCAAAATTTTGGCTGCAGCATTCTTTACCAGCTGTAGCTTCAGGCAGTCTTCAGGCACATTGCATTAATTTAAACTGGATTTATCCAAGCATGCACCGCAGTGGCAGGATCTTTCCCACAGGAAAAGCTGCAGCTGAGTCACCAGCCAGAGCTGATGAAAGGCACCCCTGCTACTTCTGGCACCTGCTTATCCATCAGGAGTCCCTGCTCCAGCAGCACCTGCAAGCTACAAACCTACTGCTGTAGGAGGAAAGCAACTTCATCCAGAACAGGAGCTATATGCATTCCTGGGTCAAACCTTCCCCCCACCAGTAGCACTTCCGTTTTGTCGGAACTAAGTTTCAGCTTGTTTGCCCGCATCCATTCCAAAACTGCCTCAAGGCACTTGTTCACAGTTTCCAAAGCTTTCCCAGGATCCACTGGAAACGTGAGGTAGAGCTGAGTGCCATCCACACATTGGTGACAACTCAGCCAAAATCTCTGGGTGACCTCTCCCAGCAGCTTTACATAGATGTTGAAAAGTGTGCGGGACAAGAGAGAATCTTATGGAACCCCATAGGCCTGGGGCAGAGCAAGAGTCCCCAGCACCACAATCTGATACCTACCTCCAAGATGGGCCTGAACCACTGCAAAACAGTGCCTCCCAGTCCCGAAAGGCGAGGACTCATGGGGCACATCTGTACCAGGCTAAAAGATGCTTCCGTAGCAAAGCTCAGTAGATGCTTAGATAGTTGCATTTCATTATAGGAAGGCTTTCTTCTTTTCAAAGAGCTGCTGCTTTTAAGCATCCACTTTTAAAATTGGTGAATTAAAATCATCAGGATCCACTGCCACATCTCCTGCATGTGATGTTCTAAATATTGACATATTGCCTCATAAGTCTGTGGGTTCCCATCTACCAACCAGCCATCCGACCCTGGCTGTACTTACATCTCCGTTTTTATGGGCAACTAATAAATGTTTAAAATATATGAAAGTGGTTTCAGGTAGTCTTGTGTGGGAAACAGGATTTTAATATACAGTAGTAATTTTTGAGGTAATTTTAGTGCTGACAGTTGTTATAATTTAGAAGGGATTCTGTGGTAAGGTTTAAGCCTCATAGGGGTTTGTTGGTGTTTTTTTTGCTTAGTAGTTTTGACCTTACCATTTTCTATTAACTGAGCATGGCGTTAATGTGTGTGGTTCTTCCCACCTTTCTTTTTAGGCACACCTATTCAGAATTCCTTGAAGGACTTGTGGTCTCTTCTTTCCTTTTTAAAGCTGAAACCATTTACAGACAGAGAGTGGTGGCACCGAACAATCCAGCGTCCTGTCACTATGGGAGATCAAGGCGGGCTTAAGTATGAAATGCTTCCAGTACCTTTTGGAAAAGCATGGTATCCAAGAACATTTTAGTTTCCATGAAGAATACAGACTTTGAAATCATCTGATAAGAATAGTTCTCTTTCCATTAATGAGGAAAATGCAACTTTGCCTAGCTTCATTTACAATACTTAGCAATGCAATGAAATATAAAATTAATACAGTCTGTCTCATGGGCACTTCCTTTGTATTGCTAGGCGTTTACAATCCCTGATTAAGAGCATTACTCTTCGAAGAACAAAAACAAGCAAAGTTAAAGGGAAGCCGGTTCTGAAGCTTCCAGAACGTAAAGTATTTATTCAGCATATTACTCTTACAGATGAAGAGAAACAAATCTATCATTCAGTGAAGAATGAGAGCACAGCTGCTATTAGCAGGTAAATGGTGCCAACTGTTAAGTGGAGAAAGAAAATGCCATTACATTGCATTTAATTGTTATTATAGTCTGACTTACAACAGTATCTAATTGTCTTAGTATATGTGGTTTCAAAAAACTGGAAAGCGGAGTAACGATATAAAGTTCAGACAACTGAAATATAACACTGAGCACTTGTTTCCAGGGGTCGCAGCACTAGGACTGATTCTGCAAAAGCAGTTGTTCCGCCCTTGGTCTGCCATTTCCCCTGGTTGTACCGCTCAGTTTCCCACTATTTACTGTATGGCCGTATTTTGACCTGCATCCCCCCCCCCCGATTTCCCCAGCGTCTTCTTGATCCTTACTGGGGGGAGATGTGGGCCAAAATGCAGCCGTGCAGCAAATAGTGGGAAATTGAGCAGTACAACCGGCGGAAATGGCAAACTGAGGGCAACAACTGCTTTTGCAGAATCAGTCGAGCTGTGCTTGACTGCAATCTGAATATTAATGCTACTTGATAAAACGTTCATAGTATTACCTTGTACGATTGACAGAATCAGAAATGGTAGTGTCATTTATTAAGAAGGCAGGATGGTGGGAATGCAGTGACACCTACAGCTATTCAATTCCTGCTTGGTCTGTTAAAATCACATTCAAAGCAATTTGCCTTGTTAAACACTGCTGTGCTTGAAATGTTGCATGAGGTTTTAGCCAGGTGGCTCTTGACAGTCCTGACCATACAAAACTAATCAGAGGACTATAGTTTGGGGCTGCTGAGAGCCCCCGGACAAAGATTCCATCTGCACACACCTGTATAACCCTGATCCAAACCAAGTATCATAACAAAACAGACAAATCACTTGGCTTGCTGTTATCATGCTTCTATAGTAATAAAAGAATTGTCCTGTCTGTCCATGTTTCTTTGTTTTACATTATTTATATCCCACATTTCTCCCCAATGGGAACCCACAGCAAGTTGCATTATTCTCCCCTCCTCCATTTTCTCCCCCAGTTTATCCTCACAACAACCTTGTGAGGTAGGTTTGGTTGAGAGTGTGTGACTGGCCCATGGTCACCCAGCAAGCTTTCATTGCTGAGCGGGGGATTGGAACATGGATTTCCCAGATCCTAGTCCGACACTTTAACCACTGCACCACACTGGCAGGCATAACTCATCTGAGAATAAAGCTAGGAAACTCAAAATTGGCCACCAGCTTCAGGATGATTGTGGGAGTTCCGGGGGCAGAATTGAAAGGCATGGGAAAATCCTGGCCCAGGTGAGGCAAACCACCAGCACACCATACTATTTGCAACTGAAGCTAAGAGTCTCGGTTTGTGGCAGGCATAACTCAGAAAATAATGGTACGTGTATGAAAAACTGGACATCAACTCCAGAATGGCTATGGAAGTTACAGTGCCAAAAATGAGGGGAACTGGAACACCCTGAGCCAGGTTATTTTCACAACAGACAACATATAAGAGAGCTTTTAAGCAACTTGTTGATGTGTCTGTACTACTCAGATCCCCAACCGGTCATGGAAAGTTGCTGGGTGACAGACTCTTGGCCAGGCCTACCTCACAAGGCTGTTGTGAGGATAAACTGGAGAGCAGGAGAACGATGCAACTTTGGGTCCCCATTAGGGAGAAAGACTGGGTACGGTATTTGTTACAAATCTAATTTTTAGTGATATTAAAAAGATTAAATCATTTGTCACATAGTAAGGTAGTATTTACAAAGGGCTATTAGATCTTCCACCAGCAGAATAAGGATTAACAGTCCAGTGCCTGAACTGGGAGTTGTAATATCTGTTCTACATATATTACCACTAAAACAAATTTATGTTCCATTACCGTACGTGTAAAGGCTGGGGGGTGTTAAAAGATGGGAAAATATTAACCCCCCCCTTCTGTTCATAATATTAATAAAGGTTTGCTCCTACATTATTGCTCTTAAAGTACATTATGTTGCCAAGCAGGATAGAGTTGAGAAGGTCTTGAGACCAAGAAGTGAAAATAAATGGGAGGGGGAGACACAGAACAGTCTGAGGGAGGGAGATAGAAATGAATGAGAAAACTCTGAAAAAGAGGGAATAAAATTAAGAGAGGGAATGGCCTGCAGGCTGGCACTTACTGTAGCAGCCATCAGCGTGCTGGCTTGATTGGTGGGCTTCAGTCTTGGAGAAAGGGAAGTCTAGCTGATAGTAGAGTGACTTTTACTGTGTTCAGACTTCCCTGCCTCCCTCGTGGCTGCAGCCAGAACCTCATTTAAAAATAAACTGAAAGACATTCTGCTGGATGCAACACGATGATGGCTTCCAGGGGCCTCCAGCTGACTTGGGTCCCCTGAATTTTGTCCACCCAGTCCTCTGTCGGCAGCCCTGACTACAGTCACATGTGAAAATTATTTGTATTGTAAACTAAATCCAAAGCATTTAGCGCTTTCTGGGTAAAATGCAGTTGGAGATTGCAGTTTGCAGCCGGGTGTGTGAGAGTGACACAATAGGCAAAATAAATGGCACATATTGACAGTTTATATTGCAGGCTTGGAGGATTTGTGAAGCACAGTTTGATTGGATACTGAAGCTGTAAGCCACATTTTGCTCTATTTTTCAGGTATTTTAATGAGGGAACTGTTTTGACCCACTATGCAGATGTTCTGGGTGCTCTGCTTAGATTGAGACAGTTGTGTTGTCATCCACATCTCTGTGCAAGTGCACCTTCCTCCGCCTTTGAAGAAGGTCAGTATCTTCATTCACTACTAAAATGTAGCAATGCTTTTATCACACTTGCTGAGAAAAAATAGATGAAATACTTGATTTTGTTATACATACATTTATCATCTTGCTTGTGACAGTTTGTTAGAACTCAGATCTGTGTGGTTACATCCTCGGCAATCAAAGTATGCTTAGAGGGTAAAACATATGATGAGTTGGAGAACAGCAGCTCCTTTTTTCTCCCCACCTTTTAATCCTTTAGAGTCTCTAACCCTTTTAGTATAGTTAACTAGGGAAAAGATGTCATCTGATCCCACTTTACCACCCCCAAAGGACTCTTTAACGCACGGAGGAGAAAGATGCTGTAACAGTGTACGGGGAGGGACATCGGATGTCACTTGTTCCCCTTCAACCTGGCAGCCACTTGGAACATGGAGGGCCTGAATCAGACCTCAGTCTTTCCGTTTTGGCTTCTTTTTTCTTCTGATTTGCAAAGTCATCCTGTATTTTCCTGAGTCTGAGGAGTACATGTTCAGTACTTATGTTAGAAGTTAATTGTTCTCAGTAAGTGAGGCAACTTCAGTTTGTGAAGCAATGGAAGAAATCTTATGGAATTATTAATCACTATTGTGCTGGTTTCAGAAAACCAAGAAAAAATAATTTGGTTTCTAACATGTCACTTCAACTGCAATTTCAGTCTATTTACCTTAGAAGAATGCCTGATAAGTATTTAAGTGCAATAGATGAGTATGTTTGGCTGTTTCATCAACTGCTAATTAAATATGATCTGTTTTGTTTTAACAAACCCAAATGTGTTTCTGTTACATGCTACTTGAGAACTGTAATGTGGTGGAAACTGCCATCAAATCACATTTGACTTATGGCGACCTCATATGGTCTTCACGGCAAGAGGTGGTTTGCCCTTGCCTTCCACCGCATCGTGGCCCTGGTATTCCTTAGAGGTCTCCCATCCAAATATGGGCCAGGGCCAACCTTGATTAGCTTCTGAGATCTGACAGGCCTGGGCTATCCATGTCAGGCCAAGAACTGTAAAACCCAGGTAATAAGGTATCCGGTCATGTTTTTTCTTTAATGTAGTGTTTATTTCTGTGGGCAGGTAATGGTACTCCTGAAGAGCTGCGTGCAAAATTAATAGAGAAGATGAAGCTAGTTCTAAGCTCTGGCTCTGACGAAGAATGTGCTATTTGCTTAGATTCTCTCAGCATTCCTGTGATAACCCACTGTGCTCATGTGTACTGTAAGCCATGCATTTGTGAAGTCATCCAAAGGGAGAAGGTTAGTTTCTGCCCTCAGTCCAGTCATGAGCTATTCTAAAGTGATGTGCATTAGTCTTGGGTAACTGAAAGATGATTGTATTGCGTTGGTAAACCGATTAAATTCCTTTATAACCTCTTTGAATTTGCAGCTGTGTGAATTCAGGATGTCTCGTCTGCTGATTCTGTTTGTGCATCAAATTTGCATGCTGTCCTTTTGGTATTGATCTGCTGTTGTATGATTATGGGTGTTCTAAAGAATAGTTTGTTTGGGGTGGATAGTGTTTTAAAATCTTGAGTTGTTTTCTTTAATATCTGAAGTAACGCCAGATGTACTGGGAGATCAGTCCGTTATTGTTGTTCCAATTGGAAACATGTTTCCAGGTATTCCCCCCACCCTGCTGCCCCCAATGACATATTTTCAGTATTGTACCTTTCAACGAAAGAATCATGCTTCCTATGTTTCAAGAAGATAGGTAATTAAAATTCTCACTTGTACAGCAAATAGAGCCTCACATCCAATTCCTTACGTTTTGAGGAGTTGCCTGTGTTTTTCTCTATAGGACTGAGAGGGTAGCTGTGGTAACAGGAGATGTATCGTGGTGGTGGGAAGGAGATGCAGCTACTTAATGCTCCAGAATCAGCAGTTCTGTTACAGAGAGATGATCTGATCTTTTCTCCTCACTGATCAGTCCTATCTTGTCTGATTTGCCTCTGCTCTGGCCCTGGTTGAGGCTAGGCAGGCATCTTTTGGGCCGGGGACAACCAGCAGATGACTGTTCGCAAAGCACAAGGCTCTTTGGAGCACATATGGGGAGAGGCAGTCTTGTAGATATGTCGGTCCCAGGCCTCATAAGGCTTTAAAGGTCGGCACCAGCATCTTGAAACGGATCCGGTACTCAATTGGTAGCCAGTGTAGTTGGTGGAGCACCAGCTGAATGTGCAGCCACACAGATGTCACAGTCAGCAGGCACACTGCTGCATTTTGCACCAGCTGGAGTTTCTGGATCAGCCTCAAGGGTAAGCCTGTGCAGAGCAAGTTACAGTAATCAAGCCTGGAAGTGGCCATTGCATGGGTTACTGTAGCCAAGTCCGGGGAGAGAGATAGGGAGTCAGCTGCATGATGTGCCGAAGACGATCAAAGGCAGACCTGGTGCCTGTGGCAACCTGGACCTCCATAGAAAGGCATCCAGGGTCACCCCAAGGCTCCTCTCCGTCTGGGCTGGCACCAACGGTGCCCCATCCAGGGTAAGGAGCCTAATTCCCGAATCCACTCCACCCTGGCTCAGGTACAGAACTTCTGTCTTCATAGGATTTAGCTTCAGCTGACTCTGTCGTAGCCACCCAACCGTGGCCCCCGCATAGCACAGAAATGCCTATCAGGATGTTCCCAGCATCCTTTTCACACCCATATTGTTGATGTGGAGTTACTCTTCCCGTTGTTGGTGCCACCCTTCTGCCCCCTGGAACATTAAGGCACTGACCCGCTAGCATAACTGTCAAGTTAGAAGACTTCTGCCCACTCAAATGTTGGAAATTGAGTTTGGATTGAGAGCATTTCTGATACAGACAGGCTCATGATTTGGGTCATGTTGAGATTAAATCTCCAACAGCACATCAGCCTGTACACGAAAACTAAAGTGGTGTTTGTTTTATTTGTTATCCACTTGTCATGTTAGTATAAATTGTCTCTGGGTGTGTTTGTATTTTGTATTTACAGCTTCATTTTTTAAAAAAGAAAAGAATGAGTAATAGTTGATCCTGTGTTTATATAGCTGAGTGAGAGTTCTTCAGTAAAAACAAAGCACCTCTATTCTGCTGTTATATAACCAGAATTTTCATGTAGAGCTCATCAGCTGAGCTGGAGAAAAGAATTTACAAGTGGAGCAATTAGTGCATCTTCACATTAACCCAGTACAGAGCAGTAGAATTAAAATGTTGGCACTGACCAAAACACCTCTAGAAAAAAAGGGAATTGAACCTCAATATGGCCAGTATTCATAGTATACAATTTCCGGTAACCTGTTCAGGTTGTACATGTGTGTAAAAGGTATGCAGCTAGATCAATTATAACTTCTATCTTTTCTCATGTTAAAATTGTTAGCTGAGTTTTTTTGTTGCTGGGTGGAAAAGAAGAGTTAAGACTGTAGAAAGCAGCAGCAGAATCACATGTGGGTAGGTGGATTGTGCCTGACTCTAAAAGGTTGCATTTTAGTGTGAGAAATATGACTTACATTTAAAATATAACAGACTGGATCCTTTTCAGTGCCCGTGGAAGCCACTGGTGGAGGCCCATCTTCCCCCCCTTTCCCTGGGAGCTAGTTGTGGGAGCTGAAAAGGCAGTTCCAGAGTTGGGGGAACCCAGAACATGGGCAGCTGCAGAGAGCGAGCCGGAAGTGGATAGAATTGTCCCTCCTGCTTTTGCCTCAAAGGTTTCTCTAAAAGAAGACTTGCAAGAGCAGACAAGATGCATAGGATCTAACCATGTGGGGCAGAGCTACAGCATAATGAGCTCACACTGAGGCTGAACATTATTCTAAAACAATAATTGGTGTTGCTTTGGTGGTTATGGTGCCTTAAGACTTTATGTGGTCACTGGAGGATAATCTCCTAAAAGGTTCTGCTACATGGTATTATAAAGCTTTTCGGCTGTTCCTGCAACATTGGAGAAAAGGGATTCCTGGACAGGCAGTATAGAAATGTTTTTAATAAATAACCATTGATGCATAGATCAAGAGTTAAAGGACCGCAGTAGACAATCTGTTATGTCTGGAATCAGAGCTCATGAGGTTTGAAATGTTGTCTGTTTAAACTCTTTGTTCATCCACCTTTAATTAAGTGGGATTGCTTATTTATCTGCTTAATTTCAGATATGAGAGTAGCAGTTTAGCAAACAAGTGGAACTGGATAGCTACAAAGCAAAATAGAGGCAGTCAAAAGCTGTTCCCCCTATCCTGAAGAATATTTGTTGAGAGCTTCACATTTAGCAATCAGTGAAACCTTAAATGGGGTCAAAACCCAGTGCTGCTTTATGCTCTTTATAGTCTACCTTTCTCATTGAGACTTGAGGTGTTTTGAGAATCTTGAGCCATTTGAAAGGATTATTAAAGTATTATTCAAACTAGCCATGACCTGGATAGCCCAGGCTAGCGTGATCTCATCAGATCTCAGAAGCTAAGCAGGTTCGACCCTTGCTAGTATTTGGATGGGAGACCTCCAAGGAATACCAGGGTCGTGATGTGGAAGCAGGCAATGGCAAGCCGCCTCTGAATGTCTCTTGCCTTGAAAACCCCAGAGGGTCGCCATAAGAATGCTGTGACTTGACAGGGCAAAGCAATTTTAAACTACTGTAGGGCAATGTTTACAACATTGCCTAGTGATTAGGTAACAAATGACAATTCATTGGAGAACTGCTGTGCCTAACAGAAAAAAGAGCTAAAGCCATGTTCTTCAGAGTTTCTAGAGAAGAAAGTACATGTATATTGGTTCTTGGGGGCCATTTTTGTGGAAGTAATGTTATGTGGATTCATTTGTAGTAAAATGTTACCTTGGTTTATTGTAGAATGTTGCCTGGCGATAATGGTAAGGCTTGTTCATGTTAGCATGTGTAGCAGAAATATAACCCCCAAAGAAACATGATATTTCTCTGTAGTATTAACATTACACTCCTTGGTAGTTCTATGGGGTTGCTTTCCAATTCTGTGGGGTTGTTTTCAGTTATAAATTGAAGATACAGAACTATTCATTGATACGTAACATAAAACAGGCTTTTAAAGTTGGCATGAAAAGGACCAGGGCTCTTTTTGGGCAGAAACACACAGGAATGGAGTTCTGGCTGGCTCCTGAGTTGGCCACGCCCAGCAGGAACTCATTAGCATAATAGGCCACACACAGCAGCAGAAATTCATTAGGATTGGCTACATTAGGGGTGTGTGTGGCCTAACATTCAAAGGAGTTCTTGCTACAAAAGAAGCTCTGGGTTTTGACAACAAATAAGGTAAACAGAATAAGGAGCAAAAGGTGGGTGTGGCTGGATGACCCCACTTCTGGTAACATGGAGTGAGGCCTAATATGCTAATGAGCTGTGCTGTCAAGGGTGTGGCCTAATATGCTAACGAGTCCCTGCTGGGCTTTTTCTACAAAAAGAGCCCTGAAAAGGACAATATGTATGTATGCTCAGAAGGCACTACCAATGAACACTGTTATGTTTTACAGCCAAATGCTAAATGCCCTCTTTGCAGGAAAGAGGTTGGATTAGAGCAACTTGTAGAATGTCCTTTGGAAGATTCTGATGATACAGAGAAGTCTGATCAAGAATGGGTATCAAGTTCAAAGGTAAACGTGACATTAGAATTTTCATTGTTGTAAATTTGATGTGGGAAATGACGCTCTTAATGAGCTATCTTTTTTTAAAAAAAGTAATCAGTATTTAGTTCATTGCAAACAAAATATACCTATAGATTATAGCTTAAAAATGAGAAACTGTTCAGACTCTGAATCCAGGCCTCAAAGTATGGGAATGTAGGAAGGGTGATAACTGGCTTGGGTCCAAACCTGTCTTTGTGAAAGCAGAAGCATACTGGTGAGGGGGGTGGGGGGGCGCCATTCTTGTTGCAGTGTTCTGTGCCTACATCCCACACCATTCCTGAAGCTTGTCTCACTGTTGGAGCAGCTTTTGGGGGGCACGGTACTGTAGCAGGAAGTGTGTTCGGGGAAACCCTTCTGTTGGTGGTTTTTTTGATTCCAGCCAAACCTTTCACTATTGGAACAAATTCTATATATTGGTCTTGTTAAAAAAATACTTCAAGGATAAACTTCTAAGCGAACACTCTTAAAACATTAATATAGTCACTTCCCAAATATGTGTATTGGAACTCTGCTGCATAAGCAGGCTGTTCTTCGGGGTGGCACAAAGACTGCTGACTGCTTGGCAGCCATTCAGCCTGTCTTGCCAATACTCTTGTCTTCTGGCTTCAGTAGGGTGAGGCATTCATCCGTGCTATGCGTTGCCTTGACTAGTTTGTGCCGCTGCAGCCAGTCTGAACCTCTACTGTTGGTACATGGATTTGGCTTGATAAAAAGAAAGTAACAAAAGAGGGCTGTATGACTTCTCAGACTTCTTGTGTATAGCTAATTTCTCCCTTCCTGGACCTATTTTCCTCCTCTCTCTCCTCTCTCATTTTGATGCTTTGCACACCTTTCCCCTTCTGTTCCTTTAACAATTCACATTGCTCCCTATAGATTTTGTTTCATGCAGTGCTCAAGTCTCGAGTTGGTGTATTTCCCTTGTGCTTATTTTGATGGTGATAATCTGGAAGAGCCATCTTGCTGGAGTAGTGGAAGACACTGCTGTATTTTATCCGCATTTATACAAAGTTCATTCTTCTGCTCTCATGTGCTCTGACTTGTCACGGTGATGTTTGGGAGCAGGGTGGGGAGAATTCTAGAAAGAAAAAGGAGGAGTGGTTAGTACAATGGCCTCTGAAAGTGCGCAGGAGGCAAGAATTGTAGCATATGAATGAACTCTCTTTCTCAGGATTGTGAATGCTTGAAATCTTCCTGTGCTTTGCTTGAATTTTATTCCCTTTATTAATGTAACTGCTTTACTCCTTTCTAAAAACTAGCATATGTTAACACTGGTAAGCTGAGTTAACTTAATAGTTGAGGCTCCCAGTCGCCAAAGGAATATCTTCCAGACTGGGGGTGGGTGGGTGAGGCATGTGGGCTGGCTGCTGCAGTCTTTTGTGATTAAGCATCGGATGGAGGGGTCTCTGGCTCATGTTGGTTTATGCAAGAGCACGTTTAAGGTGTCGCAAGAATCCTTGTTACATAAGAAACCAGTTTTATTTCTTCCTCATTCTTCGTGTATTGAGCTGACTTTCATCTGCCTGAGGACAAGAATTTTTGGTATGTGGCAACAGAAGATGGGGAGAAAAAACTGGTCACTTTGGCACACACCATTCTGAAAATGTGCAGGTTTTTTTCTTCCTTTAAGCACAAGAAAAGCCAGATAAAGAAGTTTCTTGTTTGTAAACTGAAAATAAATTGTCTTGTGTGTTTCAGGTCAATGCCCTAATGCATGCTTTGCTAGCTCAAAGAAAGCAAAATCCAGCTATTAAGAGTATAATTGTTTCTCAGTTCACGAAATTCCTCTCTCTAATAGAGGTTCCACTGAGGTAAGCAGGAGTACACGTTGAGTAAAATTATGCTTGTTTAAAATACTGCTTAAATCACTAAAGGATAACAGATGCCATTCCATTGCTCTCTGTTTTGTTCCCCTTGTGTAATAACTTTTCATGATTCCAGGAAACCACCCCCAAACTTAGGCCTTAATTCTCTGGGTGAGAGCACTAAATAGACTGCCCATTCATATCACTTTTTTTCTGCTACAGAAAATCTGGGTTTGTCTTCACTCGTTTGGACGGGGCGCTGAGACAGAAGAAAAGAGTAGAGGCAATTCGGCAGTTCCAGAGCACCGAAGCTGGATGCCCAACTGTCATGCTGTTATCTCTAAAAGCGGGTGGTGTTGGCTTGAATCTGACAGCAGCTTCACGAGTCTTTTTAATGGATCCAGTAAGTATTGTCTACTTATTACTACTTTTTAACTTTAGCAAGCAGAGGAATAGCCGGGGACACGTTGTAATGCAATACAATGTATTATTCTAACAAATTTAAACTACCAAAATAACCCCAAGTGCACTACAAAAATTGTGCTCAAATACATAGAAAATTATACAATATCATTCAACAATTCATCCATTAGTAAGAGAATCACAATATTAAATTCATTTCTTAATGAAGCCTCCAGATCGTATCTTTGTTTCGCTCCTGGACTTCCTCAGAAGTAAATTCTCTCGCATTTGATACATTCAAATCTTTTTACTACAATCAAAAGGTTAACAATTCTTTGGGTTTATTTTGGTAGTTTAAATTTGTTAGAATAATACATTGTATTGCATTACGTGTCCACAGCTGTTCCTCTGTTTACTGACTCTATTCAGGCGAGAGGTCTCTTTTTATCTACTACTACTTTTTAACTTTAGACACTTTCTGATCTGTAAAATCTCAGCCCAGTTTGGTTGCTGGAGAGGTGACAGTGTCAGTAATTGGTGACATATACCATGAGTTGGGGTGGTGGGAGATCATTGTGCCTTTGACACTTTGATCAGGGGCTTCTGTCACCAGCTGTTGGGCTCCTGGCAGCTCCTAAGTTTGATGGCAGAAAAGATGGATGGCCAGAATTTTTTACCAGTGCACTTCCTCCCCCTGAGACTATCATAACAAGATGAAATGCAGAACTGAGCAATCTGTGACTGGCTTTGTATGCCTGTCTTATGTCTGCAGCCTGAAAGGTGGGGTAAAAATATTTAAATAAATGAACTCTAAAGTTAAAAATTACACTGGTAGGTGACTCTGAATCTTTAGATAAAAAATAACCAACAAAGCACTATGGAAAAGGACTTTGCCAAATGATTTTAAGAAATCTCTGTGTCTGAAAACACATTACTTACAGCAAAGCTCAGTCTGAATATTTAATATCTCTGATAGGCTTGGAATCCTGCTGCAGAGGACCAGTGTTTTGACAGATGTCATAGACTTGGGCAGAAGCAGGATGTTATTATCACAAAGGTAAGCTGGCATCTGACTCCAGTGCAGTAGACAGAATGTGCATGGAGCAGCCCTGGGCTGTGTGTTCCAGTCCCTTTTTAAAAAGATGAAACCTCACCTATCAGCTTTTGGGCGGTAAAAGGCAGATGGGGAGGGGCTTTTTGGTACTGTGTATGTGTTGGTGCACCTGGAAGTTATGGCAAACTCTGGCGACTGACCCCTGCTGGGGGCCTGGAGGATTTTCAGAGAGGTGGCTGAATAAAGCTTGCCCCCAACCTCTGGTATTCCAAGGAGGTCTCCCATCCAAGTACTTGCTGGGGTCGGCCCTGCTTACCTTCTGAGATCTGATGAGATCGGGCTTGCCTGGGCTATCCAGGTCAGGATGGGAAGATCTCAAGTTTTTCTAAAAGCTTTGTGCAGGCACTGAATGACTGGGAAGGGGAAGTGTGGGTGTGGTTCCCCATCCATCCAGCAATACAGATATGGAAACCTGTTGCTGTACTGGGGTGTTATGAAATTTAAGGGAAATAATTTTCCATCAGCTTCTGCTTGGATCAATGGAAGGGAAAAGATAGTGTGAACAATTATTTTTCCCCACCGTGACTTTCAAGCTTTGTTTTACCTTGAGTAAGTTAACACTTCATGCTTCAAGATAAAGGATTGAATCCTGGCATTCCCTTCTACTAAGTTCCTTTTCTAATGGCAGAAACTTTTTCTGTCAGAGCAAGACTCCTCACTGAGAGAAGGGGAGTCATAGGAGTCAAACCAGTGAATTTTCAATTGCATTTTTAAAAAAATGATGTGGCTTGTTTGTTTCCTTTCTGCTTGACCATATTTTTAAATTATCATTTTAGTTCATTGTGAAGCACTCAGTGGAAGAAAACATGCTGAAAATTCAGAACAAGAAGAGAGAGCTTGCAGCCGGAGCCTTTGGAGCCAAAAAGCCTTCCTCTAGTGAAACCAAAATTAATGAAATTAAAACTTTGATGGATTTATAATGTTGTTATGTTGGGGCCAGGGTTGAGGTTGACATGATGCTAATTGTTAAGTCAGCACACACATAAGCATTTCGAATTGCTCTGTCATCTTTGGGCGGTAGCTGCATTGCACAACAAAGTTAGGGGGTAATGGGTTACATTTCATTAGGCTTCTTAAAAGTAGACATTGAGGTTTTGGGGGAGTGGCTATCAGGGACTTAAAACCAGCATGACTAAAGAGATTTATTCTTTAAATGCTTGATAATTTTATAACTGCATCCCTTTTCATTTGTGTTTTAGGCAGATGTTCAACAGCAGTAGTAAATGCTAAAATACTTGTCAATAGCATTTAAATGACCTAGTTTTTTTGTTAGCTAAACCGTGTCAGGGGAAATGAAGTGTGTAGAGAATGGGAGCAAAACTTCTTGAATTTTTAGGTTAGACTTTATCCAGACAATTTTAAAAGTACAGTATTTTATGTTTGCTTTATTTGCAACAGTATTTTGGTTGAGAAGCCAGGATGGGAACAGTCTGTATACTGGAGTTTAATGTATACTACTGTGTACCTTTTGCCATATGACATAACTAGAACCTTGATTTGTATCAGACCTGAAGTAAACATTTGTCTTGATTCTCTGCCTCTGTCCTCATATTGAAAAACAATCCTTCGACATGTAGCATTGCTCAAAATGGTAAGACCCCTATGATTGCCCTGGCACCTCTAGTTTATGACCTCCATTTTAATGTAACAGCCATACTTTTTAGTTGCTCCTACTGGATCTATTTGCAGCCTTCAATACAATAGAACAAGCCATCCTCTTGAAGATGTGCCTTGGACTGGTTTAAATTGTTCCTCATGGATTAGACTCAAAGGGTTGCTGTTGGAGACCAGTTATCTTCAATGTGGGGTTTCATATGATACAATCTTACCGCCATGTTGTTCAACCTCTGTATAAAACCTTGAGAAAAAATAATTCATAGTTTTAGGATTAATGTTCTAAATATGTTTGACACCCAACTTCTATCTCTATCCAAGCCCCCTGTTGATGTAGTAAAGGGCCACCCCCAGGAAAATGCTGATTGCCACTTTGGGGTTAGGAAGACATTTTTCTCCAGGGCAGTATGGCTGGGGATCCTGGAGGCTTTGTCATCTTTTGGGTGTGAAACAGTGGTTACTGGGGGTGGGGTATTTGTGAATTTCCTGTATTGTGCATGGGGGTTGGACTAGATGACCCTGGAGGTCCCTTCCAACTCTGATTCTATGAAATAGCTAAACGTAAGCAAATTGAAATCAAACACTGACAAGATGACAGTAATGCTGACTGGGAATTGTGCTTCCCACTTTAGATGGGGTGTTGCTGTTCATTACTGAGTAGACCCAGCCTTACAGCAGAAGTGAGTTACTGCAGTTGCCAAAAAAACCCACACACACTTATGTCCAGCTTAGTTTTAGCCTGAAAGATGGCTCCCACTGTGACTCAGCTGATCTGTGTCACTGGTAACACAAGAACTAGACTACTGTAATGCAGTCTATGTAGGTCTCCCCCTAAAATGAATTCAGACTCCGGTGAGTGCAGAACGCTGCAGCTTGGCTATTTATCAGAACTAGGTGGAACATGCATATTACACCAGTTCTGCATTCACTTCATTGGCTTCTCATCAATTAGTGAGCTCAATTAATGGTACTGGCTGTTGCATACAAAGCCCTTCATAGCCTTGGACCCTCATATCTGTCAGACCGTGACAACTTTGCTTATCTGAGCAAGGAATTATTTTTCCATATGCTGCTGTTAGGAACAAACTCTTGTTTAACTACTAGTATGCCTCCCCAATTCTGGCTTGCTGTTTGGAAGCCAGAAATCAAACTAGCTAATTCTGCTTTGCAAGACGAAGTTCGGAGCCCCTATCCTCAAAGGGTTGAGAAGATAGTCAATGAGGTGGGGAAAGGTGAGCTGCTTTGGGGAGAAACAGCTGGGTATAAATACTTAGTACACCACAGGAAACAATTCATAACAAGATGCTGAGATATCATGGTGCCAAATGTATTTCCTGCTGTCTGCTACCTGTAGAAAAGAGCAAGAGTCCAGGAGCACCTTAAAGAATAACAAAATATGTGGCAGGGTAGGAGCTTTCGTGAGTCACTGCTCACTTCTTCGGAGTCTCCTACTTGTATCTCAGGGTAAAATCCAAAGGGACTTGAATTGACCAGGAAAAAACCTTCAGGGCACAGCAACCTGGCCTTCAATGAACTTTGTTTCTGGGACAGCAAGAAGAGTTTGCTTCTGTCCCCTGCTTCTCTTTACATTAAGGCTTCTCAAAGTGGCTTACAATCCCCTTCCCTTTCTCTCCACACAACAGGCACCTTGCAAGGTAGGTGAGGCTGAGAGAACTGTGACTGGCCTAAGGTCACCCAGCTGGCTTCATGGGGAGGAGTGGGGAATCAAACCCAGTTCTCCAAATTAGAGTCTGCTGCTCTTAACCACTACCCCATGCTGGCTCTCAATTTCTATGTAAGGCATAACACTCTTTACAAAAACCAGAAACGCCCCCCTCCCAGCAATCTTCTGCCTGTGTCCTCAGTGGGGGAGGTGCTTCAGAAGAGTACAGGATACACTGATTTTCTGCCTACTTGAAAGCACCTACTGCTGTTAGAGGATACTTGGCTTGGAACTTTCCAACACTACAATTGACAAAAAGGCTACAAGTTTCTAGAAATGCCCAGAGACTTGATAAAATCAAGGACCCCTGGAATAGGAAATGCTGTAATTCCATGCTTAGCTAGTAGTTTAATATTGTCTGAGTAGTTTGATTCTCATATTGAACAAACTTCTCACACAGTTCCAGTAAGGCATTCATTTAAGTATACTGACCTAACAAGCTTAAGAGCTAAACCCACACATTAGATTTTCCCCACAGTTAACAGCTCATAATGTGACTGGGAGATGCCACAGCAATGGATGCCTTCAAAGCCGCTTTATCACGCAGACTGCGCGTGTCATCAAGCCAGGACGTACATGAACACGGCTTATTGAGACTGGTTTGTGGCTCTCTTCTCCCCCAGTCAGAAACTGACACCAGAATGTAGAGGCGTGGGTTAACCAACTCACTTCAGTTAAACCATGTCCGGCATAGGTTACTGGAGTTTTTCAGCTAGAATCTTCCCCACAAAGGAAGCAGAGACACCAGATCTGTACATTCTGGCTTTATATATATCACTAAAAGCAAATGTCTAAAACAGACTCTGGCGTGCTAGAAGTTCAAACCCACTTTTGAAATAATGAAATGCTTGCTTCCATTCCTCTGATACCAGGGATAGTACACTTGAAAATGTAATAGCCAACTATTCAAAGTTTAGTGGAAAGCAGATTGACAAAGACTATAAATACTACTTTTTACTGCCCTTTGACAAATTTGAGAACCAAAGTTTATCATGATTTTTTTTATTTCGCATTTTCAGTGTAGTTACAGGTAACAGTTCAGCAACTTATTACTAGTCCCAAGATGTACACAGAACTGAACAAGAGCATTTTGCCATGCTATAGGAACTGTGCATAGAAATCTGGTCTGAATCTTCAGTATGGCTGGAACTGGCAGAGCAAACAGCAGTGTCCTTATAAGATGTTGCATATTTTGACCGTTTTGTAAACCCCTCCCCACTGTAGCTGCCTCAACTTCTAGCCAATTTCTTTTAAACATAGCAAGCAAAAATATATATGTGGTTTTCTGGGGAGGAGAGAAAAGAGGTAAAGCACAGTCCTATAGGTCTAAGTAGTACGTTTCAAGCCAGTTAAGTGCCTTGTTCCCAACGAGTTCTTTACAGCGTGTTCAGCATAAGGGTTGGTGCAAGAGGAAAAGATGGCTGTTGGGCACACACATTGGCACAAGGACTGATACTTAAACAAGCTTTTGCTCAGTTCTTACATGTGGTAGTGCAACAGCCTTCAGCTGAGCAGTGGCAGAGCTGCCAACAAATTTAACTGACCTCCCCCCCTCCATCAGAGTTTTCCTAATTGCTACAGCTCTGGAACAAGTCCTTGTATTGCTGATGTCTGCAGAGCAGATACAAGTGCTTCTTTACTGGAGGTAGCTGTCAAGTTTCTTCTGGATGTTATCAAAGCTGTCTGCTCCCATGTAGTCAGCCTGGCCCTGCTCCCATCGCTCTTTTCTTTCTTCTGAAGACATGGCCGGTGGTGATGGTGGCGAAGATGTCAGTGCCGCAGAGGAAAGCGACAGGTGGGACACTGCCTCTGTTACCTCTTCCTAAAACGAGAAGACAATGCAAGCAAGTAAGACTGCTGTGTCTATGTCCAGAGGAGTAGGCATCAAGCAGGGCCAAGAAGTACGAAAGCCAATGAGATGCTCTCATGCAAAGCAGCAAGCACCATTTGCAAAATGAAGCTGCTGTAGGCAAAACCAAAAAAGAACAAGAGCATATTCAAGTCAATGGAGAACAGCAGACAGGTAGTTAGCAACAGGTGTAAGTTCTTCATACCTCTCTGCAGAAGCCACAAGAGAAAGCCAGTGTATAGACCAAGCCCGATAGCTGCAAATAGTTCATTAGAAAGGTGAAATAGGAACAAGAGAAAGCATAGCTTCAAGAACAGAACAGTACCTCTGGTTTCAGAAAGGTCTAAGAACTTCATTTTCCTGTATGCCCAAGCTATGCCATGAGTATCACTGGAGTGAATGAATCAGACTACAGCCGTGTTCCTTGAGCTAGCCTTAACACAGGAAGAGACCAGAACTCATGGCAATTCCAGTTCAGTAATAGGAGAAGTGTTACAGTGCAAGAGCTCAAGGCAGATCTTTCTGTGGGACGGGTACTTTCAGACATGCACCCACAAGCTCTTTTAGAGAAAAGCTACACATAAAGTCACTCCCTTTCTAGTTCCCAATCATGCTGGGACCCACTAAAGGCAGCCATTTTTAAGCCTATTTCTGATTTCAGAGCTACTAGCAGCACTGAAGTTAGAATTAAGTCAATCAGTATACAGAAGCCACAAATGGCCATTGACCACAGCCAGCTGTCAGACTCCAATGTGTGTATGTAACATGAAGAATTACTATAAGCTAGCAGCAGATCTTTTCAAGGCTTAAGTGCCACTTGAACTAGTCCATCTAGCAAGTTCTATTGCCACACCCTGATCCCTAGTCATAGTCCACCTGGGACTGTAACATTACTGAATGAAGAGTGGGGTTGCATGACCAAATGCTTCTTCATGTTCCAACTGTTGGATGTTGATCATACAATACTCCTTTCCCCAACATTTCATCCTCAATACAATCCCAGAAGGTGTTGCCAATATCACTGGTGCCTTAATGATGAACATGCATTTCTATCCCCTTTGGGAAAACAGAGCAGAAGCAATCCACATTGAGAGGTATGCAGCTGGGGTCAAGAACAGAGGCTTCAGTATCCCCCCTCCCCCTGCCTGTGCATGCTGCACTTTAGCTGACCCATGCCCCCCATTTTGCAGTAGCTGTCAAACTCTGCTGCTGTTGATCACTAGTTAGCACAGCCCAGAGATGGAGCTAGTGCTTTGAACCTGATACAGCTGCAGACCTCACCCGGGCTGCCACTCATAAATCAACCTGCTTTGAGCTACAGTCATTGTCACCTGTTGTCAGTTCACTCAGTAGCCTTGCTAGTGCCAGCTCTCAAGCTGTTTTTTTGTTTTGTTTTTTTAATAAGGAGGCATGCCAGCTGCAGAACACCATTGCTCGAATGCTTGGTGTAAAGAAACTCATCTAGTTGGTCAGCAAGCAAGAGACACAACCTTCATCACCCCACATCCTGATCAAAGCAGAGGATAAGACATACCGCCTTTACACCAGTGGCTGTGTCTTTAATGGCACCATGCTGCTGTAGTAATGGCAAGACGTTTGTGATAAAGGTATCCCACCACATGTCGAGGAACTCTGGATGAACCATTGTGGGATCATGAGCATCGTCTTTGACAGTTTTTGCTTTGAAGTCATAGGAGTAGTTCCAGGGTTTCATTCTTCCTAGGAAGTGCACCACTTTTGCACTTGTCCCAAACCTGTCAGATGAGAAATTTGGCTGAATTGGTATATACAAGCTGAATCTCAGGGAGGAGCTCTGCTCTGCATGCAGAAGATCCCAGGTTCGGCCTTCAGCAATGCCAATAAAGCATTTCAGGCAGCAAGTGCTGGGAAAGGCCTCTGGATCTTGGGGAGCCATTGCTAGGCTGAGTGGCTACACCGAGCTAGGTGGATTAATGGTCCAACTCCGTAGAACAGCAGCTCAACTGAAATTTTTATTTGGTCATGAAGGGCATATTCAGGAATCTTAAATGCGGGATACATTTTTTTAATTTAAAAAAGCATGCAAGGTTTTCATTGAGAGCACACAAATGTAAACCATAGGTGCATATTTGCACATATTTATATAACCCCCCCCAAATGAAAACCAAAGCATAAGTCAGAAGCCTCAGTAAAAACTAATGTGACAATCAGAAGCCATCAGAGAAGTTTTCCTGTAGGAATTACTACCCAAAGACTATCAATTTTCAATGTTTTGCATCTAGGTAAAGAAAAACCCAAGTTATGTGACCCATATGAAGTTTTGTGCACCAGTTTGTCATAGAAACATCACAGAGCTGCAAAGCACATGCCAAGCCCCAAAACTTGCAGATTCTTGAAAACTGTCATAGATATGCATAATTTGGAACTCTATTCAGTGCAAAGTTCTGTACTTTTCCTTATACACAACTGCGCCATACACTTCTGCATCATCACACAATGAAGATGTCATTACTATATTGTATCTACTTCCACTTATATCCCCCCTTTCTCCCAAATGGGGAACCAACACAGTTTACGTTCTCTCCTTCATTTTATCGTCATAAGAACCCTGTGAGTTTGTATGCATACACAAAGTGATTTGTAGCGGCCAGCGTCGTGTTATTCTGTCTCCACCAGATAGGTATGAAGCATGGCCTTGGGAATGCCTTGAAAAATTCAGTGTTTAATTGCTTACTAGTACCCAAAACACAGATACCACTTGTCAAAATCACTGAGGTACCAAGCTGGCAAGCGAGGGTCCTCTAGGATGTAAGTACCCCTGGCTATGGGTGTTCGACTTCAGAATAACATTCTCAGCCCACAGATGACAGACATTTTAGAGGTCACATACACTACAATACATATCTGACAGCTACATGTTCCTAGAATACTGAGTTTAGAGAAATCATGTTTTGCTGATTATATATTTCCAGAGTAAACAAGATTATTTCATTCAGACTTAGACTTTTGGGTCAACGTGCTCCTGTGATGTTATCAGCATCTCTGTACAAAGCGGTTCATTAGATACTAGGAATAAGGCTCACTGTGGAAATACATACAATGAGCTCTAGAAAGAGGCTCTGGGAGAGTGCCCCGGCCTTGGACACTCAGTGCCAATTCGCTGTGGTGACCTCAGTAGGGCATAATGACACAGAGTCCACCGTTTTCTCCAGGGGAACTGATCTCTGCCATCTGAAGAGCAGTTAATTCTGCATGATCTCCACCCCCTCCCCGGAGATTGGCAACAATGGTTCCTGATGAGGGAATGGCTGGCTTGGAGGGTAGAGTCTATGGAATTGTACCTGTCTGAGGTCCCACCCCTCCTCAAACCTCACCCTCTACAGGCTCCATCCCTCAAATCTCCAGGAATTTCCTACCTGGAGTTAGCAACCCTATCAGGACTGGCCTCAATAAGTTTTCTCCCAAAGGCCAAAACAGGTGTGGAAAGGGCCTTTTAGTGACAGAACCTGGGTGCCTAGCAACAGACACTGAGGAGAAAGCTCAGTTGCCACCTCTGATCAGGGAAATACCTGGAGATTTGGGGGATGGATCCTGTGGAGGGCAGCACCGGGGGGGATGGAAGGACTCAGCAGGGGATAATGCTATAGGGTCTACCCTCCAAAGCAGCCATTTTGTCCAAAGGAACTGATCTCTGTCATCTGGAGATAATTGTAACAGCAGATCTCCAGGTCTCACCTGGAGATTGGCAACCCTAGGGGAAAGTCAGTCACACAGCAGAGGGTTGAAGAGAATGGTTTGATGGTCGCTGGCACACCTCATTAGCCAGCCAGCCAAAAAGGAGTGAGAGGCATGTTAAGTTTATTCTGGCAGGAAAGTGGCCAAGTGGGGGAAGGGGTTATGCTGAAAGTCCTTTTTTTACTCACAGAAGCAAGCTTGGTTGTTTGGTTGCCTACCAACAGCCACTGAGGAGACAGTTAGTCACAGTTAGTCCTACACAGGAGTCAAGAGAAGTGTCTTCCTTAGGAGAGAGTCCAGCTTTCCAGGAGCCGCATCTCATTTCCTCTAGGCCAGACCCTCCCTGGCGCTGCTGTCACTGCTGAAGGAAGGTGGAAGAGCCTTTGAAAGGCGCTGGGCAGCTTTCTCTGCAGTGCAGGCCTTGTGGCTGAGGGAGAGGGGCCGCGAGGGGCAGCAAAGGTGAGTGCTTCCCCTGCTTGCCACCACTCACTAGGTCTGCCTCCTTCTCCCCCGTGGAGGGGTTGCCACTCTCTCAGCAGAGCATCCATCCCCTTTGCCGGCTCCCTCCAGACTGAGGGTGAAATGCTGCCCGCTAGCTCAGTGGGCAGGGCCGAGCCAACACAGCAAGCCGATGCAGCCTTGGGATTGGGAGACTATGAGAGTGGCAGCTGAGTGGGCCAAAGGCTGTGGAAGTGTGTCCAGGAGAGACATCAAAATTCAAATATTTATAAGGAGAGATGATGGAGGGAGTCTATACTGCTAAGCCCTTTAAAAAAATTCATTGACCATAAGCTAGCAACTGCTGAGCAAGAACAATATTGGTTATCATGATTACACTGTTAAAAACCTGTAAAAGGCCCCAACCCTTCTAGGTTTGCAGGCACTTTAGAATTTTGAAAGGGAATGGTGAACACCACTTCAAAATGGCTGCCTACAGAAGGTAGAGCAAGCCTGTGAAGAAAGCCTGAAGGGGGAATGGAACCACACACGGCATAAGGAAAGGCAGGTGCTTACAATCCTCTGATGGAAAGCTCTTTCATTTGAATGAGGACGGCCAAGAACAAGCCTTGCCTTACAAAGTTCCCAAACACCTTCTGAAAAGTTTGAAGGGTACCAAGGGAAGTACTGGTGAGCACCTGGGGGCATCAGGTTGGGGAACCTTACTGTAAAGCATTAAAAGCCATTATTTATGAGGCAGACTCAAACCACACACAATTATGTTTGAAGGCTACAGGTGCATCTCCTCATCTGTAAGTGAGGCATTCGTATTTCATACTATACAGCAGTCACCAACAAGTTGCCAGCTATGCCTCCGGAGTTTACTCTACTGTATAAGTCTTCCAAGAAGCCTTACTTCCTTTTGAGAGTTCTCTCTTTATCTCTAGGGATCCAGACTGCAACAGACTGTAGACTTCATATTGCTCTGCCCCCCCCTCAACTTTTATATAGCACATTTAGTCAGAGTGCTGAATCAAAAGGGTACTGTAAAGCCCTGCTGGCATGTATTGCTGGGGTGAGCTGAAGTTTACAAGAGAAGGAAGGGGCGGGGAGGGGGGGGCACACAGACTGGAGCAAGAACCAAACTAGTTGGTTGGCGTACATAGTACCCATCCCTAAAACAGTGAATTCTGCAGAAATCAATCACAGCCGTGACCATATGAACAGAGTAGCTGACAGCAAGCTCAGAGCAATGGAGGAACTGAGCCAGAATGGATGCTGTTTCGAGAAGATCCATCAGTATTGTGTGGTGAGCTGGTAAGTGGATTTGATACCCATTAAAGTGCTAGGGGTCTATTTGCCAAGTGCTATGAATTCCAGGCTTGTTGCATAATCCTTTGATCTAATTTGTCCACTTCAGACTGCCTCTTCCGAGCAAAAAGCTACATTAGATAAGGGTGTCTTTCAGGCCTCTGGTTTTTGTTTTTGTTTTTTGCTTACAGGCTGAACTTCACACCTGTTTTTAGTAAATCCCTTCTTCCATTCTAAAAGAGCCAACAGATTAGATGTGTTCATAACAGGGTCTATGATTTAGTCCATTCCATGAGCATGGCTATTTGGCATGTCTTAGAATGGCCTGCTCTTGGAACAACTAGCATGGAGCATTAATCCCTCCAATTTCCATCTGTTACCTCCAATGTTCACATAGAGAAGGGCAGCCCTGGCCTGTCATCGCCTGAGATACCATATCCCAAACTCAAATCAGCCGCAAGACAAGTTATGGAAGCTATGTTAGCTAGATAGATATTTGCCCTCCCCCCCAGTATAAATCACAATACCACTCACCAGGCCAGATATTCTCTAATAGAGACTTAATACTAGGTATTCATTCCCATTTACATTGACTTCCAAAAATAAGTGTTCTAATTTTAACCTGACAGTACTTCATATGATGCTGAGATCACAAGACGTAGCTTGAACTTGAGCCATGACCAGCACTGCTTACGTTAGCTGCTCCATTAAACTCTTAGCAGTTTGTGTTAACTACCTAGAGTCTCTAAGCAACATCAGTTGCTCATCATTTCCTTCTGGCTGTATGAGCAGTATGATTTGAGATCTACTTTTACTCAAGTTCGTGAGAACTGTCCAGCCAAATTTATGCAAGAGTCATTTGGATTTCCCAAAAAGCCAGCTATATTTGTCCTGCATGGCAGCAAACAATTCAGTAAATATTTATAATAAACTATGAGGTTCAGCCCCAAAGCGTGTGTGTGGAAAAAGTTGCAGAAGGTAAAGACTGCAATTACTTTTTTTGTGCACAGAAAGTGGCAGCATGGAGAAAGAAAGAGACGAGGCAGCCAAAGCTACCATGACCATGCATGTTTAGAATTTCAAATGCTCTTCCTTAACAGCTCGTTATAGATGTTTGCTCATAAGACAGGGTTGCCCTAGGTGACTTAAGCCATGAACTGAAGGCTGCCCCCTTCCTCCCTACAACCAAAGCATATTACTATATGCTAGCACAAATGCCTATGTAGGAATTATAATAGCAAATTCCCCTTCACAAGTACCTGCATGGCCGTCAGAAAGAATCATTTTGGCACAGCCCATTTTTCTTCCAGCAGGACAGAATGAACATGACCTCAGAAACATTTAAGACTCCAGTTAGCACTGGGACCCAGGGTCAGTGGAGCTGCTCTGGCACACTTCTATATCATGAAGGTAGAATCAGAACCTATGAACTACATGATAGCATTGGAAGGTACCGCATTATAGACTCTTCCCATGTGGCCTTCGGCGTTCTAACATTCCATTCAAGTAGATGAGCCATAATGCAGAACCTCCCATGCATTTCCACTCACACGACCCACAGGGTTCATATGCAGCAATTATGAAAAGATGCCAGCAAGCATTTCCTGCAGTCTACCTGCCAGTCCCAGAGTTCAATACACCAGGCTCGACCACTTCATTCAAAGTGAGGCTACAGAGTTCTTTCTACCAATGTGAAAGCGACTAAGGGTGTTAGTGTAGCCTAAACGAAAATCCAACCCTTGCCTGGAGTTGGAAGTAGCACGAGCCTTTGAGTGGCCCTATTTTGGAAGCAGCCTTACCACAGTGTGAACAGACACACAGCCCACATAGAGGTATCTGAAGAAGTGGGCAGTGACTCACGAAAGCTCCTCCCCTGCCACATATTTTGTTAGTCTTGAAGGTGCTGCTGGACTCTTGCTCTTTTCTGCTGCTACAGACGGACTAACACAGCTACCCATCTTGATCCAACCCACATAAATGCTGTTAAAGGAAAGTTAATCATATGCACTACTTACGCTTTAAATGCAGGGAGGTAGGAGTAGATTGAAATACTGCTTAGGTTATAAATAAAAGGCAGGTGCTTGCTAATGTCTGTAGTGGCCCAGCTGCTGAAAAAGGTGTTTAATAACCCCTGGTCCCCACCTTAAAAGAAAAAGAGAGAGATAAGATTAGAAGACACAATGTGGAGACTGTAATATCTTCATACAACTAAGTGAGAGAGTCAGCCTCTATTCAAGATCCAAAAGGAGCCTTGTTACCTTGATAACCGGAAGTGATGCCAAGTTGGCCAGAGGATTTATCTTCTCTGGAATGGTTTCCAGACACTCACGTCGTCAAAATCCTGAATGCCTACGTGCTCACACAAAGTTGCCTTCTACCATATTAGACCATTCACCTCTCAAGGTCAGTATTGTCTACCGTGACTAGCAGCAGGCTCTCCAGCATCTCAGGCTGCAAGTCTTTCACACCACCTGCTACCTGATCCTTTCGGCTGGAGATGCTGAGGACGGAACCCAGGACCTTCTCACATGCACAACAAGTGCTGTACCACTCAGCTACATCCTCTACCCACACACCAGTGACTCAGAGTATGTCATATTTCTGCTTCTGAGGCACTGGCATCTTGCCTACTATTTTGGCTCCAGTGACCTGAGAAGGGGCTGTGCGTGTTGTGTCGTACAGCAGACCTTCAAGTTATTTTGCCTTCTAGGAAGGCAATAAATGTCAAGTTGAATGGTGGCCATTCAGGTCACACTAGGCTCTGTTGTCATTCAGCTTGGCTGGAAAGGGAAGATAGCAATGCTAGTGTCCAGATGTTGCTTCATAAGTGTAAGGTTCTTGAATCATACTGCAACTTCTTGCTATAAAGAACAGCTAGTACACTTTCTCCAGTAACACAGCAAGGATTGGGTGGACTAGATGGGGCTAAATCATAGCAGTAACTGTCAGGACCCATGGAGGAGGAGAGGAGATTGGATTTATACCCCGCCCTTCACTATCCAAGGAAGTCTCAGAGCGGCTTACAAACTCCTTTCCCTTCCCCTCCCCACAATAGACACCCTGTGAGGTAGGTGGGGCTGAGAGAGCTCTAACACAAACTGCTCTTTCAGGAACAGCTGTGCCAGAGCTTGTGACTGACCCAAGGTCACATCAGCAGGTGCAAGTGGAGGAGTGGGGAATCAAACCCAGTTCTCCCAGATTAGAGTCCGTGAACTTAACCACTACAACAAAATGGCAGAGCTAGGCTTTGGTGGGCTATATGTAGAACCTGGCAGATCTTCAACATCACTGGCTTTAGAGACCTCACCTGTTACCCAAAAGAGCAGTGAGAAAATACTGGCAAGCCCAGATTTTGTTAATGCTGAAGTAAAAACCCTTTGGTTAGGCCCAATACAGGCTAGAATTTAGCACAACTTGAGCCTCTGTTCAGTAGCTTTCCTTTAGCCAGAATTGCCTGAAGCTAGATGTTCCAGTTTTGAAATTTCTTACAAGTCGCACTTTGTACTATTGTCATCTAGTGACAAATGCTGAGATCCATTTCAGTTTAAGATACCAGGAAACTTAGATAAAGGCTGGCTTTGGAGCCATTGTATTCTAGAACACACACAAGGAAAATAATACATGAAATTGTGTCCCTGGGCTGATATACTCACACAAGGACAGACTGTTCTTTGAAACTGCACAGCCAAGAAGTTAGTGTTAAGAGTTAGGCACACTGGTTTTGCACAGTTAACCTCTTAGTCCTTCAAAGACCTAGCAGCCCACAATACTTTGACTACAAACCTGTTGCAAACTTCTACTCCTATCCAAGTAGCAGCCAGCACACTTCTTGGATTCAGAGTTTAAGGTCTTACAGTCAGCATGTTCTTTATGTATCTATAGGTAGCATATTACCTAGCTTTATTCATGTCCAAAACTGGAGCAACAGACTTCACAGCATTCTTTATAGACACCTTATTGGACAATGTACTACTTTTGCATGCAAGTTAGACTTATGGGAATTTATACTCAGCCAGCAGAGCAAATACTGATAACCACCCTTAATTCATTTACACATGTTTCTATGGTAAAGTACCACCTGTAAGACGAGCAAAATTTATTCCAGCATAACTTTTAAGCATCACATCGCTGAAGTAGTGAGGTCCTGGCAACCTATGCTGGAATAGGTGTGGTTTGTTCTAAAGGTGTCACTTGGTTTCTGTTTCTTGTTGCAACAGAATAACATGGCTACCCATTTTGAATACTGAAAGCCAGTGTGAAGTGGTGATTACCGTTGGACTAGGAGCACCAGGTTTGAATCCCCACACTGCCATGGAAGCTTTCTGGGTGACCTTGGCCAGTCACACATTCTAAACTCAGAGTTGTGAGGATAAAATGGGAGCAGGAGAATGATCTAAGCCCCTTTTTGGTCCACATTAGGGAAAATGGCAGTGTATAAAAGAAATAAGTAAATTACGGTTTACATAGCAGAGACTCAATGCTTGAACTTCATTCTTCAAAGTGCCAACATTATCTTCAGAATATAGCCATTAGTAGCATTACTAGGCCTAGTAATCAAATTTACACTGAGTGAAGTGCAGTCATGAACAGATCACAAGACTTCAGCTTATTACTGTTCAAGACAAAAGCTCATGAAATCTCTACTGTTCTACTCCAAGCTTTTTGGTATTTGTGCCAGTTTAACTGGCACCAGTTACTGCAGATAGCCAAGAAGTCTAACAGTAGTCTTAAATAACTTGCTATTTGACACTTACTTTATTTTGCAGTCCCTTGAGTTGTGGACATTGAATGAAAATGAGAACACCACCAACAAGGAACAGTGTTGTGCTAAGAGACGTCTCCATTGACTGGCAAAGGAAGAAGCCCTTAAAGTTGGAGGAAACTTTAACCCAAGGACATTCATAGAGAACGCTCTTTCTGTTCAGAAGAAGCTGCATTCAACATCTCCCTGGCACTGAACTTAATGATATGCAGTGCATCATTATCCAACCTGCATGTGCATTTTACAGGAAAGGAAAGCCAATTTAAGTGTGCAAAGATGGAACAGCAACTCACAAGGAAATGTGATTCCCTAGTTGAGAGCTGCCTGCCTAGGCTAAGGCTGTGTATATACTTGGGTTTTAACAGAGCAGTGTAATAGCACATTTCCGTTTTGAGTTGAGGGAGGACATGAGACGGGGAAGACTGAGATTAGTTGAGGTTCTATGCTTGAAAATATGGATGGCTAAAAGAATTCGGCCACGAACAATGGAGTTGAGTGTTGGTGGGAAACTAGGATGTATGAGAAGGAATAAGCAAAGCATGAGAGTTCCATTCACTGGGCAGCCAGTTAGCTTACGTAGCCCTTCGGTTCCCATTCTGTAGGATGCTTCAAGTCAGTCTCATGGTCATGCTCTTGGAGAGAGTTGTAGTTGTCCTACAAGTGTAAGCTCTTATCTAAGGGCCAAACTAGAAGTTACATCTCTCAGAGTCAAGTTCAGGTTCCTTGGACCCAACACTGTTTCCCTTCAGCTGTATAGCAGCTGCCTGGACTGTCTGTATAAAAGATTCAGGTGGGTAGCCATGTTGGCCTGGAGCAACAGAAAAGAGTTTTGAATCCGGTGGCACCTTTATTTTATTTGTTCGACTTATTATATCCCACACTTCCTGCAAGTGAGCTCAGGGCAGTTAACAGAACACATCCAACAATTAAAACAAGTTATATAAGCAATAATAATTAAAATGAGAAAATATTGGTCTACTTTACAGCAATTCATGGATCTTGCAATGTTAAAAAGCAAGCAGCAGAAAAAGGAAACCCGCCAACCGAAGGTGCAATTATAGGTCTTTCACAAAGGCAGATTTCAAAGGGCAAGTTCATAAAGAAGAGCCCAGCTGAGCTTGGAACTGGGTCATGTGGGAGGATGGGTTTCATCTCCATGCTCCTTTCCCAACCCAAAGTGACATGAAGGAAGACTTACTGGCTGCATCATGTGCTGAATTCTGCTCACGTAGAGCAGCCAAAAAAGGGGGAAATACCCACCCCAAACCATTTCTGCCCAGGAAAACATGGAAGGGGAAGGAAAGAGCCCCTCCTCCAAACATCAGCTTTCCAACCTTGATCAGGCTCTCCTTCATTTTTAAGCAGACAGTCCAAGCAGCTGCTATGTGGCTGCAGAGAGTGCCAAGTCCAGGAAACCCAGACTCAACTCTAAAAGACGTAACTTCTAGTTCGGCCCTTGTTTTAATGTCCTTCATGACACAGGAGTACCCTTTATTTGCAGGACCACCTCTACCCATGTTCCAATAAGGAAACTTTGACCAAACCAGTATTTACACTGTGCTTTATTGCCCAACATGGCTTATGATGTTGTTCTCTTGTCCATGTTATCCTCTCAACCCAGTGAGGTGGGCTCAAAGGTTTTCCCTTACCTATATCTACATACTCAGGTGGTAAAGGAATTTGGGTAGCCAGGTTCACAGCCTGGGAAGTCTCTTCCTGTGGACACTTGAAGCCCCAACATGTTTTGGAACAGCTGTAGGACTGACTGGGCTGCTGTTATGCACAATTACATGTAAATGAGTACTCTTAAACCACAGTAAAGTACAGAAGAACTTGCCTGTTTCACAGACCTAAGAATTAGGTGAGCCAGATTTTGCCTAGAGAATAAAGGCAACACACCTAGGAAGCAGAGTAGCGTTCACTTTATTACAACACACAGAACTCCGCTATTGTACAGGAATCACTTATGTTACATCAAGCTCTTCAGCTAAACGGTGAAGAGCCCAGTGAAACTTCGGCTTTGAGTGTTTTAAAAGATGAGATGTAGGCATCTGATTTATCAGTAGATACTCATGCCCTGCAATATTGCATTTCAGCCAATTTATAAGACATTAATTTTTTATGCACTCCAGTTCCACCAAAGTACAACCCAAATCTATAGAAAGCTTATAGCAGCATAGATTCCTATAAGCATTAAATGTTTCCTGCACATTGTTTTTGATTCATATGAATCAGCCTCCCCAGAGCCTTCTTCACAAGAGCCCTCTCGTCCCACTCACGATGCACAGCCCAGGCAAACACGTACCATCAAAGCTGCCTTTTTCTGTGGCAAGTTGTAACAGCTGGTTGAATGTTTCAACAGAAGGTCGGAAGACAAAGACTCCAGAATTAAAACAGTCTGGCCAGCCAGGATCTGGTGCTGCCGAAAGCTCTTCTCTTTCAAACAGTTCATCAACATTGGACAACACCTGGTTAAAGATTTGGGAGTGACAAATTTATTTTGGAAAAGAGATAAAATATGCATTACGAGAATGCAACGGTACAGGTCACCTTCAAGAATAGCATGGTGCTTCCTAAATTTGATACCCAGATCCTCAGATTGTGTGGCTTCTCATTTCAACCAGCTTCTAGAATAATAGCATCCTCCTTGAAAGAGCCCAGTTAGAGTGGGCTGGATGCCAAGAGATTGAACTCCCAAGAAGCAGAGGAATCATACACCTTTCTGGACAAGAGCAATGCTTCTGGGATTTTCTTGCATCTACTGCAATGTGGTCTGCATCAGAAAATCATGTTACATCTTCCTCTGTGTACTGGCAGTGCAGGGATTCAGTGCTACTGAGCATACACTGGAATGTGAATCCAAAAACTGGTGCTTTCAGGCTGTCAGAAAGACACTTTCTACTGGTCGGATGGTTCCAAGCTCAGCGTGGGAATTCTTCAAATCTTGCAGAATTTGTGTACCGAAGCAATTATAACATAAAATGTTGCCATGAAAGCACTCCAACATACTAGAAATGCCAACCATTTCAAACATTACCTAAACCAATAGGATTCAGCTAAGTTGTATTCTAAGCAGCAGTAAGACATACCATTGTATCAGCATCCATGAACACACACTTTGAATAATGCGTCAGTTCCCAACAGTGGATTTTTGTCAATGTGACACCGAGCTCAGGCCTTTTGAGTAGCGCTAGATGGGCAGAGTCTCCGCTATCCAATACATCCACCAGCTTTACTTCATCAAAGACTTTTTCCAATACTTGCCTAATAAAAAAGGTACACATTTTACATTCATATCCAGTGCTTCAAACTTGTTCTCGATTGTGTCAGCCAACCATCTTACATTTCTATGAGGAAGCAGCTTCAAATACCAGGTTTCATCTAGGCAGAGCCTTCAGAAGTTTGCTCAGAATGCACATTGCAGCTATTTCCTATCCCTGCAGCAAAATTCTTAAGTTAGAGCACAGGAATGTTGACCTCAGATAATGCTCTTGAAAGGTGGTAGGTTAGTAACACTGAAGGGCTGTCACAGCTTGCCTAGGAAGTGCATACTCCCACACAGGCACACGGGTCAGAAAGTCCTAAGAACACTCTTTGATAAGCCAGCTGGCTATTTTAAGCTATCGCTAAGGAAGAGGAACCTCTTAGCTGTGTGTCCAGAAGTCACTGCACAGCTTCCAATGTGTTTTAAGATACCCGGTTGGTTACAGACCACATCTTTATGTTAAACACTGTAAGAACACTGATTCAATTTAAAAAATGAAAGCTCATACAGCTTTCTGGCCCCAATGTGACTATCTGGCAAAGACTGCTGCATGACGTTCAAGTGCCAACCTTCTCAAAGATACTTTAAACCATATTCCAGCCATTCAACTTCTATTAAAGTACCTTCCCAAAAGTGGCTTAATTTTAATGTCTCCACTAGTGCTTCAGAATCTGTGACCTGGGCTTCATTCTGAGGAGGGTATCACACAGTAGCTGCAGTATGTTAGGGATTTTTCCCACCGGCAGAGGATGAAGGCAGAGCCCCAGGTTAAAACCACAACAGTAGGACTACTTTGGCACAGTGGCAGTGGTGCCAGATGTGGCAGAGGCAGCAACCTTCCTGTGACCCACTATGGCAGGTTTTGCAGAGGAATGATGCTGGCATAGGATGTTTTGCAAGGCTACAGGCCTGCAAGGTTACACTGGTGTTTTATGAAAGGCAACATAAGGGGGACTTTAGTGCTGTGTGGTCCACCAAGAAAACTGCTTACCAGGAACTATCTTTAGCACAAGAGTTTTGGTGTCATGCCCCACCTTGGCATACAAGGGGCAATATTATTAGTGCTACCCAAACTGAACTCTAGGACATACAATTATGTCCCAGTCCTACTGAAATGGAAAGCTTGATTTTGAAGGCCCAACACTATGTGGGCAACTTCCATAGCCTTTCACCCACCCAACCTTCCATTTTAATGGGGGTTTTCAGCTACTATCTATGCAATTTTAGCAAAGCAGCTGAACTACCTAGCCTGCCATGATAGGGCACGGGGCATGATGTTAAAACGTTTTATACACCTGAAACAAGAGTACAGTTTTACAAGGAAAATTTCAACAGCATATATTTGCCGATGTGGCTAAATGTGCAGCACCAGAGCAGATCTATCTGCATGTCCCAAGTAAGTAGATTTTATGCAGCTCTTCCTACATTGCTTTAGCCCTAAAATGCTGGAGCAGGGAGCTGGGCAAGTCTGTTAGCAAGATGGCCTGTACTGGTGGTTTCTGTTCTAGAGTCAATGACTAGGAATGATGCAGGTACTCACTGCAGCTTATTTGGCATGCTCTGAGTAGTTGCAGAACTGATACCTTTGTGCAAGTTCAGTATCACTGCTTGAAATGATGCATGTTCCCCTTTCCTTGCGCCAAAGGGTAACTGCATCAGTGCAGTTTCTTTTTAATGGGGGGAAGGAGGAGGAGGAGGAGATTGGACTTATACCCCACCCTTCACTACCCGAAGGATCTCAGAGCAGCTTACAATCTCCTTTCCTCTCCCCACAACATACACCCTGTGAGGTAGGTGGGGCTGAGAGAGCTCTCTTGAGAACTGCCCTTGAGAGAACAGCTCTAAAAGAATTTATGACTGACCCGGTTCTCCCAGATTAGAGTCTGTGCTCTTAACCACTACATGCATGCAACAGTGTTTCACCTCACTTGTAACCAAGAACATATTTTTGCTCAGATGGAATCGGCAACACTATTAGCTACCAAATGGTCAACTGGCTTACTTACAGACCACACTTGTCTCGCATCTTACCTCATCGGATCAGAGACATGAGGAGTTATAAGTACTGTCAGCCTCTTTGTCGTCCTGGAATTCCGTAGAGATGACCCCAACACAAGCGCTCCTTTCACGTAAGAATCATTGGTAGCTAGCGTCACAAAAGACTGATCTTAAGGAAAAGAAATATATGAGTCATATTAGTGTTGAGTACTTGAGAACACAGTAAGTACGAGGGCAGGCAATGTTCAGGTGCAATGCCAAACCACGGATGGGCACCAATGAACATTCTTCACTTGCACACCATAAGATAGCTAGTTACTGCTTTTAGCAAGGTATTTGCCAGTTCTAATGCAAACAAACAGAAAGAATTAGCCATGCATGGCATCAATACCAATTTCAAAAATCAAGAAAAATTCATTTATAGACAAATAAGCAAACCATTTATACAATTTTCAAATCCTAGGCAAAATTATTCATACAATATACAATTCATAATCAGGGCATAAATGATTAAGCATAAGCCCTACATATGGCTCACAAAGTCCAAAACACTCCACGGTGCTCAGTCCCTCCTAATGAACTATATGCTTTACAATATAAATGAGGAACATGAGCTTCTAGAAGATATATACTCCCAACAGCTCCAAAAAGGAACACTGGAACAGTTCCAAAAGAAGGACTACGGGATTACCAGCTTCCTCAATATGCTCCATGTTTCACCAATATGGCTTTATCAAGTTAGAACCAATAGCTTGAGGGATATCACTAAAAATCAGGCTCAGCATATTCAATTTACAATATCAACTTCAAAAATGGGGTATGCCTTCACAACATTCAATATTGTCAAAGGCAAGATATGTGCAAAACCCCCACAACCCCCTGGATACAGTTTTGCTTGCGATGCACAAGGAGGAAACCAGCAAGTGATTCCGAGGTCGACTTTTTAGGTTTTTCATATAGAAAAAAAACTATGCCAATGATTTGGCAGAACATGATCTTGGGGTTAAACCTGTCCAGAGATATTCTAATAAAAACCAGTTGCCTTCTTACCTGGCTTTTTGGAAGCTTATGACAAGGTCGCTAGGAAACCAGACATTTGATGTGATCCAGCAGGACACTTCCATATATTTATTTATTTCCCGTGTTCTGTTCATTGAAATTGCCATGCTACCTTTTTGACTGCAACATGCAGCTCAAATATCAGAGGAAACACACAATAAAGACCCTTTTTAGAGGGCAGTAATAAGTGACTAAGGAACTAATGCTCTTCAGGTGTTCTGCAATGGCCATGGGAATGGTAATCCCCTCTTCCCCAGGCATGCTATGTAGCAGCACCCAGATGTGATGGTAACAGACTTATGGAAGCCTCGTAAGATTTTCAAGGGAAGAGACAAACAGAGGCGGTTTGTCACTGGCTGCCTCTGCATATAATTTCCTCAGTGGTCTCTCATTCAAATGGGAATCAGTGCCAACTCTGCTTAGCTTTTGAGATGTGACAAGAGCAAGCTAGCCTGGTCAGGGCACACAAGTTGCAAAAAATTCATTCCATCAGTTTATTCTGGATGGTCAATTTCAACATTAAGATTCTAGAATGCACAGAAGGCATTCAATGCAATGAGCAAAATAAGTGAACTCTTGTTTGCCAGAGGCAAAACAGCTCTCTTCTGTACTGCAAAAAAAAGTTTCTAAAGTACACAACAGGCATGTATTAACTTCCGGCAGAAAATACAATCAGAAGTTCAATCTAGTAGTACCCAGAGTTTAAGTTCAACATGTTTAATTGTTAGTTGCTAACATGGTATGGTGATTTAAACTATTATTTGGAATGTCACTGATAAAGGTACAGTTACCCAATCCACAAAACTGAAAAATTCAAAAATATACCTTTTGAAAATATGAATTAGTGCCCCACATCTTTACTATAGTCTGTTGGGCTGCCGAAATTCTAAATCCATAAGAGGGGTGGGGGAGAGGGAGAATAGCCAATGCTGAATCACTATTAAGTCTGTGTGGAGTTGCGCCAGAGTTTTTAGCGACTGTTTATAGTTACTAATCCAGTGTTTGGTTCTTGAATGCCTTGCCTGTGGGATTTAAGCCCCAGTTTAAATTAATGCTAGTATCTCGCCTCAACAGAAGTAGTAAGGTAGGCCAAAATTGTTTGTTATATACACACAAGCCCAGCAACATTTCCTTCTCAACTTTGATTTTATCATTATGGTTAATGTAGGATGAAACTGCAAAATACAACTTCAAACTAGTAAGGTCTGAGGAGTTTAACAGAGAGTCATGCACATCACACCATACCAATGTACAGAAGACTCTTCAACTGGTCCCTTTTCCAGGCAATTCAATTAACATAACCTATATCAGATCAGCTACAAGAAGCTGAGGTTGAAACTATTCTTGAAGGCCTGCTTAGTTAATAGGGCTTTGGGGCCCTGAAGTTAACAGTACCATGTTACTTCAAGCCATACATTATAGCTTATTGATTGCAATCTCAGACCATGTTACTTCAAGCCATACATTATAGCTTACTGATTGCAATCTCAGGACCTTCTGAAGTATGCAAGTCCAAAAATTAATGAGGTATTGGCAACACAACTGCCAAACTAATCTTGAGTGCTTCCAATTGTTCAAGAGGCTATTATAAATAGCTTTTGCTACAACCCTAGGACACTGCTACAAGGTTTGTCTGTGTACTCTCCCACTTCTATTTAAGAGGAGCCTCTGGGCAAAATTATGAACTGCCAATGGAATAGGGTTCATCAGAAGTATAAACCCAACAAAGATGACCTTCACCAAGCAAGATAGTGAATGGCCGGGCAACTGAAGCTATATGATCAGCAGGTCCAGTGATAGGGAAAGTGGAACTGGACACCTGTTACCAACATTTAGCTTGCCTTCATTACCGTACCTGCACCTTTGGGTGTGGTTCAGATATGCAATGTTGAACTATGGTTTGATATGGATACAACTCCCCACCCCATACACTGCAAGCCAACGTCTGGTTTTCAAGCAAATCATAGTTTGCATCTGAACCAGAAAACTATGGTTCACACCAGACCTATAAGCCAAAGATTGCAAGCTTCAAGTTATTTCTAGTCTACAAGGATGATTTGTAGGACAGGCACAAATCAAGCTTCCTTTTCCCCTAAGTAAAGCAATCTTATTTAAGCTACAAATGCAGATTGGGATTGAGTGACAAATCAGACCAAAATTGCACTGGATAACAGGTTTAATTAAGAACTTTATAGGCAATTCTTGAATGACAAACTTTTAAATGATGTCCAAGCCCCCAAGTACAAGACAAATGACAGTCTAAGTTAAGACAATATCATGGGGCTGTCCATTCTCAGTTTTCTCACAGCACAGCCACACAAGTGCTTTCACATGAGGGCACTTTTCCAACTTGCTCACACCTGTAGGTTAATATAAACTCAGAAACTTCTGGCTCACTTCTCTTAGGCCTGAAGTTGCAAGAGGAACAACCCTACTATTTTCTTCTTGTACCCCTACATAAGGAAAGTGCAAGCACTTTCAAAAGCAAGAGCATTAAAAAGAAGGGATAATAGAAAGGAGGTCAGCCAACAATGCTCTGTGAAGCTGTCAGAGGTCTCTGTGTAGTATCACTAGGCAAGGCCGGAAGGTCAAACTAGCACTGGAAAAGGGCAAGAGAAGCCATTCACCTCTCAGTAAAGCCTTTCTCACTTTTACTGAATTCTTTGGAAAGAAGACCACAGAAAGGAATCTTTGCTCTACTGGGACTGGGGTTGCCAACACTAGGTTGGGAAATTTCTGGAGACGGGGGTGGGTGAAGCCTGGGGAGGGTGGGGTTTGAGGAGAGGAAGGACTTCAGTGGGGTATAGTGCCTTGGAGTCCACCCTCCAAATCAGTTATTTTCTCCAGGGGAACCGATCTCTGTCATCCAGAGATCAGTTGTAATTCCAGGAGATCTTCAGGATCCAGCTGGAGGCTCAGAACCATAACCTGGAACTATACATAAGTAGTTGCATGCCTTAAACTCCTGAGTTAAAAAAACAGCTAAAGATACTAGAGCACCCTACTGTTCCACTTGAAGACCACACAAGTCCTTGAATGAGTCTTGCCCTCTCCAAATAATTATAGTCAGTTTGCAAGCAAAGAGATGCAGTTTCAGCAACACCACTTGAATCTTTTCTAATCTGTTGTGGCATACAAGCCAATCCAGCCCAGTCCTCAGGGAACTCTCTCTCCATGAGGCTACCTGGAAGTCGTTTGACTGAAAAGAGAAACTACCATGCAAACCTGTTCAGTAGGCATATACACCACCAGCCTCATCACATGTCTTTATTATGTAATAACCAATTACTTCCTAGATGTCATTTATAACTCCAGAACAAAACAACAAAAGGATATCTGCCTCATTTTGAGAACAGATGCATGTTCAATCACCTTGCATGTGCTATCAGACATTTTTTGTAACAGCTGATTAAGGAGAGCTCACTAGCTATGGGTGTGGTTCCTTAAGAGGCGACTTGAGCAAGAAGAAAATAGGAAATTAACACATAGAAGCAATTGCTTGAGAAGTCTTTCTCCAACCCACACTCTTCAGAAGACAAGCTCAAAACCAACACTGCTGAATGAGGAACACATAAAGGGGTCACTGCTTCCTGAAAGGGCGGAAGTCTTTACCAAACCAGGACAATCTGACGGTATTTCCTTAACAGTTCTTTGGCCAAAACCAGCCAGTTTAATTTAAAGAACAAGCTGAGATATATCTAAAGCCACTCTGCTGCCTGTTCTAGAGTTTTCTGCTAACAGGGCTGGACCTTTGCAGGCAGGATTTCAATGGGAAGCAGCAAGCTTCTGAATGCATGCATCAGAGTGCTAGAATATTACCCCATGAGATTTCAGTATTCACAGTGCTATTTGAGTGAGTCATTATTAGGACCCACAATAGTAGGCCTAAAAATAAAGCCTGCTTTGTTTACAGCCATATTAAAGTTTGAGAAGGGCAGAAAACAAGCTAGTGCCATCTTTGAGGGATAGTAACTTCACATCCTCAGGAGTGTAGACTTGTTCCAAAGTTTATTATCATATTTTGTTCCCTTCTCATATCCAGCTACTCAGCATGGGCTACTTTGATGATTCCCAAAAGCATCTTTTAAAGTGCTGCAGCTCAGCAAAAAGTTAATAAAGACTTCCTGTATCAAATTTAATCAAGGTGTAAACATTATGGTCCAAGAGGTGCCCTACATGTAGTTTTCATAAGCTGATATTCAGACAGTCTGCCATGAAGTCTGCTGGAGGACCTTTGGCTGGTCTATCTCACAGGGTTGTTGTGAAGGAGAGAGAAAAGGAGAATCATGTGCACATGAGTTCCTTTAAGAAAGCAGCAGAACTGTGCTAGACAGTTCTACTAGACATTTCTTTCTCTTAGTTCAGAAGTCTTCAAAAGCCAATATGTTAAACCTATAATGTTTCTGAGCATTTCCATTATTGGTGGAGTTATCCTCCAAATCTATATTTGAGAAATTCTGATAAACTTTCCTGTACATTAACTACCTACTTCTACATCTCTGGTTCAAGTTTCCAGCTTTTTAAGTGCCATAATTCCTAGTGAGCACTATCAGAAATAGCAACAGCACCCTCCTCACACTCATTTTGATACCCCCCCATATTACCCCAACAAGGGTCAGCACTTGTTTTTTCCTCACCGTTTGGGTTAGCAGCACACCTATATGCGGAGGGTGCACTTTAATTATAGCTTTTCATTTTAAAAAAATTAAAGAAGAAAATGAGCTGGCCCCAAGCAAAGGGAGATACCTAGTTACAAACATTTACAATAGTGGTATCCCCACCAGGACATAGGTATTTTAAGAGTAGTTAGGTGAGCAGCTGCAGAAGTCCCACCATACTTTACCGAAGGTGAGCAAGCTTTGGATCAGGAAAGAGCTGATACAATCAGCTGGCCAGTCCTTCCAGAAAGCATCACAGCAAAGCCAAGACAAGCTGACAGATGCTAAAAGGTAAACACAAAGGTGGGCATGCTGGGCCCACCACAGTGCAGATACCGCTCACACGGTCTCTCTCCCTTTACAACGTGCAAGAACGGGAAGAGGGTTCGCCAGTCCCACCTGCTAACTTGCCGGAGGGGAAGGGGGAACTGAAGAGGTCTCCTTCCTCCCCGGGGCGACCTCCGCCACGCCAAGCAGCCACAGAGGGCAGGCGTCGCTGTGGGCAAGGAGCGCCCTGACCCGCCAGCCCCCCGACCCACGCCGGCTCACGCGCCCGCCCGGCTCACGAGCTCGCCTAAAAATAGGAGCCGCCATGAGCGAGGGAGCAGCTGGGGTCTCCCTCGGCAGACCGAGCACGCACGGGCTGGGCCGCCGAGCGCCGCTCTCGCTCCCTACTCGCGGAGCACAACAGAGGCGCCCACAACACGGAAGAGGCTGAAGCCGCAGCGGCTCTCGCCAGGCACCCTTCTAACGGGAAGGCAACGCCTGGCCCCGGGCAACGGGGGCCGAGGAACCGCCGGCAGAGCCAGCCCAAGCAGCCGCCAGAGCCTCGCTGCGCCTGAGCGAAGAGGACGCAGAAGGGGGGCGCGGACACCCTTTTCCGGGGAAGCGCCTTACCTGCCATGGTGCCGGCGGCTACCCGGACGCGCAACGCGGAACTGCTTTGCAGATCCCGCGATTAACAACTACACTCACTCCCTGTCCTGAGCCCCCACCGCCTTATATACGGGCAGGCGGAGCCCAAGTGGAGGGGAGGGGCCTCAAGGGATGACCAAAAAGGGAATGGCCATCGAATAACAGGAGGGCGGGGTGGAGGGCAGGACAGAGTGGCCGAAGGAAGCGCCAAAGAGGCCAGTGTTAGGGGCCGTGTCTCTTTAAGAGCTTCGGCTGGGGAGCGTTCGTCAGGGGAAGCCCGGGAGGGAGGGAGCGCCGTGGCGGAGGAAACTGCTCCTGTGGGATTCCCGCCCTTTGGAGAGCCCCAGGTAGGAATGACCAGGAATAAAAGATGGCAGTCTGCTTTTAGAGGCGAAGAGACTGGACTCGGAAAGGTGTGCACAGGGAAGGGCGGTCCATGGTGGTGGTGATGATGATAATTTACATCGTAGAGACGGTAAAGAGACGTCTAGGTAGCTGGCTAGAGCGATGAATGCCATCTATAAAACGACAATAATAATCGTTCCAGAGTGGGTAGCAGTTCTCGTCCATTGCAACAAAACTGAACAGTCGTCTTGCAGCACCTTTAAAGGCCAACAAAATTTTATTGCAGCATAAGCTTTCATGGCTAAGTAACAGTTTTTGGCAGAATAACATTTCCCTAGCCTTTGGTGGTGGAGGAGGAAAATGCTATCAAGTCGCTGCTGATTTGTGGCAACCTCATAGGGTTTTCAAGGCAGGAGATGTTCAGAGGGAGTTTATTATTGCCTGCCTCTGCAGAGCAACTCTCCCATCGAAATACTAACCAGTTCCTGCTTAGTTTCTGTGAACTGACATGACCAAGCTTAGCCTGGGCGGTCCAGGTCTGGGCTTCTTAATCTTTCCCCCTGTTTAGCTATACAATAAAGGAGACTGAATTCCTTGCCCTGCATCATGAAGGGCCTATCTAGATGGCCAGTGAATAGCTGCCCTATTTTAACTTTTCTCTAATTGTCCAGATAATAAAAATGGGGTGGAAAGGTGAAGAGACATCTGTTCTGCTTTTCATCGGTTTTAATAAAACATAATCAGGATGGATGTACGGGTGAGCACCAAAAAGGGGAGTGCAAAGCTTTTCAAAACTGAAGGAAGAGTAGAAATAAAGTCTGCAAACTTATTTACCTTCATATAAACCCAGCAATGTTCCAGGACCTGTTTATGAGTGTGCATGCACAGGCTGCATAAAGAACACAAAATGGAAGGAAGTTACAGTGTGTGAACTTGGTAGTGAGCTGGTAATCTTGCTGGTATTTACTAGTTTTCTTTTACTTTTTTAAACAATACTGCTGGTGAAAAGATGTAGCATCAATACAGCATCAGAAGAGCATAAAGCATCCCACAATGATACAAGAATGAGAGGCAACTGTGTGGCACAACATCCCTCCGATCACCAACAGACGCCTGTGTTACTCATGAAACTACCTCTTCTGAGGACGTGCGTATGTAATGGATATACATTTCTGGTTTCCAAGGTGCAAAAAGTATTGTGGATTGGAAAAAGTAGTATTCTGACACTGGAAATCCTGCAAGACTATAGTCCTGATGAAAGATGTGTAGAATACCACGAGTAATAACTGGATTTATCATTCTAAAATCTTCTAATCTGGAAATGAGCCTGAGGCCCCGTGTGGCAGTTTTGATTTCCTGTTGGAAGTTTTAAGATTTGCAGAAAAATTACACCAGTGCCCCCACAGTGGAACAAAGTCAGTAAGCCATGTTTCCATTCCCATACAACATCCCTTGACTGAGAATTTAGCTTTGGAGTCTAGTTAACTTCCTATAGTCCTTCTGTGTCCTCCACTGCAGCTTTTGTTTGCTGTGCTTTGGCTTCTTGGCCTGTTCCTGTTTTTATCAAGCCATTAACAGTGTCATCTTAAGCAGAGTTACACCCTTCTTAAATCTACTGTAAGAGTGCTGAGATGGTATTTTTGTGTTGTGTGGTGGCTGAGTAACATGACTGTATTGTTTTTCATTGTTGATACTGTGTAATTTTTACAGAGTTTACTCAGTGTTCTGTTTGTGTGTTTGAACCTCAATAGCAGAGTATCTGCTTGGCATGCAGAAGGTCCCAGGTTCAATCCCTGGCATCTCCAGTTAAAAAAGGGGGACACAATAGATGTTGTTTACCTTGACTTCCAGAAAGCTTTTGATAAAGTTCCTCATCAAAGGCTCCTAAGTAAGCTCCATAGTCATGGGATAAAAGGACAAGTCCTTATGTGGATTAAAAACTGGCTAATTAATAGGAAACACGGAGTGAGTATAAATGGGAAATTTTCTCAGTGGAGGGTAGTAAGCAGTGGGGTACCACAGGGATCAGTACTCGGTCCAATGCTTTTTAACTTGTTTATTAATGATTTGGAGTTGGGAGTAAGCAGTGAAGTGGCTAAATTTGCAGATGACATGAAATTGTTCAGGGTGGTGAGAACCAGGGAGGATTGTGAGGCACTCCAAAGAGATCTGTCAAAGATGGGCGAGTGGGCGTCAACGTGGCAAATGAGGTTCAATATGGACAAGCTGCACAAAATCCTAACTATTAATACACGTTGATGGGGTCCAAACTGGCAGAGACTGAAAATGTCGAGACAGTGTGCAACTGCAATAAAAAAGGCCAACACTATGCTGGAGATTATTAGGAACGAATTGAAAATAATTCAACCAGTATCATAATGCCCCTGTATAAATCGATGGTGTGACCTCATTTGGTGTGTACGGTTCTGGTCACCATACCTCAAAAAGGATATCATAGCATTGGAAAAAGTGCAGAAAAGGGCAACTAGAATGATAAAAGGGTTGGAACACTTTCCCTATGAAAAAAGGTTAAAGCGCTTGGGGCTCTTTAGCTTGGAGAAATGATGGCTGAGGGGTGACATGATCAAGGTTTCTAAGATTATGCATGGGATAGAGCAGGTTCAGAAAGAAGTACTTTTCTCCCTTTCTCACAGGACAAGAACTTGTGGGCACTCAATGAAATTGCTGAGCAGTCGGGTTAGAACAGATAAAAGGAAGTACTTCTTCACCCAAAAAGTGATTAACACATGGAATTCACTGCCACAGGAGGTGGCGGTGGCTACAAGCATGTATAGCTTCAAGATGGAATTGGATAAACATATGGAACAGAGGTCCATCACTGGCTATCAGCACAAGGTATAGATAGGAACTCTCAGGCTGGGGCAAGTGATGCTCTGTATTCTTGGTGCTTGGGGGGGCAACAGTGGAAGGGCTTTTAGTGTCCTGGCCCCACTGCTGGACCTCCTGATGGCACCTGGTATTTTTGGCAGCTGTGTGACTGAGTGTTGGACTGGATGGGCCATTGGCCTGATCCAACATTGGCTTCTCTTATGTTTTAACCAAGCAGCTGGTGATGTGACCTCGAGCCTGGTGAACCACTGCCAGTCAGAATTAACAATACGGGCCTCAATGGACCAGAGGCATTTCTTATTACAAGACAACTTTATGTGTTCATGTCACACAAATGTTCCCCATTCTCTGACAGCATTTCCTGTTGCCATTCTGTATCCTTGAACTGGTAGACTGGCCCTTCACCTTGTTGGGAAAGTTCTTTGCGAGCTGCTGTTCTAGGAGGAACACTGGCTGCCAGAAGCAAACCAAGCCAAGTAGCTCTGGTGGTATTGACAACCTTGCAGAGGTTGTTTGGGCCAGACATTGCCTGCAGCAACACTGACAACAGGTATACATTCTGTGGGTGAGCTTACACCCCTTATCATTGCTACGTCCCAGGTCTTAGCCAAGTAGCCAACACTGTAAACACAACTTGGTTCAGCCTATTCCAGGATGATTTTAACATCCACATCCACCCTGTCCTGGAACAACAAGATGCCAATGTTATTATTTGTTCCAGCATATAGATCCAGTGATGGTGTCTTGGAATTAACAGCTAGGATTTAAAGAGCCTCAGCATGGACACACGGCTCCTGACACCCCAATATTATCATTATCACAAAATGATTTTGAAACTCTTCTCATTTTGTCAAGTGGCTCATCATGTGATGTGGTGTGTATGATTGGTGGCAGGGCTGCTTCTCAAGAAAACTCCAGGCTCTACCCCTGCTGGGTACTCAGAACCAGATTCCTGGATCTCTGGATCCTGTCCAATATTAATTGGCTCCAGGGGCATGACTCCACGCTCAGAGTAATGCAGCATTGATCCCATCCATCCTGCCCGATATGAAAGAGCCTGGCAGCGACACACCCAGAATTGGAATTTAAGCAACCCTTTTTCCAGAGTTGCAGTCATTATAGATGAGCTTAATGGAAGAAGTATGTTCTTCTTTGTAGCGTGCTGGAAGGCTGTGGGTGTTCTATGGGAAACTATCCCATCTGTGGTGTGTTTTGTACACTGTATTAATGCTCTCAAACAGGAAGGAGAGGGAGTTTCTGTAGGTTCGTTCAGAGGCTGTAGCTTAGAACCAGGAGCACTCAAGGTGGTTCTGGAGAAAATGGGCATTATTTCTTAAGTCTGCTTAGTAAGTTGTAGCTTGGCTCAGCCAGCCATGTTTAGTCTTGATGAACCTGTGGACACTCCTAAAATTTTGAGAATAGAGAAAAACCTTGTTAGGGGGACCAAGTCAATCACAACATTCCTGCCATGGGGTATTGGGGCCAATCACAAAATACTGGGCAGCCTATGAAGGAGGCCACTGTTTCTAAATAGGTGTTCCCTGCAGACACAAAAGTAATGGTGTCTTGAGTTCTTCTGAAACACCTACTGTAACAAGGTGGAGGAGAGCCAGGATTGTTTGTTGGCTCTAAGGAAGAAGCAAATTGGCACCAGGAAAATCAGGCACCGTGGTGCCCATAAGCATCAGAGATATGGGTGGAAACAGGAACTTTATTCTTTTGCAGAATACATTTCTAAGGATTTCTTATTTCATACTATTAATAACAGTGAATGGATACTATTTCCAATACTAGAGCTCTCCAAACTTTTTGACCCTATGGGCAGCTTTGGAATTTTGAGGTGATGTGGCGAGTGTGACCTCTGAACAGCTTCTATGAGAGCTAGAGCCAGATGCAGTACCTCCTTCTTTGCTTTTCAAAGGAATCATAGAAGGGGAATAAAAAGAACTGAAGGAAACCTCAAAGGGGCAGAAAAAGGAAAGAGAAGAGTCCTGTTTTGCAGTGACTGTTGCCAATCTCCAGGTGAAAATGGCTGCTTTGGTGGCCATTGCTTTGGCATTGTACCCTGCTGAGGTCCTCTCCCCAAACCCCACCTTCCCCAGGCTCTGCCCCAAAATCTCCAGATATTTCCCAGCTCAGAGCTGGCAACCCTATTTGCAATTGGAAGGTAGCAGTATTCCTGAGGATGGCAGACAGGCAGGCAGGCAAGTGTATGGCAGGGTATGAAATCAAGCAGGTGTCAGTCAGAAAGAAATCAAAGCAATGACGACAAGCCTTAGGGGAGCTGTGGAACCTGCGAAGGTTCCAAATTTATACAGGCCTATATAAGAAGCTGGGATCCCTGCCCTTTTTGATGACCTAGTTAAAGTCCTGGCTTCTGTCAAGAGCTACTGCCCCTCATCTACCTCCTGTTAGAGACTGGAGAGAGGCAGATCTTGGCTGCTTATCATAAGTTCCTTTGTTGGGTTCCTGTTGCTGTCCTGGTCTTCCTTCATTTCCCATTTTGAGGTTTTGGGGAGACCTCTGCAGACATGGGAACTTGACAGGGCTCTTGCAGTAGTTCCGGGTCACTAGAAAGTGCTGACGGGGTGCAGGGCTTTGTTGACTCACTGGGGTGTGGTCCACGACTGGTTACAGGGGGTCTGCTTGTGGAGTACTCAGAGAGGCCTGTGCCTCGGAGATCTCAGGGCACGAGAGGGACTCCTGATCATCTGAAGAATCTGCCCCTGTGGAACTGGGGCAAATGATGAAAAGAAGGGGGAATAAAAAGAAGGAATGCCTGAAGGAGGGAGGGAACCTCAAGTCCGAGTACTTACCAGTCCTCTCTACCTTGCAGTGGCTGAGTTTGCTGTTGCAGCCACAGAGAAGCCTTTCATTTGAATGAAGGCAGCCAATAATAAACCCTGCTTATTTACCACTCACTTTCTGAAAAGTTTGGTGGGTGCCAGGGAAAGAAATAGTGGGCCCCATGGCACCCATGGGTGCCACTTTGGGCAATCCTGGTCAACACGTTATTAAGCAAGCTTGGCAGCTGCAAAGTTGTAATTAATGTATTTCAAGAGATTAACCCTAGCGCTTGTGTGAGAGACTATATATATGTTTAGTTAATTTGTAAACTGGCAAGGGGTGGGTTTAAACCACGAATACATATAATAATCCACACTTATAAAAAATGTTGTGAATTCAGTTGATCGACTGGGTAGGTAAGATCAAAACCAAAGGGAAGTTAAATCAACATCATTTTTTTACAAGCATGATTCCAATAAAAACAATTTCTGCCTAAAGCTTTGAATTTCTTTGAATGTACCATTTCATCTTCTGATTCTGATTGTTCAAGAAAACTCACATCACTGCTGGGCGCCAAATTGGGGATCACTGGCTTTGCTCATCCCCTAGAGACTCATGCACTAGACCCCATGCCGTTTGTCTCTTCTCTGCCTTGTGCACACTTTCAGCAAGCCCTTTTCAGAAGCAAGGTCTACCCAGAGTAAACTGGTAATTATAAAGCAGAGAAATCTTTCTTGTCATCAACACAGCATAGTAGTGTAAATCAGAGGCTGTTATACAATCTGCTTTTATATACCAGCTGACAGGAACCTTCCCAATGTTCTAAGTTTATGATCCAGAAGTAAACAGCTCACAAAAAGTCACTTGATGAGGTAGTCAGGTCAGTACAAACACCAAATATTTCTTTCCTAAACCAGATTAAAATTAGATTTTTTTTGTATTGCATAACTTCTCAGTTGGTTTGGACTCTGTATTCCTAAACATGCTAAGTTTTATAGCTTCCAGACAGCAATGCCAAACATCTTTCACATTTCAGCTTCATCACTTTAAATACCACTGCTTCATTAACTGTTCACATTCTTTTTTTAAAAAAAAATTGGCTGAAGCAAGTTCCTATGCCAACTGCTGAAGCCCCTTCTACATGCAAAGCTTTGTGAGCTGTATCCAACAATGCCATTCTATGCAGAGTTACTGCAATCTACACGCAGTGGGTATGGACTGGAATAACTCAGCAGAGAATTTCATTGTAAACCCCTATACGACTTGTGCAGGGGACTTGCACAGATTCTTTGGGAAGTAGGGAATTAAGTTAAGAAACTTGTTGCTGCTTCTGCTGTATCGTTTCCCTAGGAGTCATAATTATGGACAGGACATACTGCAAAGAATTACTGTCAAAGCTTTTGACAGTCAGTATTTTTTAACAATTGCAATTAAAGCGTTCAGCTTTGCTGTCTTCAGCCCACAAAGGTTTTTTTTTTTTTTTTTTTGCTGTAGCTAACTCAGTAATGGTACTAATTCCTGATTATTTCTAGTATGTAATGTGACAGGCAAAATGTACATTAAATCAAAACCACATAGCACTACAGCACTTCGAAATGTCGACCCTTTGGTCTCAGATGGAGAAGTAATAAATACTGTTAGAAGGTCTGCAGTAATATACATAGGCAAACAACCAAGGGCTTCAGAAAGCAATCCTAAGTGGGTCTACACAGAATCCTGGTGGTGGAAAATGCTGTCAGGTTGCAGGTGACTTATGGTAACCACGGTAGGGTTTTCAAGGCAAGAGATGAACAGAGGTGGTTTGCCATTGTCTGCCTTGGCAGAGCAACCCTGGACATCATTGGTGGTCTTCTGTCCAAGTACTAACTAGGGCTGATCCTGCTTAGCTTCTGAAATCTATAAGATCAAGCTAGCCTGAGCCATCAAGGCCAGGGCATGTGGAATCCTGGGGAATTTCATGGGAAACACCCATGAAAGTGTTTTTAGGATGGCACTGTTAGTGTAATGGTAGCAAGCATGTAATTTGCATGCAGAAGGTTCCAGCTTCAATCCTAGGCATCTCCAGTTAAAGGATCTCAGGTATCATCAGGATTTCCCTTTGAGATTCTGAAGACCAACTGTCACTCACAGTGGACAACACCATGCTAGATGGAGCAACAGTCCAGCTTGGTGTACTGCTACTTCGTATGTTCAACTGCTGTGCAATGTGAGGTTACTTACTGATTTCAGTTGAGTTTACTGTCAGGTAAAAGGTGCTTATGTTAACTGGAGATTAACATGCAGCCCAAAACCTGAGTTCTAATCCCATCTGCCAAAACCTGAGTTCTAATCTCATCTGCCAAACACCTGCAAACTGATGAGCTCTCTTCAGAAGACTGATCTGTAGCTTATACTGGCTCAATTCCAGAACCCATTTACAATGCAGGAACATAACACATATAAATCATAGACATAAATATCTGTTTTAAATTTTGTCTTGTGTCTTTTTCCAACATGGGAATGGCATGTAGCGTTGCTCATGTGTCATATCAATGCAACATGAAAACCAGCTTTTGTAAACAATCATAGTGAGTAAATTCCCTTTTCTGGCCATTTTGCATTGTATAAAATAGGAAGTTGCAGTTATCTCTCTGGAAACACTTGTTAGGATGGAGAAAGAGACCCCCGGTCTGGTGTAGTAGTTAGTATGTTGGATCTGGGACACCCAGTTCCAAAGCTCTACTCTGCCTTGGAAATTTGCAAGGGGACCTTGGACCTGTCGCTCCCTATCAGCCTAACCTACCTCACAGGGCTGTTGTTGTAATACAGAGGAGGAGAAAATGATTTTGTAAGCTCCTTTGGGTCCTCATTGGGAAGAACAATGGAGTACACATAGCTCAACAAAAATATTTTTACAGAGAGTTGCAGTTGGTGTGACGGCATCATTTCATATGGTGTGCATACTCATTACCTCTGCTTCCAGATTTTGTAGGTTTGCATCATAATTCAGCGTGATGAGCCTATCCAGCCACCCCTGTACCATCCCACCTTTAGCATCCTTAAAAACAATTGTCTGTCTCCAGCCTTAAGCATGCCTAAATCCTCCTGTTGTCCTAAGTGTGCAGAAATCTTCTGTATGGAGGATGTTTGTAAAGGTTACCGTTGGACTTCAGACCAGCTTTCCTGACAAGGGTACACAAACAAAAGTCCATATGATAATGTATCTTAGTTGAGCAGTCTTCTTTAGAAATCCTAGACTTTGCTACTCCCCCCCCGCCCGAAAAAGAAATCTCAGAGTGATCTGATAAAAAATTGTTTTGATATGAAATGTGTTTTGTAGCTTCTAATGCCTGGATAATGCATAGCGCTGTTGTAGTTCGAACAACATTTAAAGATGACCTTAAAGTTGTTTCATGAAATGTTAATAGATCTGTTAAGACAGAGAATAGACTCCAACCGGTATTGTATTAAGTACTTAATGCCAATATGGCTTATATTCAGGAAGGCCATTTGGGTAACGACAGTTAGTCAAGAGCATTGCTTACGTGGCTGTGAAGGCCGGGGAGCACTTTGCACTGAAGAGGAAACAGGGAGGAGGCTCATGGATCAACACAAGCATTTGTTCTGGAGAAGTAGGCATCGTTATTTATTAAAAACACATACTTCTTGTCCTTCCATCCTGAGTGATGACTCAGAACAAAATAAATTTACAATAAAATTTTACAACATTTTACAATAAAATTTTACAAAAAAAATTGCCCTGCAACGGCTGTCCTCCTTTCTCCATGACCAGGGATAGAGGGTGGTGCTTGGGGAGAGGGTTTCACCACATTGCCCTATGGTATGTGGTATCCCACAAGGGGTGATCCTCTCCCTGATGTTATTTAACACTTATATGCATCCCCTCGTCCAGTTAATCTGGCGGTATGGGCTGGGTTGTCATCAGTACACTGATGACACCCAACTGTATCTGTTAATGACTGGATAGATGGACTCTTCTCCCAATAATCTGGCCAGGGCTTTGGAGGCTGTGGCTGATTAGTTAAAACAGAGCTGACTGAAACTTAACCCAGTTAAGATGGAAGTCCTTTTCCTGAACTGTGGGGGGATGGGGTTGGGAATCCAACTCACAGCCCTTGGTGGAGTGCCATTGATGTCTGCGCCGACAGTGAGGAATCTGGGAGTGACTCTGGATGCCTCCCTTTCTATGGAGGCCCAAGTCACCAATGTTGCCAGGTTAGCCTTTTACCATCTTAGGCTGGTCAGGCAACTAGTTCCCTACATCTGCTCCCATGACCTGGTGACAGTGATCCATGTAATGGTCACTTCCAGGATTGACTACTGTAACTCGCTCTATGTAACTGCCCTTGAACCTGGTCCAGAAACTTCAGTTAGTACAAACGCAGCGGCTTGTCTGCTGACTGGGACACCTGTGTGGGCACACATTCAGCAGGTGTTGTGCCAGCTCCATTGGCTGCCAGTTGAATACCAGGTCAGATTCAAGGTTATGGTGCTAACCTTTAGGGCTGTTTGCGGCCAGAGCCCAGCAGGACCATCTCTCCCCATATTTGCCCTGCAGAGCCCTGCACTCTGCTAACCAGCACCGCCTAGTAGTCCTCAACTCAAAAGACGTCTGTCTTGCCTTGACCAGGGCCTTTTCAGTCCTGTCCTATTGGAACATGCTGCCAATTGAGATTAGGGCTCTGCAGGACTTGTTGCAATTCTGCAGGGCCTGTAAAATGGAGCTTTTCCACTAGGCCTTTGGTTGAGGCAGCAGATGTCTAACAACATTGGCCTCCCCACGGTGCTCTTATATTAATTGGTGCCAGGTGCAGCTGACCTCATCCATTCTGATCCATTGTCCCTTCTAGCATGGGGTTAACATACGTTAGAATGAAACCAACCATTGAACTGTCAGCTAGGAAAATTGGATTAGTCATTTAAAATTTTAATGTCATTGAACTGCTGTTGATTATTTAATGTTTTTAGAATTGCTTGTTGTTTAATGATAGGATGTAAGCTGTCCTGAGCCTGTTTGCAGGGTAGGGTGGGATATAAAAACCAATAAATAAATAAATAAATAAATAAATAAATAAATAAATAAAATCATTCCGCTTGTGATACAAAAACTACAGCAAACAGGCAGCAGATAACTGCCTCACCCTCTACAAAATAAAATTAAAGCGAGGCCAAAAGTATATCATCTCCACTGCACTGATGCTATTCCAAAAAGCTAGCACTGAGGGACTAGGTAACCCTTTCTCAGTCGTGGTGCCACCATGGAAAAGATCCTATCCTGTGTATATACCTACCATGCTTTTGACACTGGGAAAATGCTAAGGAAGGATTCTGAAATTCCAAGGTGGGTTCTTGTTCATTTTGATACCAACTATTATGCAAGTTTTCTTATTATCATTCCAAGTGTACCCTTTCTCCAAATATTTGGTGTACATGGGTCCATCTTTTATCTTCGCAACGATCCTGTGAAGTAGGTTAAGTTGAGAAATGGTGACTAGGTCAAAGCCCGGGCTAATGAGGTAATTAAGGCCTGGTCTTCTTGGTCCAAGTCCAGCATCATACCCACAAAATCCCACTGGCTCTCAGGGCTTATCTGAAAAGATCTAATGTTGGTGCTGAGATGTGGTGGTCTTCCACTGATCCACATAAACAGCATGGCCTGAATCAAGAGTGGAAAATGTGCAGTTTTCCTAAGCCATTGTTATTGTAGGGGAAAGGCATCACCGGTGACTCGCCAGCTGATTGCCGCAGGGCCAGAGAGTTCAGAAACCAGCCATCTGGACAAATAGAAACATATGGCTGATCTTTAATCTACATCAGCCCATAAATGCCTTTGAATGAGACGCTGTACTAAGAATGATAATGTACTACAGAGCTATAGGGAGACCTTCCTTGTATTAAGGATTGAGATTTATTGGCCTGTATACTTGTGAAAATTGCCATTGAATTTACTGGAAACCTGCTGACAAGTCTAGAGATTTTTGGGATTTTTTTTTTCATTTTGTGTGTGTGCGCACATGCATGTGCCTGTGCCTGGAAGTCATTGTGACCTCTGGTGACTCCTACTGGGGCACAGAGAACATTCAGAGAAGTGGCTTGATAGCCTGCCTCTGCCTCCCAGCCCTGGTATTCTTTGGAGGTCTCCCATCCAAACACTTGCCAGGGTTGGCCCTGCCTAGCTTCTGAGATCCGATGAGATCGGGCTTGCCAGGGCTGTCCAGGTCAGCGCTGACAAATCTAGAGACTTTAATGAAATCCAGTGCATGAACTGAACTCACTGCATGTCACAGAAAAGGGTGCTCACTGGGATCTCAGATGTAACCATAGCTAATGCTTGAACTGCACGGACATTGGAAGATGGTTGCAGGCTGCAGCTGGCAACCCCTAAGAGAGATTGGGGTGGGTGGGGCCTGGCATGTCAATGTCAAGCCAGTGCACTGTCACTTCTAGTTTGTGCTTCTGGTCATTAGACACTCTAGAATGTCTATGGTTTTACCATACAGTGTTTGTAAATTTTAAAGTCTACAACATCACTGCTGTGACATTAGCATGCTGGCGTGATGATGGTTTACACTCCATTCCTTCCCCTGCCCCGTTTCTTTCTTTAGGCATTTCAGGTGTTTGCAGCAAAGAAGCAGAAGACAAAGTAAGCAGAGGACCTAAATGTGGCAGTGGGCTATGGGGCCTCAAGCCTGAAGTATTCAGATTGTTACCACTTAATCTGTGAATGAATGAAAGAATTGTTCTGAGATGTTCATTAACAGTTGACAGAAAATGATGGGGGTGGGGACCAATAAAACACAATTTTCTTTTTGCCTTTGCTGTGGTAAATTGAATTTTAGGCCTTTCAATTGTTTCTCTCTATGTTGAGCACTCCCCAAAATTTCCGTTCAGTCCTAAACCATCCTGAGTCAAACTTGCACTGTTATGTGCATGAAGGCCCTTGTTTATAGCCAAGCTTTGTAGCTTTTAGAGACTAGGTGGGACACTATGACTCCATTCTGCAAACAGAGCCTTCTGCCAACTCACATGGCTATTCTGCCAGCAAAAGAGACATATTTCTCTGTGCTCTTCAACAAACAAGTAACAATTGGCCAAACATTTAAACAAGAACAGAATCACGATTTTTTCAAACAGGTCTTCTACTTTGACTACAATTTTTCATACTATTTAGGTTGTTTGCAACTCACCTTTCCTCCAAGGAGTGTAAAGCTGAATTTTTTCATAATTTCACTGTGGGATACCATAAAGGGGGGGGGTATATTACAATTCCATACAAATTAATTACTTTTTGTATATATAGTGCTTTTAGGAAATGAGTCACCTTCATTGCAAGTAAATAAGGTGGTTTTTGAAGCCCCCCCCACTCAGCCTCAGTTAGGATTTGTCTCTCGCTCTTTGTTTCCTCTCTTCCCCGTCTTACCTCTGAGGATCTTGAGAAGGCACATTGGACTTCCCCCTCCACTGTCCCATCCCCAACAACAACAACCCTGTGAGGTGGTCCAGGCTGAGCAACTTAGCTCTGGGTAACCAAAATGACAGCGTCCTGGCCCAGGTGGGGGCGTTCTGAATCTGGGTCTCTGCGATCCCCGCCACCGTCAATTCTCATCTCTTCTGCATTTCCCACAGAAACAACAGGGCTGAGGGAAAGCCCTGTAGGAGAGGCTGTTTCTGAGACCTCCAAGGGGTGCTTTTTGTCCTCCTGTGACCCCTTTTCCTTCGTGGACTGAGAACAGGTATGGGGGAGAAGGGAGGTCACTGTTCCCCATCCTCCCCAACACTCACCCTGCCTCTGGGCTCTGTGCCTGTTCAGACACCTGGCAGAGATAGCAGTGCCCCTTTCCCCCTTCGTTCCTCCAGTTGCTTCTGAGGCTGGGATGTCTTTCCCCTCAAAGTAACATGCACTAGACAGCCCAGTTGCCTCCCAATCTGGCCCTCCTCCTCCTCCTCTCTCCCTCACTGGCAAATCCCTTTGGTGGTAAATCACCATTCCATGCACCTGCTCTCCCCAACCCCCCTCACAGTAGCTGTTGGGTGTGGGGGTGGCAGAGCCAGCTACTCAGCTCCACCCAGGCCTGTAGCCAGGATTTTTTAAGTCAGCGGGCATTTAAATTTCTTAGGGGGCACTGGCTAATCAATTTAATCTGGGGGAGAAGGCTGTGATGCCCTGGGCTGGATGGGAAGTCAGGGGGCCTTGCCAACAAGTTGGGGGGCCTAGCCCCAAGATGCCCCACTGTAGCTACAGGCCTGGCTCCCCCCCCAATGTAGTGGCTTTGCCTGTCCTTCCTGTGCTGTGGTCAGAGGAGGTGGGAAGGGGAAAAAACAACACCTCCTCTTTCTCTGTCTTTGCTGTTATCCCCCTCCCACTATTTAGTTCTACCCCCTAGCAATTTCCTTTCTATTTCTTGACTGCTTCAACCACACACACATCACTGCATGACCCTCTCATGTCGCCCCCCCCCTCCAAGCAGCCTTCTGCCTTCCCTCCCTCGCACCAGCTGCTTTCAGGCCAGATAAGAGCCCTGGATGGACTGGTTATGGCCCCTGCGCCATATGTTTGACACCCCTCTGCTAGGCTAAAGAAAACAACTATTTCAAAGTCACCAGCAAACTTCAGAGCTGAGCAAGGATTTGAAACAGAATTTTAAGATGTCCAGTACTAATATACTGTCATCCTACACTGACTTCTACTGCCAAGTGAATGTCATTTGCATCTGTGTTGTTTCTTTAAAAAAAACAACCTTCTTCTACCCCTGTATTGACTCTTGTGCACCATTTTTACAGAATGTCTTGTGTTTTCCCCCCTCCTCTTTCTGAGATTTTCTGAATCTTCTCCATTATGCTAATGAGAAGCTAAGATGAAAAGAGCTCTCTAAATTTGAAATGTTAGCTGTAACCACCTGTTGACACTGCCCATGTGAATAGCAGGAGTAATGAAGGAATGGATATCTTCCTTACTATAGACCTTCATGAAAAAAACCCTTTGAAATGGCCATAAATCTATGTAGACAGTACCATAAAACCGAGAGATCAAAGGAAGTGAAACTGGCTTTCAATGTGAAAGCTACCATAAAATCTGACAATCAAAGTGGCATGCAATGTAGAGGGAAGTTTCTGTTCCAACATGGGTTTGGTAAAACAGTGGAGTGAGTTCTAGACGTAGAATAGCCAGAGCTCTTTTTGTAGCAAGAACTCCTTTGCATATTAGCCGACACACCCCTAATGTAGCCAATCCTCCAAGAGTTTACAGAGCTCTTCTTACAGGGGCTACTGTAAACTCTTGGAGGATTGGCTACATTAGTGGATCACCTAATATGCAAAGGAATTCCTGCTACAAAAAGAGCCCTGAGAATAGCTATTCCATACAGTAAAATCCAGTTGCAAAGTTCCATGAGAGTCCGATCAGATGGCTCTTTAGATTGCCTCACAGATCTAAAGTTAATGTACAGACACAAACATCTGGGAAATGTCCCTCTTCCATGAGCATCCCGTTTTGCCGCGCTACGGAGCCGTACTTAAAAGATACCACTTTAAATTTGGGGTTTTCAGTTACTTGTGGGACAACTGTGGACTTTCATCCATCTGATTGTTCCACCAGCACGCAATCCTCCTGTCGGGGTGGTCTGATGTCAGACCATCCCAAGCGGGCACCATTTTAAAAAATCTCTACACATGCGCAGATCAACAAGGATATGCTGTCATGTCTATGTGCATGTGCAATTTTTTTTTTTAAAAAAAAACCACCATGCACCTCCTTCAACAAGGATGCATTGTGACGCCTATGCGCATGCGCAAAAAGTTTTTTTAAAAAAAACCCCACTGTGTGCGCCTCCTTCAGTGGACGCTGTCTAGACAATCCACAATGGAGGCAGTGCGCGGTAAGGCAATTCCCCCGGGGGATGTCTAGTCATGCAATGATGGATTAAAAAGATCGGGATTAAATTCGAGCTGGCATAATGGCGGGATTAGCTGCCCATTTGAATGCACTCTGAGAGTGGATTGAAAGTGGATTATTCAGCGTGTGTGAAAATAGATGTCGTTTTATTGGTAGATATAACAGGTTGTAAAATTGTACCCTGTCACAGAAGGGTTCTAAGGACTGCAAACGTTGAGTCTTATGGAAAGGGCATGGGGTGTGGGGAGGTCTGAGGAGGTAAAATTTGCTCCTTTTAAAATGAACAGTAGACCAAAATGCATTATATTTCTGTTATCCGGTGTCCTGTGAGGGCGTTGATTTCAACAGATGAAGCAAACACAACAAAGTGCAATATGGGATCTCAGCTGCTTGGCTAGAGTGGGCCTGCCTGGTTCTATTGATGCTAATGGAAGTCTACTAGTTTATACTTGGCAAGCATCTGCTCTTAATGTTTCAATTACATTCTACTCATTAGTAGATTTGTTTCCAAGAACTAGTCTATGATTTGGAGCCACTTATTTATATAGGATGGATGAGAAAGCAGTGGAGCCGAAAGACAGGTCATCCTTTGAGAGTGCCTTTTATGGGCCTATTAAAGATCATGTAAGGAGGCTTCCATGTTATCTTAAATGGATGATATCTTTGCACTTTGATTTTTTTTTGTTTGAAATATAAATAAGCATAGATAGTTCAATGTACAGGATTTGGATTCTGGTGCTCTATACAATGTTACGGACCAGCTCACAACAATCTCCTTTGCAAAAGTACACACACGGTTTCATATTAATCTATAAAGCTGACTGATACCATATCAGACCATTGGTCCATCTAGCTCTGTACTGATGACTCGGACTGACTATAGGTCTTTAACAGAAAAAGCTCGTACTTAACACCCATGGATGGACTGTGGCTCAGTAGCGGAGCATCTGCTTGGCACACAGAGGCTGTGGTCATACTGGAGGCTTGGCGCGATCTGTTCACACCTCTATTTGAGGTGATTTAAATAGCTGTGGGAAATTTTGATCAGACATCCCACCCGGAACTGGCTTTACCTCACTTGCCCGTTCAGATTGTTGCAGCATCTTTTTTTCTTTCACCTGTGTACAAAGCTTCGGCTCCTTTTTTACAGTTCCACAATCCTTCTGCTAAGTACTCTGGCCCCTCTCAACCTCCTTCCCTTCACCTTTCTTCCTTTGAATACATTGGGGGGGGGGTTAAAGTGCAGATTTACATGAGAGTAGTCCCTTCGACTTCAGTGTGTTTACCCTTGTGTCAATCATGGGATGCACTCAATCGGCAACTCTGATGCAAAAACAGGAGAGAGGGGTTTTTTTTTGGGGGGGGGATTTGTCACTCAAAAACAACTCCCCTGGGGACTCCGGATACAGAATGACTACTTGGCTGTGATGATTGACAACACCAGGGATGATTATGCGTTTGTGCGCACATAGCTACCTGATCAAAAGAAAAAAGGAGTCGGAAACAGAAGTCAAGGTTCAGACTTCCCAAACAACTTGACTTCTAACAGGGGGGTTCAGACATTGGGAAATATGGGGTGGAAGGGCTGGCATACCCAAAGACCAGACTTACCCCAGTGTTGGCAAACTCTGCTTCCAAGATGCACTGGACCCCGTAGCGCTTCTGATGATGATGAGGTTTTTGCACCCTTTTCTGCCTGCGTGGGCGATCTCCATCTTTTTTTTAACGTTATTTTAAGAGCGCTATGATGCTGTAACACAACAGCACAATAGCAACCGCAATGGGCTGCCTGGACCACTGAGATACATGAGATCACTACATCTGGGGAGAACAGTGATTTCAATGGAGCGCAATGCCATGGAGTCCTCCTTCCACAGCATTCACTTTATTCCTGGGAACTGATATCTGTAGGCAGGAGAGAAGCTGTAACTCTGCAGTGTTCCCTCTAAGCTGTGGAGTCCTGTGAGCGAAAATTCCACTTTGTGAGCTACTGACAATAAAGTTGTGGGTGAGCAATTTGACTACTGCATCAATTAGTTTGTTCTGGAGCCATCTTTCCTGAGCTAAGCCAAAAACGTGTGAGCCAGAGGCTAAAAAACTGTGAGCTAGTTCACACACTACCGTCTTTAAGATGCCATCTTTTTTATTGAAGACTGAAACATCTAGAGCATTTATTATTGTAAATGATTGTTTTTATGTTGTTTTAACCTGTTTTATGTATTGGCATGTGCCTTATTTGTGAGCCGCCCTGAGCCCGCTTGCGGGGAGGGTGGGCTATAAATCGAAATAATCAATCAATCAATCAATCAATCAATAAACTCAGCTTAGAGGGAAAATTGCCTGTAAGTGCAGGGGATCCCCAGGTCCCACCTGGAGGCATGGCATCCCTATATGCTGCCAATCAAGAGGAGGATGCTGTTTGCAAGGCTAGAAGAAGCTACTCTGGCTTGGAAAAATGAGAGGGGGGATTTTAAAATCCTGCCACAGGTTTTGAGTTCCTGGAATTCTCCTTGGGCAAGATAACTACTTGTAAAATGGAGGCTGGGAACCAGGGGAACGGAAAAGGCAGCCTATTGTCCTGTCCCTAAATACTGCATGGGGTGGGGGGAAGCAGTTTGATTTAAGGTGCCTGAAGGAGAAAAGTTAAAAGAAGAGATTTTTAAATTCCAGGCAGCCTGAAAGAGAGTGCAGTCATGGTGAGGGAAGGGGGGGGACAGGACAGTTTACAAACCCAGACAGCATCTCTTCCTAACATTCCTAACTTATCTGCTGCCTGAGGATGAGTGGAACCTGCCAGGGAAGCCGCCCATCCAGAAGTCACAGCTATGGTTAGAATATTGTGTGGGTCCTGTGGCAGATGGCCCTGAGTAACCCTCGATTCCCACTGCACCCTGTGGAGACAGCCAGTTGTGTTCTGTAATGCCTGCTGGCTGAAAGACTTCTTGTACTCCAATGCCTATTCGGCTGGTTGCTGTCCCCCCCCTGCAAACACCGGCCAGATATTAAAGGAATGCCCAGCTCCTGTGTTTTACCACCATTCTCAATCTTCCTTAAGAGATGGATGGCAGGTGGGTCACCCACATCTTCAATTAGGATGCAGCGACGGAGGGATCATGGCATTGATGCCAGTCTGTACAGCTTATGGTGCCTCAAGCGCTTGCCAGACAGCCAGAGCCAACACCCCCTAGTACATGTGCTGCTGGTCTTAAACATCGGTACTCCTCCTCTGAGGCAGACTCACCTGTCATCTCCTGGCTGTCTGAAGCCCTCCACAAGTGCGCCAGGACCTCAGTTCTCCTGCATATATGCCCCGTGGCTGATCGGGCCCCTGTGAAAGTTTCCCAACAAGGTTCAAGCTTCCGCGAGTCGCCACTCACCTTTTGCAATATCCAAAGGTGATTTCCATCCCCTACAGGTAAATCTTTAAACTGGTTACCCAGGGATTGAACCACGCCCACTGCATGCCCAGCCGCTGTGCTACCACTGAGCCATAGCTGCAATGGTCTTCCATCATCCTGAAAGAATTTGTCACCTAATCTGCAACCTACCTTTACTATGTCCCTAACGTCTAGCTGTCTATCTGATGCTCAATCGCTCTACCTATCTGCCTACCTCCTAACTATCCCTATCTGCCTATCTTTTATACCACCTGTGTCTTCCTGCTGTATCCCATTGTCACAGGTGGGTGCCACGCCCACCCTAGCATGTAGGCACATGTGCCACTTGCATACGCCTGCCAGGTGTCACCGGCAAAACACAAAGCAGAACCTAGCCATTGCGAACCCTCCCCAATACCATATTGGCGCTGACGCATATTCATTCATGCATTTAAAGGTCAGTAATACTCCCTTGGACTGCGAAGAGATCAAATCAGTCATACCTAAAAGAAATCAACCCTGACTGTTCCCTGGAAGGCCAGATCCTGAAGCTGAAGTTCAAATACTTTGGCTACCAAATGAGAAGGGAGCACTCACTGGAGAAGACCCTGATGCTGGGAAAGATTGAAGGTCAAAGAAGAAGGGGATGGCAAAGGATGAGATGGCTAGGCAGTGTTATCGATGCAACGAACATGAAATTAAGCAAACTCTGGAGCACGATAGCAGGCAGGAGGGCCTGGCATGATGTGGTCCCTGGGGTCGTGAAGAGTTGGACTCACTTGTGCAACTGAACAACAACAAAAATTACATGACACTACCCATCTGCTCAGAACCAGCTGGGGCCCTTCACTCCATCCATTGCCTGGTCCATCTAAGAGGAAGTGCTATTATGTCAGATCCTGAGCCTATCAAGGGCAGCATTGCCTACTCTGATTGGCAGAGACTTTACAAGGTGTCACGGTCGACCTTCCAAAATGGCCATTTGCTCCAGTGGCATTGATCTCCGTCACCTGGACAGCAGTTGCAATGGCAGGAGATCTCACCCCCCCCCCTTGAAGTTGGAGACCCTACCTACTAATCACCAGTGTCATTCTGCTTGGTAGCTAAAAGATTAAATCATCTTATTCTATTAGCTATATATATTTTTCAAGGCAGATTCTAGGGCTGGACATCAATTGCAATAGCAAGAGATCACCAGCCAACACCTGCAGGTTGGCAACCCCACCTGTTGACCCACAGCACTGTTCTGCTTAAAAAACTAGAAATAACTCATTTTATCCATTGGTAACACCTATTTTCGGAGCATATTCTAAGGCTGGACATCAGTTGCAACATCAGGAGATTGTCGGCCAGCACCTGGAGGTTGGCAACCCCACCTATTGACCAATAGCAGTGTTCTGCTTAAAAAAACCCACAAACAAAACTAAAAGCATAATCCATTTTTATCCATCATTGATATCTGTTCTTCAAAGCAGAACACTGCCTCCTAAGGCCGGACATCATTTGCAATAGCAGGAGACCTCCAGCCAACACCTGGAGGTTGGTAACCCTATCCACTGACCTACAGTATTGTTCTGCTTGGAAGCTAAGAGTGTAATTCACTTTAACCATTGATGATATTTATTCATCCTTCAAAGCAGATCTTCCAGCCCTTGGATTATTGCAAGATTGCTTTAAAAATAGGCTTCCATTTTGGGAAAATCAGTGTTGGAATAGGGACTGGGACATTTGTGTTCGAATTCCAACTCTGCCATGAGAGCTCACCCCACTCTACACCACAGGGTTGTTGTGAGGATGAAAAATGTGGGAGGAGAAAATTAAAGAAGCCACTTTGGGTCTCCACTGGGGAGAATGGCAGGGTAGAAACATGTTAAATTATTAAATGTATGGCAACATCCCCAGAGATGAACACAATAAGTTCAGTTCTTCATTGGCCTAGCCCCCTTTGATCACCGGATTCTATGGTACCCTCTGCATTGCATACTACTACCACTTCCTTCAATCATCAGATTTTATGGTACCTGCCGCATAGATGTATGGCCATTCGGGGTGACTTTCCCATCAGTACGGTGGTGGCCCAGGCATGCCAGATGTGGAACCCATCTAAAAACCCATTCTGCAAAGACTTCCAGATACTGCTTCTGAGCTGTGTGCCCAGAGACCTGTGGGAAGGCACTAAGGCTGGGCTTCAATTCATGAGACTACAGGAAGAAACAGCAGAGTCAAGTAAAACATAAAACTGATCAAAACTTGATCTTGAATGCTTAAGTGAGCTGTAGCCTGAAGGCTAAGCGATCCCTACGTCCCACCTTCGTGCAAGCAAGAGCTTGCAAAGGAACCCCTCCACCATGGCGGAGGCACACCCCTTATAATGCTGAGACTGGGAGCGACTGCCTGATCTCCCATATAGGAAAGGGGGAGGATTGCTTTTTGCCAAGCTCCCAAATGGCTCTAAAAGGCACAAGACTCAAGAGAATGTGAAAAGGGGGGTGCATCACGTTTACCAAGTTGTCAGATGGTACTAAGAAACCAGGTTGCCACCTCCCCTTTTTCTGCAGCCAAACTGTTAAAGCATCCCTTGCCAGTGCTTCCATTCTCCACCAAGCACTGAGTGGATGCTGACACAGGGAGGGGGACAGAGATATGTGTCCTTGGGGCTGGAAGCCACAGCATGATCCCCCAGGTGCCCATCAGGCCTTACGACCTCCCCAGCCACTGCATCACACATTTTGGAGCGATGGCATGATCCCCCACATGCCCCATGCTGCACCCCCAGAGTCTCCAGGTATTTTCTAACCCAGACCTGGCAACCCTGCCTGGAGGCTTGCCTGCATCCCAGCTGTCCAAGCAGGGATGCTTCCCTGCACCCCAGTTTGGAGCCTGAGAACTCCTGGCAGCCCCGTCAGGAGGCCAGGCAACATCCCGTCTGCCGCCAGGCCTGCAGCAAAGCCCTCACCATAGAGGAGAAAAGGGGGGGGGGCTGGCTCCCAGCTGCCACCCAGGCGCCATATGGGGCAAAAAGGCAGGAGTTCCCCCCAGCAGCCAAATTTTCCAGCTGGTGCTTGGGGGGGGGGGAGGAATTAAAGAGCCACCACGCCTCTCCCCTTGGTGCAAGCGAAAGGGAGCGTGAATTAAGTGGAGACGGTCCTTTCCCAAACCCCACAACCCACCAAAACACTCTGCAGTGCCGCTCCATGTTGCAAGCGAAATGGATTACGAATGAAGTGGAGATGCTTCCAACACCTGCAACCCACCAAAACAGAACAGTGCGACCACAGAAAAGATACCGGGGTGTGTGTGTGTGCGGCGAGGAGGGAGGCAGGGCTGAGCCTTCCCCAGGACGCCTCCACAAATTTAAAACTAGTAGGATGGGGGGGGGAGGTTTGAGGTAATCATCTCAAATGTCTCACCCTGCACCCCAAAAACGTAAGGCTGCCCTGCAACTTGTCTCCCTCAGCCACGCGGTGCTGCTCATGAAATTGGGATGCAAAGAGAAAAACCAAGTTGTCTGAAGCCAAAGAATGGCGGGTTGGATACCCCCTTAAGTACTGGCCTTGTGCTCCTGCCCCAAGGGGCCCAAGACTCTGCTGATAGGGCCAGCGATGGTCAGGAGAGCCCCAGTTTCCCACATCTGGTGCTAGCCCATCCCCTCCGCCAGCCCGCCATGGATGCCGCCTCCCCTCCTTGCGGTCCCACAAACAGTCCCCCGGGTGATTCAGTTTCCCGGCTTACAAACCCAGACAGCAACACATCCTAACATTCGATAAATCAAATCCAGAAGTGTGTGTGTGTGTGTCTGAGCTTCCACTTGTTTCCAGGTGGCAGATGTAGTGATCTCATCTATCTCAGTGGTCCAGGCATCCCAATGGCGTTGCTATTGCGCTGTTTTGGGGTTGTGTTACAGCACCATGGCGTTTTTAAAAGAACGTTTTTTTAAAAAAAAGAAAGAAAGAGATCACCCACGTGGATGAAAAAGGGCAGGAAAACAAAGCGGCACAGTATGAAATGACAAACCACTTCAGAGATGTCTCCTTACTGGTAGGGGAAAGGCTGCGTGAAATGGCCGTCCCTGTACCGGTTTATTTCAAGATGGTACAATAATGGTTTTAAGAGGGTAATGTGAAATTCCCCAGTATCTTACTAGTTGATACAATGTAGTACTGGAGCTCACTTGCTCAATGTACTTTTATTGTGTTTCTTAATAGGGATCCAGGTTTCGTACACTTCCTAATGGATGATACATTTTTAAGCGGGTTGAAACCATATGGTATTTTAAGAGCCAGAGCTGAATTTAAACTACCTTGTACAATTCCCTAATGTTTGGATGGTCAGATGTGCTTTCAAAATGTAAGAAAAGATCTGAAATATCTAGTCATGCTGATGTCCAGAATTTTCCTCCAGTTTACAGACATTTTATCGTCTGTTTTTTTTAAAAAAATCACCCCGACACATATGGAAGATAGAAAGCCTCAAAAGATGTGTACAAGGCATCCGTATGAGACACAAATTCTTTGTGCTTAGTAATGGAGAAGACTTCTACTATTGACTGAAGGGTGGAGCAATGAAGCATATTCTTCCCAGCTGAGTGCCTCTCTGTCCTTTTAGAAAATACAAAAATAAATAGATATTTTTATGTGAAGAATGTTTTTCTTGGAAGGATCAAAGATGTCATTGATGCAGTGGTCACGGTGTATACTTGTGGTGTTTATAGAAAGCAATTCCAGAGTTGTGACAGAATGTAGTGCTGGTTTTACTTTTTATAAAGGAGAAGTTTATATTTCCTTGGTGACTTTGTGTTTATAGCTGTACAGGGAATTACAACAGGAATAAATTTGGGGTTTATGCCTGAAGATGTATAGGTGCCTTCTCCAATCATCACAAATGGGTCTTCTGATACCAGTTCTGCTTGAACTAATGGGGCTTGTGCTAAAAGAACAGTTTAAGGATTAAGGTTATAACTTGGGAGGGAAATATGCAGTTCCCAGATGGGCATGCAGCCCTTGCTGAGTTCACACAAGTTGTAGCTAATATGCACATAATTTGCTTCAGGTTTTGAAAATGATTTTTAATTTCTTGGCTGCCTGTTAATGTAATTATTATTTTGTTCCATTTGGAAAATGTATTGCTGGTTGTTCAATAATGGGTTCCCAAAGCAAGGAACAAGTCAAAAAATGAAACACAACTCAAAACCACTAAGCATAAACAAATCAGGAAAGATAACAGTCAAAATGGTTCCACAGCCAACAAAATGGTCCCACAGCCAACAGTAAACATATGGGCCTGCTCAAACTGGCCCAAATCCTGAATAGTTCCTTAATTTGGAGATAGATCCAGGTAGGTAGCTGTGCTGGTCTGAAGCAACAGAAGAAACTTTGGAGGTATTGCTAAAAATTTCACCCAGCAGTTCCCTGAGAGGTGGTAGGATCATGAAAACATTTTCTGTGTTGGATTTTAAAAAGCAGGAAGGAACTTGGGAGAGAAGTAGGGTTGCCACCTTTGGGATGGGAAATTTCTGGAGATTTGGGGGTGAAACCTGGGGAAGATGGGTTTGAGGAGTGGAGGGAGCTCAGCAGGCTATAATGTCATAGAGTTCACCTTCCAAAGTGGCCATTTTCTCCAGGGAAACTGATCTCTGTTATGTGGCAATCAGTTGTAATTCCAGGAGATCTCCAGCCCTAGAGAGCAGTGTATTGCTGCTCAAGCTGCAAATAACTTAAAACTAAAGCACCAGTTATCTTGAATTCAGTTAATTACCTCACTAATCTTTGATCTTCATTGTGGTTACACAGGAATGCTAAGTAATAATACCTTGCTCAGCTGTTGAATTCATTATCCTCTAATCATGCTATGGCAAAAGAGCAGGAAGAACAACCACATGAGGAACAGGTAACCTATTTGTCATTAAAAAAAGATTAGGGTAGGTAAAGGAAGAGCGTAACAATATAACATATTGGTGTTGTATCTCAGGAATGTAAGGGACCAATGTAAGTAGACAATAGGGAAATAATCGTTTTTTTCCATACAGCAGTGTTTTGAGATGAATAGCCCCAAAGATGTTTTAGTGATGGAAGCCATTTTTCACTTAAGTCAACTCTTATTATATCATCATTAGCTCTGGATACGTTGTCTGTTACCTTGTTTAAAATACAGTGTTTTCATAGTTTACCATGCCAATGCTCAATAGCAGGGGAAACATTCCTTTTCCAATGTTGGACAATAAAACTTTTAGCTACAGCTAGCATTATCAAAAAAATATCATTAACAGAATTTGAAAAACTGTTGGTGAATAAAGATTTCCACACTAAAGGTATCACCTCAAAGGTCTACACGGTCTTGACTACACTAGACAATGTAGTGCTGCTTCATCACCAATCAGCATGGCACAAAGATCTCCAAATTGTATTGTCAGACACCTATAAATACTTCACAACAGGCCCGTAGCTACAGTGGGGCATCTCGGGGCCTGGCCCCCTGACTTCCCACCAAGGCCCCCCAACTTCCCATCCAGCCCAGGAGCTCCCTTGGGTTTTTTTTTTGCAAGGATGTGTGCAGGGTGCCCCCTGACTTATTTAAAGCCCCCCTGAATTAAAAAATCCTGGCTACAGGCCTGCTTTACAATTATTGGAATCTTGGAATTATGTAATTACAAGTGGAGACCCGCAAGAAACTTGCGGGATGGTCATCCCATTCCTCACACCTTTGCTTCCTCCCCTCTACCCTTACCTATCTCACACTCTTTCTCCCTTCTGGGGGTGGAGCCATAGACTCAACCCTCCAAAGCAGCCATTTTATCCAGGGGGACTGATCTCTGTCACCCGGACAACAGTTGTAATTCTGGGTGATCTCCAGCCCTCACCCAGAGGCTGGCAATGGTAGTTCTCATGGAGGAAATGGCTGGTTTGGAGGGTGGAGTTTATGGCATTATACTGGTCTGAAGTTCCTCCCCTCCTCAAACCCCACCATCCCCAGGATCCACCCCTTAAATGTCCAGGAGTTTCCCAATCCAGAGTTGGCAACCCTATTTCCTTCCCACCCCAAAGCCAACTTAATCTTTATCTGCCTTTATCTGTCTTCAGCTTTTTGTCTCCACCCCCTCCCCCACAGCTTCTACCAAGGAAAATTATAGTCTTTCTCCACAGTGGGGACCAAAGCAGCTTACATTATTCTCACCTCCTTTTTTTATCTGCACAACAACCCTGTGAGGTTGGTTAGGCTGAAAGTATGTGACTGGTCCAAAATCACCCAGTCAGGGTTTCGGTTTCCGGCGTTGCGAATGGCGGCCACCTTTCGGGAAGCCCCCAGAGGTGGTTAGCCCACACGCAGTTTGGGGGGGTCTTTGCAGGTTTGCAAGACCCTAGTGAGCCTTAGGCAAAGGCTCCAAACCGGGGGCGCTTGGGGAGTAGCCTCTTTGCCGGCAGACAGTCGGGAAATTGAGGCTTTCTCCCCGCCCCAATCGGCCCCGCTGCGGTGTGCCCGTAATGGGACTTAGCAACGCCACCGATTTCCAACAGGAGTGAGGAACAGCGATGAATTAAAGCAAAAAGAAGAAACGGCAGGAACCGTGAGTTGGAGATCTGAATCTGAAGCGAAACCCGAGCCCTTCCCCCGTAAGCGAATAAGCGGCTGGGAGGAGGGGAATCCCCCCCACTGAGAAGCGGGACTTGCATAAGAAAGCTAAGGGGGATGAAAGGGAAGAAGGGTTGGTGAAATTACCTTTGGGGTGCCATTGAAGCGTATGAGTTAGCGGGACTCCTGAGCGACGCGTCACGAACTTTTATAAAGTAAACAAATACAAGAAATGTCTGCCATGAAGAAGGTCCCTTTGAAAACTGAGAAGAAGGGAGGCGGGACTTCCGGTCCAGGTAATCCCCCTCCAGAGCCGACTGTCAGTCAACAGACAAGCGAGCTACTGCACCCTCTGCTGGTCCAAATACAGAAAATCAGCGAAACCTTAACTAATATGGAAGGTGTTCTCAACAGTCAACAGAGGCAACTAACAGAGACGTCAAAGAAGATGGAGGAGATCGCACAGAAATGTTTGGTCTCGTCGGAAGACATCGGAAAAGTGAAGAAAAGGGTCAACAAGTTAGAAAAGCATCAGGATGTGCAAGAAAAAAGAATTTTGATGTTGCAAATGGAAAAATCGAATCTGACTCTTCGATTTCAGGGCATTAAAGAAGAAGAGAAGGAAGATCTCAGATCTATACTTGCGAATGCCTTGGCACCCGTAACTGGCAGAGATCAGCGTGAGTTAAAAGAAGAAATGGATAAGGTCTATAGGGCCTACTCCACATTTACAAAAAAAATAATCTGCCAGCAGAAGTGGTTGTCAAGTTTGTCAAGCAAAGTACCAGAGATCAAATCTTGCGTGCAGTTGCAGCGGTGCCCTTGAAAATTGGGGAGCAGACCATCAGAATATTGAAAGATGTGCCTTATGAAATCCGGATGAAAAGGAAAGCTTATAAAGGATTGACCACTTTTCTACAAAGAAGACAGGTCATATACAGATGGACCTTCCCCGAAGGCCTTTTGTTCAAGTACAAGGATAAAAGAGAGAAGATTGACTCCATCTTCAAGGCGCAGGAATTTCTGAAGAGACACGCCAGTCCAGAGGAAGAGGCAGCACTCGCAACGTGGACAGATTTGAGTAGTGAAGATGACAGCGGCCCAGAGGAGGGAGGTGCCGGAGCGGGAGAAGTGAAAACCAAAGGTGGCCCATCCTATAACTTGAGGGATACCAAAGGAAGACAACCTAAGAAATAACTGTTCGGGAAACGTCAAAAAGGAGATGACTAATAATTAACCCCAAAGGACATTACTAACCTCATTAACAGAGTTATTTTGAATTTTTGTTAGATGAAAAGAAGACTCTCAAATCACGGAGATTGCCAAAAACTGTATCTATATTGATTTAAACTAACCTTTATTAACAGAATACTCACTCCGCTCTTTTCTTTATCCCTCTATATACCCTACCTTTTTCTATTTATAAAAAGAATAAATTCCTCTCCTTTTTAGGAGGGTTTTGACAAAAAAAAAACAAAATCACCCAGTCAGCTTCCACCGCAATATGGGGATCTGAACCTGGGTCTTGCAGACCCTACTCTGAGGCTCTAACTGCTGCATCACTGCTGGCTTTCATAGGGTGGCTGCTGAACAGCAGCAAGCAGCCAGGCCAAGTTGAGTCATGCAAATTAGGTGGTATCAAGTCACCCAGAGGGTGCTGCCTAGGGATGCCAGCCTCCAGGTGGGATCTGGGGATCCCCTGGAATCACTGCTCAGCTCCAGACTACTGAGATAACTTCCCCTGGAGAAAATGGATACTTTGGAGGGTGGACTCTAGGGCATTGTACCCCACTGAGGTCCCTGTCCTCCCCAGGCTCCATCCCCAGATCTCCAGGAGTTTCCAGACCTGGAGCTGGCAACCCCACTACCCCCATCCCCTGCCAGTGCCCGTGGGGGGACCTGGCAACCCTAGACTGCTGCCAGGCCTAGGGTTGGCAACCTCCAAGTGGGGCCTGCTGGAGGGTGAACTCCAGAGATCTGTGAACAACAGAGATCTGTCTCCCTGGAGAAAATGGCTGCTTTGGAGGGTGGATTCTGTGGCATGATGCCCAGCTGAGGCCTCTCCCTTCCCCAAATCCTGCCCTCCTTGCACTCCACCCCAAAACCTCTAGGAATCCCCCAGCCTGGCCCCAACGCTCCCTCCCTCCCCCCTCCCTCCCTCCAAGGCCGAAAGAGGCCTGGAAAGAAAGGGCCCTTCCCCCCACCCTTGACTGACAGAGCCAGTCAGAAGCCTCCTCTCTCCCCCCTCCCCCAACGTTCTAATCTCTCACCGTTGCTGCCTGGAGGCAGGTCCCTGCAGAGGCCATTTCAAAAGGCATTTTGGGGGAATTCAACCGTCCCTGAAGGGATTTCCTCACTGTTTGGATTTTTCTACAAACCCAGGAAGTCTACTGACTATGTAGGAAAAGCTGTTGGGGGAGAGTGAGGCCCCTGTTGGAGGGAATAGGTATCCGCACAGAAAAAAAAAAGTCTGGAATTAGAATAGAAGATGTATTGGAATTATGTAGGGCTTTCCCCCCCTGTTTTTGAAAAAGAGGTGCTGGAACTCTCAAGAGGGAAATGAAGTTTTCTGTCTACATACTGAAAACTCATGAACTTTTAAACATTTTTAAAAGAATTTTGTCAAAGAAGTTCCGCAACTCTGTTCCGGCACATTTCCTCAGAAAAAAAGTTCTGGAATTATGTAATAAGTCTATCATCTGACAAGCACTCTGAATGTTATCTGTAAAATGGTATCACAGTGTCTTACATCATGGGATTGTTTTGAAGGCAAAGTCAATAAATATTGCATGGCACTTTGTCTAGTAAAAATCCTAGCCAGATGGTAAGTAGGGCTAATATAAGTGTGAATGATGTGGTTCCTTTGCTCCTCATGCAGCCTTTGATGGCATCTCCAGATGAGGTATGAGCTGGATCTCCTTTATTGTTTCACCATTCAGCTGTAACTTCCAGTGGATGGGTTCTTACTGCACCCTCCTTTACTGTTGGGTATAGCAAGCCCACAAGTTCAACAAGAAACAGTGGCAAGACAACCATAGAAGTTTTTAAGAACTTGTTTGCAAGTCCTGATTCCGAGTCCCACTTCTTTTGACAATGTGCTGTTGTAGTTCATATAAATGTTGGAAGGGGTTTGCTTATTGCAAGGGCCATAGCCTCTAGTGTCAGTCCTGACCTTGTTCTTCCCCTCCCTATTGAGTATCCTCAGATACAATTCAGTCTGTCAGAGTTGCAACAACAGTCCCATGGACCTTTGTCTATTAGAGAGCTCTGGATGCTCATTTCATTCATTCTTCGGCTTTGAAACGGAGATGAGCACCGCAACCCTAGAGTCGGATTCGACTGGCTTTTGAGCAAGGGAACCTTTACCTTTTTATCTCTGTGTCTGACCTTAAGGTCACCATTCTTCAACAAAAGAACATCTAAACAAAGTGTGAAACCTGAATTAGAATGTATCAGGAAGCTTAATATTATCCAGTTGAGGGGGCGGTTTGGGGTTTTCTCTCACATTAGATGTGTTTGTTTAGCAAATCTAGCAAGATGGTGTTCTTGCCTAATGCTGCTGCTGTGAATGATCGCTACACTTATCTTCTAAATATTTGAGCTTTACATTTCATGGACTTAGATCCTTTGTAGTTTTTTTGAGGGTGGAAGGATTTCCCATTGCAGAATACATCTCTTTCATTTCCCCTATCTTTTGTAGTAGTCTGAAATGCCCCCTTGAAATCTTTTTTATAGGGGACAGGAACTACCCAGGAACAAGATCCTGTGGGGGCATCTCAGGCTGATATGAGAGGGCAGAAGTAAGAAAATTGTGCTCCACAAATAGAAATCCTTTAGCCTGTGGTGGAATCTAAATCATGATCTTTTGATGCTATTGTTTATGGATTTTTTTCTCTGTGATATATCTGCTGCCTGAGGATGTACTTCCTGCATCTGATAAAACAGGCTCTAACCCATGAAAGCTTATGCTACCATAATTCTGTTAGTCTTTTAAGTGCCATAAGGTCCATTTTTAGATTTGCTGCAATAGGCTAACACGGCTACCTCCCTGGGTTTTTTAAATGTGTATGCTTGAGCGTTCCCATTGGCCCTGCTTCATGATCTGCACGCTTTAAGCCTTCAGCATAAACACCCCACTTGTCATCCTCTGAATCTCAGTCACCCTTACACAGCCTGAGCCTGAGGCAGACAACATATTGGAATGAATAAATTCTGTGCATCATAATTTGAGAAGAGTGTTCTATTGACTCTTGCTAATAAATGGAATTGGGTAAATAATTTGTAATGTATTTTTAGTGGAATGTTACACTTTACCAGATATTACCACCATTATTTTGTTTTATTGCATTGTATCATTTAAATATATTTTATTGCGCATTTGGAGGTATGGGGTCGATTCAGGCATAAGGCAATACCATGGTTTAATTAATTAAAGTAACCATGATTTACCCACTTTAAGGCACAACGACATGGCAAGCTACTTTTATGCGTGCCTATGAGAAAAAAAAAATCAATGCAGTTGGAGCCCTGGCTATCTTAATGCCTGTATTTTACACACAAATAAGTTTCTACAAGTAACCTACTCACATTTTTTTTACACTAATGTGACTTTCACACATGCTAAATAATTCAGTTTCAATCCATTTCAGGGACTGTTTGCAAGTGGATTTTGCTATTTCTCATGATAAAATCAAGTTACAAAGTGGATTGAAAGTGCTTTATTTAGTGTGTGTGGAAGCACCCTTTTTAAAGATAATGGACTTGGGGAGGGAATAGATGGTGGCAAAGCAAGTTCCCTACCCATAACAAGTTCCGTAACAAAGTTCCACACTCCCTTTGATTTTCCACCTAAGTCAACATCCACAGCTGCTACTGCTTGATGTTAGTTCTCTCTGTTCAGAAGAGTGCATAACACACAGTTCTTCTATGTGCTTACTGTGTGAGCTGGATGTGCGTGGGCTCTTCGAGGGGCTTTGTTGATGATTTGCACTCAGCAGACTAATGGTCTAGATACATGGTTGGCCGATAGTGTTTGCAGAGAGTCAAAAACCTGTCAAGACCACTGGGCAGGGGATACCATAAGTGCCATATATGGCATGGAGCAGAAATAGAGTGCTTGAGTGGGTTATCTGGTTGTGTTTGTGCATGGGTGTTGTGCTGAAATCAGCAGCAGGAGTTTATTTTCCTGGTGTTTTGTTGAGGAAAAGGTTGATGAAAAAGCCTTGCTACTTCCTTCACTTGGGGCGAGGGCATGGCTTGGTAGCTGGTAGGGTTGCCAACTCCAGGTTGGGAAATTTCTGGAGCCTGGAGAGGGCAGGGTTCGGGGACGGAAAGGATCTCAGGGGGGTATTATGCAATTGAAATTATCCTTCAACACAGCCATTTTCTCCAGCCATCTTCTGTAATCTGGAGATCAATTGTAATTCTAAAAGATCTCCAAGTTCCACCTGGATGGCTACTCTAGGCAGTTGCCATTCCAAGGCTTATAGAAGCTTCTCACAAGAAGGGCTTTGTGCTGCTAGCAGCAGCTGTTGATAAGACAGCTCCTGAATCCACGAGAGAGGCTGGAGAAGAAGCACAATTTGTCACAGTCCTGGAAGAATGAGTCAAATAGCATGACGCTGCTTCTCTTTGTGATGGACTGGGCAGGGGGGGATGAAGCCTACATAAGAGTGGGCATCAGCCCCACCCCATTTTTTGACCATCGGTGAGGGAGATGGATGCAGGATGGCAAGAAGAAGATGACAAAGGTGCCATGTGCAGGGATAAGTAGGGGGGTGCCCATAGTCTAAACACACCCCAGCACATCCCCTCCTCTCTTTTACTGTGCCTCCAGGCACAGGCTTAATGGAATCAGGGTTCTGGAGAGTTTGTAGCTCCAAACCTACTCTCAGCACCAGCAAGGTAAATAAATACTGAGTTTTTCTGACATGGAAGAATTTGGAGGAGGGGGGAAAGAATCAATGAGGACAAGGGTAGTTTTAGCTTATTCAGTGGGATCCTGCCCAAGCCATCTTCCCTGGATCATCTCTCCCCCCCACCCCCAGCCTACAGGCTTCAAGGAGCCAGGTGGGGAGGTCTCCTTGGACTCTTCTCCTTAAGTCTCCTCATAACCTTCTACATTACATGGCTTCTCTCAGACAAAGCAGATTTGCCAGCCTCCAAACAGTTTCTGGAGCAAGCAGCAAGCTCGTCCCCCCCCCTCCTCCCCCACATGGCAATAGCAGAACGGATGAAGTTACTTGAATGGTACACAGTACAGCTTAGGTGAGCACCCTGGGGCACCATTTGGATGGTGAAGGGTTAACACTCAGACCAGGCCTGGGACCTTGGTGCCTTCATGGACCTGGGACAGGAAGCCCTTGAACAGTGTCATTATCCCTGATTAGTAGACCTTCCAGCTAGGGGGACAGGAAGTGACACACCTCCCTCAAGCATCATGAATGTTTGACAAGGAGTGGCCTGAGCTGTATGTCTGTGAGGGCTCAAGGTTCAGAGCCAGGGTGGCCTTGCACATAAATTTGGGGATGTTCAAACAAGAGGAGGCCTGACTCTTCTGCATCTCACCAGTCACTACACTGCAAATGGGTTTGAAATGGGGTTTGGCCTGTGGGTGCTGCAGATCTCTTTTGATCAATGCAAATAGATAATTAAATAAACCTGCCCCTTTATGTTTCTCAACAGAGGTGCTGGCTTTTCATATTCTGAGTCTGTAAGCAAAGAAGTTGGTGATGCAGTGAGGCTTTGCCATTATTTGGGCACCACAAGGCAGGCTGGGACAGCAGCTGAGTCTCTGGTAAGGAAGCGGGGAAGGAGCAACAATCCTGAATCCAAGAGTTGCTGAGACCAGCCAGGATTCACTGATTGTCTATGGGCACAATCCTGGTTTCACTCACTAGTAAAGGTAAAGGTAAAGGTAAAGGTTCCCTTGCTCAAAAGCCAGTCGAATCCGACTCTAGGGTTGCGGTGCTCATCTCCATTTCAAAGCCAAAGAGCCAGCGCTGTCCAAAGACATTTCCATGGTCATGTGGCCGGCATGACTAAACACCAAGGTTCATGGAATGCCGTTACCTTCCCACCGAAGTGGTACCTATTTATCTACTTGCAATTTCTTGCTTTCAAACTGCTAGGTTGGCAGGAACTAGAGACGGGAGCTCACTCCATTGTGCGGCTGAACTCAGGTCTTGAACAGCTGAACTACTGACCTTCCACAGCCTGCAGTTCAGCCTCTTAACCACTTGAGCCACCGCAGCTCACTAGTAGCCACAGGTAAATAGGCTGGGGGGTTGGTGTTAAACCAGAACTGAGACATGAAGTTGTAGTGATGACTTTTCAATAGTTGTAAATAAATTATATTTATTGCATTGTTTTACTGTTTGATAGCTGTTTGATAAAAGACTGTTTAAAAAAAGGAAGAGCAGGATTTCAAAAGCTACTTATTAATTTAGAGTCTAAACAATTAGTAGAAGATGAAAGAGCATTTTGCTAGGATTCCTTCAGCGCAAGGTTTTTGTGATTGCTCCTTGTCAGTGGTTGATTCATTACGGCATATTTTCTTGTATTGTTCCACACATGCTGTCGCCAGGGAGAAATTTCTTGCAAAATGGTTGTCAAAATATTCAGCCATTTCTGATACCCATAAATTAAGATTGTTTCTGAGTGGCTTTTGTAAAGCTGATCTGCCTGATGTGGCTAAATTCTTCTTTGCTGCTGTTTTTAATTCAGAAATGTTTTTCTTGGCATATGGCTTATGGGCTGTTAAACCTGAATAAAAGTTGAATCTGTGTTGTATGGAAAGGTGGGACAGGAATCTTTTGAATAAATAAATATGCACCCACAGACCTTCCAAAGTCAGTGTACAAGACAGAGAAAGAATTTGACTGAGAGGGAACCAGATGAGGCTTCATCAGGTTCAGGGAATATACTATACAATCTGTTTTGGGATTTGTGGGGTGTAGCTTACATACTGAATTCACATATTTTAAATGCTAAAACTTCGCTTCTACCATATAAGGAAAATCCTTGAAAATTTGACTCCTCCAGTATGATGGTTAGAGTGTCACATTAAGATCTGGGACACGATCACGTAGGCCCTTTCTGTGCCTGTATTTTGCCTCGGTCTCCGAATGCCTCCTATTTTCCCATTCTGCATTCCCTCCCACTGTCACTTTCACTTTGTTCTAGGACTTTATCTTGTTTTTGCATTTGTTTTAAGGAATCTGCATTCAGACCGCTTCCAGCACACTGTTGCCCCGCAGCCACCAAAACTCCTTTTGCGGCAATTCTTTGTTGAGAGCCAATTTGGTGTAGGTTAGGAGTGTGGACTCTAATCTGGGAGAACTGGGTTTGATTCCCCACTCCTCCACATGCAGCTGCTGGTGTGACCTTGGGAAAGGGATTGTAAAATACTCTGAGACTCCTTCGATTAGTGAAAGGCAGGGTATAAATCCAATCTCCTCCTTTCAAATCGCAAATCCTTTCTACAGTAGAATTGTTTCTGCGGGTATTTAAGTACTGCTCACTGCCCTCTCCTCCCCATTTCTGCCTCTCTCTTTTTAGGTTGATGTTCCCTCCCTGTTTTGTTTTCTCTCCCTCCTTCTCCAAAGACAAAAGAGGATGTGTCCTCCCACTCAAGCAAACTTTTAAAAAGCCTGAGAGACCATAAGAAGGAATTGGTGAATATAAATGACTAGGGAATTCCCTGCTCCCAAATGTGTCAGTCTTGCAGGTGTGGGTTTGGATTTCTCCCTCCCTCCCCTTATTTTTTGTAAAGTCAGGGAGGGAGGGGTTGGCAGCCAGTTAGCTCAAAAAATGCAGGTTTTGCTTGTAGGTGCAGAATGCATGCAGAATACACAAATAAATAAACTAGAGGAGGGAAACCCAGTGCAGAGGGAATGCATGCGACTGCAAAATCATCCCTTAAGGCTTGACTCCTTGGATTCTCTGGAGCAAGCTGTCAGTGCAGAAAGGGCCACACACTAAGTAATCCACTTTCAATGCACTTTCCAACTGGATTTTAGTGTGTGAACTGGCAAAATCCAATTCAAAAGTGCACTGAAAGTTTTTTAGTGTTTGTGATGGTAGCCTCACTGGGCTATTGTGAGGAGAAAATGGGTAGTGGAAAGCTATGGGTTGGATCCAGGAGAAATTTCTACTGACTGAAAGGGAGGAAATCCTCCCCTCTTGGAGCAGATTTCTGACTCCACCCCCCGTGCTGTTCCTGGACAGGGTTGTCAGCTCGGTGGGAGACTTACTGTATGTTGGGTCCCCTTGCTGGGTTATGCTGGAAGTGATGTCACCTTGTGATGTTGCAAGCTAGGGCTGTGATGTGTTTGTATCTTTAAGAAGATGGTTTCCCATTACAGTGGAATGTATTTAACCGGTTACAATCGGGAGGGTGGGGTTTGCCTCGGATGATGTGATATTGTTCTTTGCCCTCAAGTTCTGGTTCTACTAGCTACTGAATAAAGCTGCTTTAATAGCCAACGACTGCGTGTTGTTGTACTCCGGATCAGGCACACTGCCTGAGGACATCACAAGGGCCCCTACTTTGCAGTAAATCTCCTGATCACCCTCCTACCCCCCCCAATTTCCCCTTTCAAACCAGGTGACCTGGCTTCTGTACTCCTGTACTCCTGTACTTCTATACTCCACTGTCCCCCAGGAGCAGTATTCTGGGGGATATTTTTGGGCTGCAGCAGGATGGGGCAAGCAGGAAAGTTACATTCCTGTAATGGACATGCTTTGCATCAGTTGAGATCCTGCACAGAAATCCCAGAATACTGCATTCCACCCTGAGCTTCTTGGAGGAAGGTTGGAATAAGATGTACTAAACAGATACTTACTGCGCTTGGTTAAAAGTCAAACTTAGCCTAGCACATATATTTTAAAATAATTTACCTTTTACACTGATTTTTAAAAAAGCTCTTTTATTTAAACAGGAATGTTCGGGAGTATTCACATGCTTATGATTCTAAGAACACATCTGCACAGCTGTGTTATCTCATTTATATACTGCCTTTCAACTGACAGTAGCCAAGGTTGTTTACAATTCAGTAATATGCAATAAAATCAATAAAAGGTACAGTGAAATTCAGTTAAAATAATCAAAAATAAAATACTGTAAAATCTAAATAGTGCCTCCCCTGCCACACCATTTCTTATTGGCCTAATTTAAAGGCTGCCTGGAAAAGGCAGATCTACAAACCCACCCCCAACCAGAAGGCCTTTATTTTTCAACTCCTGAGGGAGAGAGTTCCAAAGCTGGGAGGCAACTGCTGAAAAAAGCTTGTGGTTTCTCATCAGCTGAACCTCAACTAAGCCTGGTTCCTTGATGAAGGCCTCCTGACTTAAAGTCTCTGGCTGGTGGGTACAGGAAGAAGTGGTTCTTCAGGTATTCTGGGCCTAAGCCAGTTAGTGCTTTAAAGCCAGCACTTTGTATTGAGCTGAGAAACAGACTGGAAACTGGGGTAGATGGTATAACTGGCTTAATAGGGTCAAAAAGAGAGCTTCATCTATAGCACAGGAAACTAGAGGAGGTACAGGCCACTAAGTGCAAAAGCTAGTTTTAATGAACAGCTCCAAGCTGAATTCCATTGGAAGTAAAAACATTCACAGTCTCCCTCAGGAGACAATTTCTCACTCACTAGTAGATATAAATGAACACTCCAGTGTAGTATACTGTCCTCTCTATAATTATAATAAAGGGGCCACTGTGTCCAACATCTGGTGAGTATTTCCATTGAGGAAGGACTTAATTCAGAACATGTGGATCCCACCTGACATAATTTATTAAAATCACTTTTTCTGCTAATAGATTTTTTAAGGACCATTTATGAAACCCGAGTTGAATGGTATATCTGTGCGGTGAGATTCATGTCCTACTTTTGGACTGAGTTGAGGGATTTGGGTTTCCCTTTCCCTGCTCGTCCCAGACTGGGCCACTGAACTATATAGTTCTTCCACGACTTCCTGCTGCTCATTTGGGTCCAGATGTGGGCACACCTCTCTTTGCAGCAAGTCATGACAGCAACCTAAACTAGCATAGGTCCATTGAGATTCTGTGGGTTGTTGAACCGCGGTGCTCGGATTCCTCCAGACCTGATTGCTCTTCAAATGGCACTATGGGTTGTTTCAGCAAAACTTTTAATAACACTCTCTTTCCCACCCCTTCCTGACTACAAGCTCAGATTAGATTTCACCCACTGCAGCCAGCAGCTCATAGTGAATGAATAGGGGTCATTCTCAAAAATAACTGAGGATTGCTTCAGAGCTGTTTTGGGACAGGAGTGCTCTTATTCCAGCTGAAACTGACCACAGAGGGTTTTTTCCCCTTTCAAATTCAGCTGTGCATATCAGCTGAGAATAGGTGAAGCAGAATGGCCGACAGCACATTAATCTTTATCGCATGTACTAGCAATGTAATCCTAAACAGAATTACATCCTTCTATGTTCATTGAAGTCATTGTGTTTAAAATGGTGTAACACTGCTTAGGATTGCACTGTAAGATTTTGACTCAGAACAGTTCCTGTCAGGCTTGTACTAAGCAGAATTGTGAGGCTCAGTCAGTCCTGTTGACAAATAGGCTTTGGCTTTCAAGAAGACTGTCATTCAAGAACCAAATGTCTTATGTGATTTCCACACTGATTTGGGCAATATTCAGTGAAAGCTGAGCTTGCTTCAGTCATATTGAGGTCAGGAGGTTTGTCTTCTAGCAGATGTGTTCCACCTTGGAGTGACAAATGGTTTCTCACAAAGGTTCTTTATTGTAGCAAGCATCATCCTCAGAACTCACAAAGAATAACACTATGGTAAATGCCACGTTAAAAAACCCTTTTAAGATTACAGAGATTAAATTTATCAGTGGTTAAAATTCTGTCCTGATAGCAGCTCAGCCTCTTGGCCACTAAAACCCACATATTCCTACTTGATTGTTGTTGAAAAACCTTGAAAGGGAACTCCACAGGTGAGGAGCAATGAAAACAATTTTTTTAGTTACATGTCTATATCCCACTCCCCCCCCAATGGGGACCTAAAGCAGCTTAAAGGTAAAGATAGAGGTGTCGCTTGCTCGAAAGCCAGTTGAACCCGACTCTAGGGGGTGGTGCTCATCTCTGTTTCCAAGTCGAAGAGCTAGCACTGTCCAAAGACATTTCCATGGTCATATGGCTGGTATGACTAAACGCCAAGGCACACAGAATGCTGTTCCCTTCCCACCAAAGTGGTACCTATTTATCAACTTGCAGTTTCTTGCTTTTGAACTGTTAGGTTGGCAGGAACTGGGGCCACAGATGGGAGCTCACTCCATCATGCGGCACTAGGGTCTCGAACTGCTGAACTACAGACCTTCCACTCTGCAGCTCAACGTCTTAACCTCTGAGCCACCGTGGTCCCTTAGGAGCTTAGAACATTGTTATTCCCTCCTCAATTTCATCCTTACATTTCCCAATTCAGAATTGGCAACCCTAGCTGCAGTGGTTAAGAAGGGGGAAGAAGGGCTGGTGATTTTAAATGGCTTTCTTCTTATCAAACCTGAGTAAACAGAGAAGAAATATTCACAGATAAAGACAAAAAAGACTGTTTCCATGGCCCATTCTTGGGTCCAGAAAGGAATTCCAAGACCAGATCTCATTAGCAGCTTAGGCAGAGAAATAATTTCCCCCAGCTTCTTAAGTGACCTTAAAGCAAGTAAGTCAATGGTTTTATTACTGATGACTGCTTTGTTAGATAGATTTACTTGTTAATAATCTAGGATTGCTGGCTGACATTCCTCAGTGGGAGCCAATATTAAGGAAGGAGGTGTCTTGGTATTTTTCATTTTGTATGTGTGTGTGTGCACATGTGTGTGTGCCCATGCCATGGGCATGGCGACTCCTGGAGGTGTCTTTTAATGACATACTCATAAGAGTTTTGTAGAGGCAACACCCCTCCAACATGGCAACTTAATGATTAAAAAAAAAACTTGGGAGATTGAGGATCTCCTGAACAATGTGTAGTTTGACTGAGAGAGTGTTGAGAATTGCTAGGTGGAGGTGGATGAAATTTGGGGTACAGCACAAGTAAGTCTTTGATGGTCTGCTTGAGAGCACCTGTTTAAAAATGGATCCTTTGCAGACATTCTGCATGGCATGAATGGTATTGGCAGCATGACATCTGCAGAAAGCTATGCTTGTGTTTGTATCTCTGAAAATATTGCAAAGACTGTCTCCAGATAGTTTGTGTTCTGTCTCTCTCTCTCTCTGTCTGTCTCTCTCTCTCACACACACAAAACTAAAAGTTGAAATAGATAAGATGGTGAAGGATTTGAGAACAGCTCTCCAGCATGATTTTATTGCTGCATAACAGCTGAGGGTGCTCTGATTCCAACTGGGACGTGGTGTGTGAGAGGAAGAGGGCTTAATTCCTTTGCACCATTTCCTGGACTTTAAATGACCCCTAGAACTGCTATTTTCTCATGTCAAGGAAGCCTACAGTTTCTCCATTAGTTTTCTACATGCTTTCCCTTATGGGGCTATGATGGACCCCCTGTTACTCTCCCCACTCTGAGGCAGATTTTCCCCACCAAATTCTTAGTTCCCTTCAGGTACTGAGCTGGACCCCAGTAGCATGATTATATTTGCAGCTTTATACGTCTGAATGTCCCACCTTGTGACAGAAATTGATTTGGCTTTTGCCCAGCCCAGGAACTTGTCAGGAGAAACCAGGAGCCCTCTTTTCAGATCCCTTGAAATGGCACTGGAGACTGTGTAACAGTGAACAGTAATAAAGATTTTATTCAATAGGCAGGGATGGTATGGGGTAGTAAGGAACTGGAAAAGCTGAAGTAAATGTGGTTGATAAAAAAGTGTATATTTCAGTTGACAGACAAGATGATGTTGAAGCAGCTTATTTTCACACATTCTTGGTTCTTATCAATGAGAGATGGTTGACTAAATCCTTTGGTTTCAGTTACAATATTTCTGCATATAATTTCCTAAAAAATGTCCAGTTTTTGCTGAAAGGTCACTCTTTTAGTGCATCAAATTCTTTCCCCTTTTCTGAAATCACAATGTGTCTCCTTTCCCCTAAGCAGTTTCCCTTCACAACAGGCCAGGGACTGCCTCAGTGCCAATTCCCTGTATAACTGGACAGGACTTATATTTCTTCCCTGCAAATATACTGCTATTCCTTTTGGTCTGATTGCAAGCTTCAGTCTGCCACCTAGTCACTCTTTGCCAAAATCTCAAACCCCAGTTCTTGACGTCTGTGCGAAAATGACCTTCAGCTTTAGCTGACATTAGACTCTGAATTCTTAGATGGAATTCTTCCTCAGGTTATGTTTAACATAGTTAAGAGCAGGAGTCTCTCCCTTTATTCAAAAGGTAAACTTGTTTGACAGACTTTTTAGTCAGAGTTTAGATATCCACTCCTTTAGCTGAACATTGACTTTACTGTACCTGCCACTGAACTCAAAATGAAACTCACTCTCCCCTCAGCACACAGCTGATTTTATATTTCCCTCAGTTGGCATTGGCCAGTCAGAGGAAAGAAGCAGCCTGTCACTCAAGCTCAACATTCTAGAGCAGAGTTAACTATTCACCTCCCTTCTCTGATTTTGCTGCATTAGGAAAACAATGTTTTAAATGTAGTCCATCACAGGGGCAGTAACAGCTTTGAAGATCTGTTTAGGATTAGAAAAATGTCAGTGGCTGGACTTAGAGCCCCCTTCCCAAGCTGTAGCCCTGATCTGAATCCCCTCCCCTTTGCATTTGCTATTTAGCAATAAATATGCACTGGTGATCCATTAGTGATATTCCACCATCTTGTCTTCTCTTCTAGTGTCTTGACCTCCTCCTGGAACTTTTCACCACTCTGAGAAGCAGACAGTATGTAACAATATGTTTTGTTGTTAGCCAATGTGGTGTAGTGGGCACAGTGTTGGTCTAGGATCTTGGAGATCCAGATTCAGCTCCCCACTGTGTCATGAAGCTTGCTGGGTATGCTTAGGCCAGCCACATAATCTGTCTCACAATCTACCTCACAGTGGTGTTGCAAGGAGAAAATTGGGAAGGGACAACCATGAATGCTGCCTGAGTTCCTTGGAAGAAGGACATGATAAAGTGTGCTAGATATGGACTTGATCAAGGGTTCCCAGTCTTGTTGATCTTGTTAACACATTGGGAATTTTGAAAACAGGGAGTGTAGCCACAAAATGGCTGTGATGAGACTACTGGGGCCAGTCATAAAACAGTGAGAAGTTGCAAACCAGCTATCCTCCTATGACTGAGGCAGATATTTTTGAATGGGTTCTCCCTGTAGACAGAAAGGTGAATGGGTCTCCCTGAAGCATCTTCTGTTCTAATGAGGTGGAAGAAAGCCAAGACTGGCTTTTAACTTTAGAGAGGAGGAAAACGAACACCAAGAAACCCACCAGCAAGGGCCTTGGAGCCCATGGGTGCCATGTTGCTGTTCACCATATTAGATAGACAGGTGTTCTCCTGACAGTGGCAGGCAGAAATGGAGGTAATACCATTGTGAAAATATAACTATTGAATATGTGAAGGTGAAGGTTCTCACAGGAGACAATGGCAGGGGCTTGAACAGTTTCTTGTGCACATAAGTTGGCATTTGGCAGGCCCCAAATTAATATCAATTAATTATTATGGAAAACAATTTAATCGATCTTCACAGTCTTGAAGAAATTTATGGCAGTGCTGTACAACCTTATTTTGCTTTGTAAGTCTCCAGGTAATTTGCTTTTAGGAATCTTGTCTCCTAGTAGCCACAAATTCTGAAGTCATAAAACTGTTGGTGGAAGCAGTTCAGCCACCCTGGAGACAGGCCCTACTTAGCCTCCTGTACGCTAAATGGCATACGTTCTTTGCATCTAGTGATTTGGAACTGGACGCTGTCCAGTAGTTTATACAAGGATGAAACTATCTCTGTATAGTTTGGAACAAACAATATATCTAAACTCTGGGTCTGAAATGGACATCTTGGTGTTGCATTGCTTGAGAATCGGAACGGCCAGTCTCTGTATTCACTTTTTTCTCCAGGCAATGGTCCAAGGCGGAGTTCACAAGGGTTGTTTGTACCAACATTTAACTAAGTTTCTTTGCCCTGTTTTCATATGTTGCTGTCATAAACCTTTTTATTCCCCCCATTTTTCTTGCTGGTGTTCCTGATCTGTTGCTTTTTAAAAGCAATTTCTATATGCCATTTATATTCCTATGTTATATGAAATTTATATGTTGATGCTAGTTAGTTTTTACTATTTGCTGGAATTAGTTCAGCAGGAATGATCAGAGGATGGTGTGAAAGTAAAGACTCATGGGTTCAAATCATGAGAGGGAGAATAAAAATCCAAATGCAGAGTTCTCAATTGCAACAGTAGGGTCACACAGTTTGGAGGCATACTCGGTGTTTTGCTGCATAAGCTGACTTCTCACAAGCAGCCCTACCAATCTTTACAATGATGTTTAGGACACCTAGAAGCGCTTTCCTTACATCACAACCCTGTGCAGGTTTTTTCAGAGGTAAGTCTCACAGTATTCAGTGGAGATTTCTCCCAGATAAGTCTTCATCAGATTGTACTGTTACAGAACAAGCCTATTCATGTGCGGTTGGATCATTATTATAAATAGTAAAGAGTTGACCTAATGCGGACGGCCAAATATGTTCCATGGGGCCAGCCACAATGACTATGCAGCATCCTGCAAACCCGGGGGAGTCCCCAGATCAGTGGCGTACCTAGCGTATTTGACACCCGGAGTGGATCATTTTTTTTACACCCCCCTCATGCCGCTTGTCTGGGTCTAAAGTGCATTGCAGACCTGGGTTTGTTCAAGGCCAGCCTCGGAAGCGAACACCAGAAGAAAAGTTGCTCTGTTCAGGCTGAGGGGAAGGGACAGAAGGAAGGAGAGGATGAAGCTTTCTCCAACTCCACACCCCTTACCTGGGTGTCTAGAGCCCCCACCTCTTTCTGTGGCCTCCCAAATTTTGATTTTCACTCCCAGGCTCAACAGTTCAGCCTCTTTTTTGGTAAATACGATTTATTATTGGATATATCACATGTTCATACAATTTAAACATACCAATACATATCCATTTTTCTTTTTTCCCTCTCCCCCCCCAAACAAGGCTTCCCGCACTGCTCCAACCCCATTAATGTCTCTATTATTCTATTACAATTACTTCTAAACTTATTTTCTCTTACTAACGGTAACAATTCAAAAGTCTAATTCTCTTTCATTTTTTCCTTAATAACTATCAAAGCAAATCAAACCACGTTTAATATCCCAATTTTTCAACAAGTATTTTTGAAAGTCTTTCCAATCTTCAAAAAAAGTTTCATCTTCTTCGTTGTTTAACTTTCTTGTTAATTTGTCCATTTCTGCCATAAACAACGTCTTTTAATCCATTCCCATGTTTCAGGTACTTTATCTTGTTTCCAACATTGAGCAAAAGTCAGTCTAGCTGCTGTGATCAAGTACCACAGTAGTGTTCTCTTGGCTACATTTATTTCTTCCATTTTAAGACCTAACAATAACATCTGTGGGTCTTTCTTAAAAGTACATTTCAAATTTTTTTGTATCTCATTGTGGATCTCAGTCCAATACTTTACTGCTTTATCACATGTCCACCACATATGGTAAAAAGACCCTTCATGTTTCTTGCATTTCCAACATTTGTTAGACATACTTTCATTTATAATAGCAATTTTTTTAGGCGTCATATACCATCTGTACATCATTTTATAACAATTCTCTTTAACATTTACACAAGTTGAAATTTTCATTGACTTTTTCCACAAATATTCCCAAGATGTCATTAATATCTCATTATTAACATTTACAGCCCATTTTATCATTTGCTCTTTTACAGTTTCATCCTCAGTATACCATTTCAATAAAACCTTGTACAGTTTAGAAATCATTTTTTTACCTTTCTCAAGCCATACAGTTTCAATTTCAGTGTTATTTTCTCTAAAACCATGTTCTCTTTTATCGGTCTTAAATAAATCATAGATCTGTCTATATTTCAACCAATCATATTCAAATTCGACATCAAATCTATCTTTTAACACAAAGTTTTTCCCTTCTAATTTTAAAAGATTTTTGTAAGGTAGCCAATCTAACCCTTGATTTCTTGAATGTGGGTTAATCACTTCTGCTGGTACTATCCAAAGTGGTCTTTCTTCTGAGAAGAATTTTCTATATCTCATCCATGTCTCGAACAGTGATTGTCTTACAAAGTGGTGTTTAAAAAATTTGTCCATTTTTACTTTTCCATACCATAAATATGCATGCCATCCAAATTTGTTATCATGTCCTTCTAAAGCCAATAACTTCTTATTCTCAAGATTAATCCACTGTTCCAACCATGTTAAACAGACGGCATCATAATACAGTCTTAAATTTGGTAGTTATAGGCCTCCTCTCTCTCTTGCGTCGCATAAAATTTTCATTTTGATCCTTGGCTTTCTTCCTGCCCATACAAATTTGGATAATTCTTTCTGCCACGAATCCAGTACTTTCCTTTGTTTTAGTATTGGAATAGTCTGAAATAAAAACATCAAACGCAGTAAGATATTCATTTTTACGGTTGCGATTCTTCCCATCAGTGATAAATTCAAAGTGTCCCATTTCTTCATATCTTGCTGAATCCTGTGCCACACCTTTTCATAATTGTTTTTAAACAGGTCAATATTTTTCATGGTTAATTCAATTCCTAGATATTTAGTCTTTGTAACTACTTCACATTGAATTTTCTCTTGAAGTTCTGTTTGTCTTTGCTTCGTCATATTTTTACACATCACCTTAGTTTTATTTTTATTAACGTAAAAACCCGCAACTGAGCCAAATTCTTCAATTTTCTCCATCAGATGTGGTATTTTCTCAATAGGATCCTGAATCATAAACATCACATCATCCGCAAATGCCCTGTATTTATATACAAATCCTTTCGCTGTAAGTCCTTCAATACTATTATCTTTTCTTATCGCTGTCAATAATATTTCCAATATCCAAATAAACAGCAACGGGGATAGCGGGCAGCCTTGACGTGTTCCCTTTTGGACTTGGAAGAAATCCGTCCTTTCTTTATTTATATTCAAAGCCGCTTTTTGTTCTGAATATATTGCCACAATCATGTTTAGAAAGAACTGTCCAATATCCATTTTTTCAATAACTTGCAGCATAAACTCCCAATTTAAATTGTCAAAAGCTTTTTCCGCATCTAGGAAGAGGAATCCAACTTCTTTTTCTGGATGTTTGTCATAGTATTCAATTGCGTCGATCACCACTCTTAAATTGTCTCTGATTTGTCTATTTGGTAAAAATCCAGCTTGTTCTTCCGCTATAGTATCTTTCAAATATTTTTTCAGTCTCTCCGAAATTATTTTTGCAAATAATTTGTAATCATTATTTAATAGCGATATTGGTCTATAATTCTTTACTTGAGTTAAATCCAAACCTTCTTTAGGTATCAATGAAATATTTGCTTCTTTCCATGAATCTGGGATCCGTTTAGTCTTTCTTATCTCATTCGACAGAAGTACTAAAATGGGGGTTAGCTCCTCTTTAAATTTCTTGTAAAACTTTGCTGTGAAGCCGTCTGGACCTGGAGCTTTGCCCAACTTTGCATCTTCTATCGCCATTGTCACTTCTTCTTTCGTTACTAAACCATTTAATGATTCCTTAATTTGTTTTCCCAACTCTGGAACTTCGACAGTCTCCAAATATTTCTTAATTTTCTGTTGATCAATTCCTTTCTTTTTAAATAATTTGGCGTAATATTTGAAAAAGGCTCTTTTTATACCATTCAAATTCATAACATCCTTCCCATCTTCAATAATCTTAGATATGAAATTCCTTTCTTTTCTATTTTTCAGTTGCCACGCTAGAAACTTTCCTGGCTTATTTGCACCCTCAAATGCTTTTTGCTGTAATTTCTTCAGATTCCAATATAGTTCTCTGTTTAATAAAACATTCAGTTGATCTTGCAGAAAGTGGATCTCTTTAATAATCTTTTTCTTCCCTGGTCTTTTCTTTAATTCCTTTTCTTTTTGTCGAATTTTTTCATAAAGGTCTTTCTGTTGTTGCATCTTTTGCTTTTTATCCCTAGAATTCAGAGAGATGAGCATGCCTCTCATTACCGCTTTGTATGCATCCCATACAACTTGTATATCCGTACCTTTATTTAAATTCAATTCAAAAAAACTTTTCGTTTCTTTTTTTAAAGTTTCATTGATTAATTTTTGATCCAATAAGTCCTCATTAATTCTCCAAAATAATTGTTTGGATTTTTCTTTAGATATCCAGAGTAAGGGATTATGATCAGAGTTAGTTTTCGGTAAAATTTGTATTTTATAAGTTTTTTGCGCCATCTCCTCTGACATCCAAATCATGTCAATTCGAGAAACGGAATTATGTCTATTAGAATAAAACGTGTAATCCTTAGTCTTAGGGTTCCACTTCCTTCTTCCAGTTTCTCTTGTTTCATCAATTGAAAGAAATTTTTTGGCAGCTTTCCAACTGTCTCTCCACTTGCTTTGGATTTTCTGTCCAATATGTTATTCACTGTACCATTAAAGTCTCCAGCAAGGACTATTTGGTCATAATTTAAACAATCCAACTCTTTAGTCAAGTCATTGAAGAAAGTCTCTTTTGCACCATTGGGTGCATATATATTTACAAGCAATGTCTTTTTTCTGTTCATCAGTATTTCCACGCCAACATATCTTCCTTCTTTGTCTGAGAAGATTTGTTTAGGATCCAATTCTTTTGTAATATAAATCACTGTTCCTTTTTTCTTATTAGTTGCTGAGGAGTGAAATTCTTCTCCCAGTTTTTTATTGATCAAATATTTATTGTCTTGTTTTCTAATATGTGTTTCTTGTAAACAAATTATGTTACATTTTTGTTTCTCCAGCCAATGATTCACTAATCTTCTTTTACTTGGTGAATTTAGTCCATTTACGTTCCAAGATAGAAATTTGTAATCCATAATTGTGTTGAATTAAATATCTTTAAAATCATCAAAATTGTTCTCTTTGAATCTGTATAGATCTCCTTCAGTTTTGAGAGTAGATCTCACCGAATTGTATACAAATGAAAGTCCATATGGAATCTCCCATCTGAACCTGATATTCATTTCTTTTAATCTGTCTGTTAATTTCTTGAATTTCTTTCTGTCTTGTAAGATCGATCTCGGAATTTCTCTCAGAATTATTATTTTTTTTCCATTAATTTCCAACGGTTGTGTAAATTGCTTCTTGAAAACGTCTTCCTTCATTTTTGTTGTCACAAATTGAACAATCACATCTCTGGGTAATTGCTTTCTCTTGGCATAAGCTGAGTTTACTCTGTAAATCAAGTCAAAGTCTGAATCCAAATCTCCAACATCTTCCCCTACATAAGTTGTCAATGTGTTGATTACTAGAGCCCGTAAATCCTGATCTTCCTCCTCTTCTATCCCTCTCAGTCTCAAATGGTTCTGAGTAGCCCTATATTCCATCATGGACTCCAGTCTTGTATTTTCTGACAGGGTTTTTTTAACCTTCTGTTCCATTTCTTCAGATTTAGTCACCAGACTTTTAACCTCTTTTTTAACTTCTTCTGTATCTTTTTAAATCCCTGACACTTCTGTTAGTACCAGTTCTTTCAATTCTTCCATATTTTTTTTCTGTACTTGGACTTGCACTTGTTCTATTTGCTCCAGTTGTATTTGCAGCTGTTGTTGCAACTGTTGTTGCAGCTGTGATTCTATTTGCTTTCCAAAATTCTGCACCACTTCGGTCATCCGTTTTTCCATCGCTTCCATAGCCGCTTGCCACTCTTTTTTTTCCTTTGCAGTCATTCTTGGACTGGGTGATGAGGCAGCTCTAGGTCTTGACCTCAAATCCGTCTTGGAAGCGACTTCAGTGCTAATCAATCTTTATATTAGCAATCTCCAAGCCAAATCGCCACTTTTATAACTTGTTTCAGCGCTTTTTCGGCTTAAAAATAACTTTTTAAAATTTAGTCCTCCTCAAAATGTCGGGCACAATTTCTCTATGGTTTTCCGGCTAGAGTAGGCTCCTTTCAGACTTCCTGTTTATCTGTCCGTCTCTGTAATCCAACTTCCGGTAAAGGTGGTGTCACACACTAAAACGACCGTCTATTTCCGGCACAGCAACCTCTAAAACATCCACTCTAGCCTACTTCCTGTATCATAGAGTCCCAGTTAGTTTCGTTTCTGCTACGTAAAGTTTAGACTTGGCTGACCACAGGAATGCAAAACAAAGTCACTTTTCAGCCGTTTTCTCTAAAGGAAAGCTTTCGTTTTACTTTTAAGTCAAGCGGAATAGTTCATTAAAGGTTTCTACGCTTATCCATACGTTTCAATTTCGCGTTCTTCTTTAAACCGGTAAGCGCTTATTCATTTGTTACCTTACTTGTAATCCCGGGGTTTCGCGGTGCTTCTTCTATAATCAATGTTAAACTTGATGTTAAAGAGATCGGTAGATGACGAATTTATGCTGAATTCTCAGCCCAGCTGGTATCTGTAGTGCTGATTTGCAACTGCCCTCTTCACGGAAGGAGATCAGAGTGTAAACAAGCTTCCTCCAAAGCTTATCCACACCGATCTCAACTCCCCCTCAGGCTTGGCTGCTTGCTTGCCACCCTCCCGCCTGGGGAGTGCTGCGCTGGGCCAGATGAAGCCCAGACTGTCGTCAGATACCGCAGTACACCCTGCACAACTCGCAAAGTGTGTCAATTCGCCATTTTACTCCGACCGGAAGCCCACAGTTCAGCCTCTTGATCTCTTCTGCCTAGCCCACCCCCAACCTCTTCCAGCTCACTCAGCTCCTGACCCAGTATGTCCACACAGCATTGTTGTTACTTCTTAAGAATGCTCATTCCATTGCAAACTCTCCTGGCAGGGGAGGAAGCCACATTGCAGCCAATGAGCACGCCTTGAATTTTCCCATCCAACCTATGGCTGCTGAGCTTTCTTGTGGAAACACAGCTGTTTGGCATGTGAATGCCAGGCTGGTTCTGGGGGAGTGACTGTGCCATCTGCGAGTGAGCAGCTGTGCTTCATGGGGTTTGGGGATGGGATGGCAGGAAGGAGTCACCCTGGTAGAGCCAGGGGGCACCTGCTCACAGTTTTTAAGGATGGAGTTCCTGGGGTTGTGCACCTTACTTCACACACTGCAAGGGATTTGCAAACATTACCCACATTGGGACCTACCTTTTTCAAATGAAGAGGCAGACAATGCACCATCTTATCACCTGCTGCCTTGTCCTTGGTACCCCACTGTCCCAGATTTTTTTAAAAGATCTCAAATTTCTCCCCAAATGTTAGGATCTCCCTTCTCCCAAGCAGACTTCACTTGCATGGCCCTTGCTCTTTCCCTTCCAATCTATTAGAATTGTCTTTAATGTTCCTCTATTACTTCCTGCCATGTCCTCAAACACTATAAGCAATCTGCTCAATAAAAGCCCTAAACTGCAGATGGGCTTTGAAAGTCAGAGGCTTGGCTTGCAGAAAGGGTTGCCAACTAGCCTGGAGAAAAATGTCATGTCTTTTTTTAATGTGTTGAAATTGGCAGTTGAAACTTTTCATGGTATGGAGGTAAATAACATCACCTGGTTAATTACATCCCATTAATCTCCTGTTAAAGGGGCAGGTCTTTTTTTCCCTTCAGACAAGTTGGTAGCTCTGCCTGCACCATAGGAGTGCTGTGGGCTGTTTGCCTAAAGGTCTCCTTTGGGGGTGGGTGGGTAATATGAGGGGCAAGTTGCTCACCTCCCTCATGCCCTCAGGGCATCTGCCCATAGCACTCTTAAACTGAAGACTGAGGTTTTGGTAATTAAAGAGCTACATTTTGGTTTCTGAAGCTTGGAATGGCAATACAGCTCCTTCAGTGCACAAAAACTGACATTCAGCCATGTACAGAAATTGCAGTATGGGGCTAGAGCTGGGGAGGGGTTAAGTAAGGAGCAGGCCCCTGTTCTCTATCTCCAGACTAGGGTTGCCAACTGCCTGGATGTCCAGTTCCTTCAACAGACGTTTAATGGGGTGTTGTTTACTGGGTGATGTTATCTTCCTTCAGGTCTTTTGGCAGCCTTACTCCAGTTTCTCTATGAAGCTGGATTTCAGCACTTCACTGGTAAAGGATAAACAGGAGTCCTGTAGCACCCTAGAGACTAATCAAAGTTGTATTCCAGCATCTGCTCTAGCTCACTTCTTCAGATGCTAGGAGTGGATCTTCATTTTGAGTAGGAGGTTTGAAAAACAACAATAAGAAGAATCAGGGTCAAAGTGTTGTGGAATGCAGAAAGTACCAAGTGAAATATAGTTATGTACAGAAATTCAGAGGGTAGCCCTGTTGGTCTGCAACAGAACAGTTAAGTTTGTTGGTTAGTTAGTTAGTTTCAGGGTATAAGCTTTTCTATTCCTGCCTGACAAAGGGAGCTTTGACTCTTGAAAGTTTATACCCTGAAACTCTCGTTGGTCTCTAAAGTGCAACTGGACTCGAATCTAACTGTTATTCTCTAAAGTTCAAATCTAATCTGGGAGAAATAAAGAGGCCATTCAAGGTGATTAAAGACACTCTTTGTAGTTTCCCTGCCTTGACAGCTCTTTCAACCTAACAGTTTATTTTACAAGTAGAAACCTACAATAAAATGTTACAGTTTGTTTCTTTGCCCTTAGATGGTGAGTAAAATTTTTACCACCTTCAGGTTTAAATTTGGCAGAGTCTGCCAGTGGCCAGATCAGATGGCTTCAGGGGCTGGCTCCCACAACTTGCTAGTCAGGGCCACCAACAGGCAGGACTGGGAAGGGGACGACGACAAAATTTTGGGTCCCTAAATCATCTGGAGGGCCCTTGAAGCCAGTATCTTGCATCCAGCCAAATATCCTTCCATTTTTAATGCAGTTCTGGCTGCAGCCACTAGGGGAGCAGGGAAGTCTGAGCACATCAAAAGGCACTGTACTGTCTAGACTTGCCTTTCCCCAACACTGAAACAAACTTGCCTAACAGATCATACTAAGCCCATCAACCAAGCCAGCACTGGAGGAACACAGGACAGCAAGCTGATGGCTGCTACAGTAATTGTTAACCTGCCATAGGCTTGCCAGACCCCCCTGGTTTGGTGGGGGTCACCCGCTTTTTGGGAGGCTCCACCTGCTGCCCCCAAGCCCCAACACCCGCAGCCATCCCTCTCCCTCCTCTCTTGAGAAAGAGGAGGGAGAGGGGCAACTGTGGGCCGCACGTCCGATCTCCACTCAGAGATTGGGTGGGCAGGGGCCTCTGGCTGCATGCACTTAAAAAAAGCCCCTTTAAGTGCAGGCAGCGGAGGGGAAGGGCCCTGTGCACCCGATCTCTGAGTGGAGATCGTGCATGCGAGGCCCTCCAGCTGCTTGCACTTAAAGGGGCTCCATTTAAATGCAGGCAGCCGGCGGGAAAGGGCCCCACGTGCCCAATCTCTGAGGGGAGATCGGGCACATGAGGCCCTCTGGCTGCTTGCACTTAAAGGGAGCCCCTTTAAGTGCAGGTAGCCAGCAGGAAAGGGCCCCAAGCGCCTGATCTCCAAGTAGAGATCAGGCTCGCGAGGCCCTCTGGCTGCTTGCTCTTAAAGGGGCTCCCTTTAAGTGCAGGCAGCCAACGGGAAAGGTCCCCATACACCTGCCTGGACCGTCCCTGCGGGGGCAGGGCTTGGAGCCCAGGTGTTCCCAACATGATGCCATCATGTTGGGGATGCCCTGCCCCCTCCAGGAATGCCCCCCAAAGTCCCCCTCTGAGGATGAAGATGGACCTGGCCACCCTAGCTTGCTGCCTGCTAACAAGGTCATTTTCTATAATAGGCCGAGGACAGACTGGCAGTTTGCCCCGGTAGCCAGTCGTAGCAAAAAAACCCCGGATTAAACTATACCAGGTTTTCCCGTCCACACAGCGGGGGCCGCTGCCGGAAGATACAGGACGGAGGCGCGCGGGAGCGTTCAGACTGCCGCACCGGAGGCGTGCTATATTCGCCATTTCCCCATTAATTCGGCTGTGGGTGTATGGGTGCATGTGCGCATGAGCGCTCATGCGCATAAGCGCATTTTGCCGATATATATTTTTTTTGCCCTGCAACGTCGGCACCGCATTGGGCAGTGGAGCGGAGTGCAGCCAATCACACCGCTGCTGCCTCGTGCCCAACGTGGCTTCCGCCCAGCTTTTCGCCTGCGCGTTCAGACTCCCCGGAAGCGGAGAAACGCGCGACGAACGCCGGCTTTTGGATTTGCGACGGCTTTTATCAGGTGTTTTTTTAATCCGGCAGTGAAGCGTAACAGCACCGGTAGGCTACGGGTGGGGGACGCCAGGCAGTTGTGCCTGTGTGAACGTCCCATTTACTCCGGTATTGAATCGTTGTCAGCCCGGGTCCCTTCCCGGGGCAAACTGCCAGTCTGGACTCAGCCATAGCCTAGCCTTTCTCTCTTTCTTTCCTTGCACCCAGCTCAGCCAGATCTTGCAGAACAGTAGGGTGTTGCAGCAAGATAAAACTTTTCCCTCTCTTTTCCTTAATTTCTCTCCCTCTTTTCCACATTTCCCTCCTTCACTTTCTCTTTCTTTCAGCCTAATTTTTCAGTGTCCCCCCCATTTATTTTCAGTTCTTGGTCTTAAGTTTTTCACATCCCTATCCTCCTTGGCAACAGAATGTACTTAATAGTAGCAGAGTAGCAAACCTTTGTTAATATTATGACCAGAAGCATGGGGGAGTTAATATTTCCCATGATCTGACAAAGTAGTAAAAGGATGCTCCCCCCCTTCTCTGCCCTTTACATACATGGTAATGGAACATTGATCTGTTTTATCCATGTGGAACACAAGTTAGAACTCCCAGTTCAGGCACTGGGTTGTTATTTTTATTGTATTGGCGGAACATCTAACAGCCCTTTGTAAAGACAAGTTTGCTGTATGACAAATTATGTAATCTTTTTAATATCACTAAAACTTAGATTTATAACAAATACCATACCCAGTCTTTCTCCCCAATGGGGACCCAAAGTTGCATCATTCTCTTGTCCTCCAGTTTATGCTCACAACAACCTTGTGAGGTAGGCCTGGCTGAGAGTGTATCACACAATAACCTTCCATGATGGTTTGGTGATCTGAATAGTAGAGACTCATGACAGGTTGCTTAAAAAGCTCTCTTATTACATGTTGCCTATTGTGAAGATAACCTGGTTCAGGGTGTTCCAAATCCCTTCATTTCTGGCAGTGCGACTTCCACCGTCATTCTGGGATTGGTGGCCAGTTTTCAGGTATTGAGCATTATTTTCCGCGTTATACTTGTCACAAACGGGCATCTAGCTTCTATTGCAAATAATATGGAGTGGTGGTGGTGGTTTGCCTCACCTGGGCCAGGATTTTCCTGTGCCTTTCAGTGTTGGCCCTGGAACTCCACAGTCATCCTGAAGCTGGTGGCCAATTTTGAGTCTCCTAGTTTTATTCTCGGATGAGTTATGCCTGCTAGCGTGGAGCAGCGGTTAAAGTGTCCGACTAGAACAGGGGTGGTCAAACTTGCTTAACGTAAGAACCACATGGAATAAACGTCAGAAGTTTGAGAGCTGCAAGGCATGAACAAATATTACATGTTTTTACTGGGAAATATGCAAATTTGCTTTTCATTAACATCAAATGAGACTGCCAAAAATAATAACAAAAGTGGTAAAAGCAGATATTGATAATGATATTTCTTTGTCCAATGATAATGGTTTGTCCAATGATATTTAGCTCCCCCAGCTGCCCTGCCGGGAGCCGCACAATGTGTGTGAAAGAGCCACATGCGGCTCCTGAGCCACAGTTTGGCCCCCCCCGGACTAGAATCTGGGAAGCCCAGGTTCAGATCCCTGCTCTGTGGTGGAAGCTTGCTGGGTGATTGTAGGCCAGTCACATACTTGCAGTTTAACCTACCTCACAGGGTTGTTGTGAGGGTGAAATGGAGGAGAGGAGAACAATGTAGGCTGTTTTGGGTCCCTGCTGGGAAGAAAAGATGGGATCTAAGTAAATAATAACAATTTAAAAAGATGGACAGACAGGCCGATTCATTTATTACTATAGATTCATGGTAACAGCAAGCCAAGTGATTTGTTTTGTTATGATATTTGGTTTGGATCAGGGTCGTATGGGGGGCCCAGGTGGAATCTTTATCTGGGGTGGCTCTCGGCGGCCCTGTTGCTAGCCACCTGAGCTTTAGAAGACCCAGACTGCTCTGGCATTCCAATTCCTTGGCTAAGGTGCCCTCTGGCAGCCAGTATGCAAGCTTTCTTTCCCTTGTCTGCTCTTAACACTGAATTCTGAGTAAGATATGATCAGTTCTAAATTCAGTCCTAAATTCTTTCCTTAACACATGCAGGGCTTGATACAAATTTGTAACGTGGAATTGCTTTGCAGCCCCACCCCGTAATATAATCTTATGAGTAACAAAGGAAAAGTTCTTATTTTATTTTTGAAACGTCATAAATAAATGGACACATGGTAATGGGTTTTCAGCATGCCTAGCTCCAGGTGGGGAAATTCCTGGGGATTTGAGGGTGACGCCTGGGAAGGGTGGAGATTAGGAAGGGGAGGGAGCTCAGCAGGGATGTGATGCCCTTTGAAGCCTCCATTTCTGTCAGGGGAACGGATCTCTGGAGATCAGTTGTAATTCCAGGAGATCTCCAGGCCCCACCTGGTGGTTGGCAACCCTATAAAAAGCTTCCTAGTCCCTAAAAATATATCAGTTTCTCCCTCATCCCATAATGTTTGAGCCCTGAGCACAAGAGGTTGCGTAGTTGTAGTGTTTGGTCACAGGTGTAACTGTACCATGCAAGGCTTTACTTAGTGCACAGAGAGAAAAAGAGAATTCTGGGGAGTTGCAGATGATGTACAGTGACCACAGGAACCACAGCTCCTTATGCTGTGAAAGGTAGGACTGTAACAAACTGGTTGAAATGTATGATTACACACATTTACACTCGCACAGGACTATGTAGTGGTAGAGGGTCAGACAGGGATAGGGTTACCAGACTCCAGGTGGGGCCTGGAGATCTCCCACTTTTACAATTGATCTTCAGCTGACAGAGATCAGCTCCCCTGGAGAAAATGGCTGCTCTGGAGGGCATCCTATGGCATTGAACCATGCTGAGGCCCATCCCCTTCCCTAAACCCCACCCCCTAAACCCCACCCCCAAAGTCTCTAGGTAAATTCCAACCCAGACCTGGCAACCCTAGACAGAGATCTGGGAAGGCCAGGTTCAAGTCCCCACTCTGCCATGGAAGCTTGCTTGGTGACTTTGGGCCAGTCACATACTCTCAGCCTAACCTGCCTCACAGGGCTGTTATGAGGATAAAATGGAAGACAGAAGAACAATATAAGCCTGTATTGGTCCTCCCTGAGGAGAAAGGTGGAGTACAAATGAAGTAATAAATACACAATGATAAGGCTATATGGATCCTGCTGGACCGCGAGGCTGATCTCTGCTTTCTGTCCCTATGAATTGTGGGTGTTGTTTGACATGCTGAGTCAGTTTGTCCACCATGGCACACCATCTGGAAGAGCTCTTACATAGCTGTGGGTCCTGCCAGGAAGCTTCCTCTGTTTCCATGTTCATTCATAATCAGAGCATCATTGTGATGTGCTAGCGCCCTCTACTGCTTTAACATCAAATAGGTGTAAGAGCAGAATTCTGATTGAGTACGTGAAGAAAAAGCAATATTATTGTATTTGGGCCTCTACTATGCTCTCACTCAGAGGAGAAGAAGGGCATCCTTGACTGATGGGCTGGTCCTCATATCTGTATCAGGAGGCAGGAAGCAGAAGAAAGTTAAACAACCATTTTTCCTAGCAAGGCTTTTTGTTACATGGAGAGAGGAATCTGGAGGAAATTATTTGGCACCTGAGCTAATATTAGTTTGGTGGGTTCTTGAGCTACAGAAACTTCTCCCACATGGTCCTCTGGGGCTGTTGACCTTGTCATCTGGGTCCCTGCTCTGCCTCCCTCCTTTCATGAAGGTGACCTAGGTGGCTACTGGGAACGTGGCCTGTCCTGGCATTCCAAGCAGCTATGGGATGCCCTCTCCTAGGACACTTGCCTAGCACCAGATCTACTATCTTTCTAGCATCAGGTGAAGACTTATGCCCCTGTGCTTTTAGATGAGGTTTGTTTTATTTACTCCCATATTGTGGATTGATTGCTGCTGCTGCTTCTGGTTCTAAACATAGATGTTAGTTTTGCTGACTGATTATTTTAATGATGTCTGTTGCTGCTTCTTATTTTTTTGCTGTCACTCTATATTTCGTAAGATAAATTTTTATTTTTGTTTGTGTTTTTATCTTAATCTGTTATCAGCCACCCTGGGAGCTTTTTTCCCCTCTCCTATAACACCAGAACTCATGGGCACATAATGAAATTGTTGGGAAACAGGATCAGGATAAACAAAAATAAATATTCCTTTATATGATGAGTAATTAAATTGTGAAATTCACTGTCAGTGAAGATAGTAACGGCCACTAGTAGAGATGGCTTTAAAAAGTAATTAGACAGAGGTCCATCAATGACTTGAAGGGAGCCTCCATCTACAGAGGAAGCAGACCTCTGAATTCCAGTGTTGGGAGGCAGCAGGAAGTTGGCTTGCCAGCTTCCTTCATTGCTCTGGTGGAGGGATTTGGGGGGCATTCCATGAGTGGGCAGGGATGCCCCAAGCACTGCCCCAAAGCACCACCCCCAAGCTACAGCCAGCTGCGGCCAGCTCTCTCCCTCTCCTCCTGCAGAGATTTAAAGGGCTTCAGATGATCAGTGAGGAGCATGTGGCCTGCTGATCAGCTGGAGGGCCCTTTAAATCTTTCAGCAGAGTGGGAGAGTGGCTGTTGCTGGCTGTTGCCGGCTGTCGCCATCTCCCAAGGGTCTTTTTGTGAGTGGGGTGGGGCTGTGGTGAGTGGGGCTGATTCTCCAGCAATGATTCGCTAGTTGGGATTCAGGCCCCCATGCCATCACGGAGGCATGGATAGACCCTCTCCCTTCCTGCTGAAACATTTAAAGGACCCTCCAGCTGATCGGCGGGCCATATGCTCCCCACAGATCAGCTGAAGCCCTTTAAATCTCTGCAGGAGGGGAGGGGAAGGGGTGGCTGTGGGTGGTTGCTCTTGGGCTGGTGCTTCGGGGTGGGTCTTCCCCCTGCTGGCCATCTGGCCAGCAGTGGATTGGAGCCTCTAGAAGCAGGGGAACCCCTGCCTAGACCTGGGGGCTGGCAACCTTAGCAGGAAGGGAAGGCTTCAGCCTCTGTGCCCTGTCTGTTTGAACCTCCAGGGCGACTGATTGGCTGCTGTGTGAAATGGTATGCTGGACTAGATGGATCAGTGGTTTGATAACAGCAGGCTGTATTTTTATTCTTAGCTAGTTCTCTGATTGAAGGATGAAATATAAATGTTTACTTTAAATAAATAATCTGAAGCATGAGATAATATCTTCCAAATCTAACTTAGACGTTCAGTGATCCTTAAATCTGTTGGAAGCTCAATGGAAGAAAAATGCCTTTCTCTGAGACAGGACATGCTGGTTTGTAGATCTAGTAAAGCTGTAGTATCCATCAATCTCCATAGCTGGATCAAATATGTTTATACTATTTAAAAATCCACTTTAATATACTGTTAAAAGTATTAAATTAGATCCCACAGCTTGTGATCTACCAAGACAAATGAAGACCACTAGCCATAGATTGTGGCCTGCCAGATGCTTAACAACTGGGGCTTTTCTGTGTGTTTTTTCCCTCCCATTGATTCTGGCTCCATACTGCTTTGGAAAATCTACAGCAACTAATAACCCCATCTTTCTTTCTTTCTTTTTTAAGAAGAATAAGGAGGAGGAGAAGAGTAGGATTTATACCCCGCTTTCACTACCCGAAGAATTCTCAGAGCAGCTTACAATCGCTTTCCCTTCCTCTCCCCACAACAGCCACTTTGTGAGGCAGGTGGGGCTGAGAGAGTTCTGGGAGAACTATGACTGACCCAAGGTCACCCAGCTGGCTTCATATGGAGGAGTGGGGAATCAAATCTGTTTCTCCAGACCAGAGTCTGCCACTCTTAACCACTACACCAAGCTCTTGTCTCTAGCTCCTTCCTTCATGGAAAGAAGAAGAAGAAGAAGAGGAGGAGGAGGAGGAGGAGGAGGAGGAGGAGATTGGATTTATACCCCACCCTTCAGTTGGAGTCTCAGAGCGGCTTACAAACTCCTTTCCCTTCCCCTCCCCACAACAGATACCCTGTGAGGTAGGTGGGGCTGAGAGAACTCTAACACAAACTGCTCTTTCAGGAACAGCTGTGCCAGAGCTTGTGACTGACCCAAAGTCACATCAGCAGGTGCAAGTGGAATGGGGAATCAAACCTGGTTCTCCCAGATTAGAGTCTGCACACTTAACCACTACACCAAACTGGAGGTGCCTTTTCCCTTTTATATCTGACTTAAGTATATCTGTGCCTAAACTATCATTAGAGTACTACAGCATTATATAGGTATTTTAGGGCCTTTAAAAATGAAGTGGGTGCTGTGATGCCACCAATAACACCACCAATAATGACAGCACCCTCCCTTGAAAATCCTTATTATTTAAGCCACATGTGGAAGAAAATAATCTGACTAACCAACTGGAAAAAAAACAGCACAGGGACTGCAGGCATGCTGAAGAATCATGCCCAAACTGATCCCAGTACTTATGAATTGACTCCCAAGAACATCAGGAATAACTCCAGCATGCAGAAAAGGGCCTGGTTTGGCAGTCCCAGGCAGATAGCTAGAACAAGAGGTTTTCCAAGCATATATCAGATTGTTCTACATATTTTCCACCAGATGTCACTATTGGCTTAGTTCTAAGCATGCAAGGCATTGCAGAAAAGAACTGCAACATACCATACTTATTTGGATTATTTATTTATTAGCCAGTGAACACCCACATATAAGAGACTGCAAGGGCACATTAGACTGTAAGTATTTAGAATGAGTTCTGCCTCATTTCAGTCTATGAAAAAAAATCTGTGAAAATAACTAAACCATGAATATATAACTAGAAATATATTATATAAATATATTATTAATTCAAATCACTTAAGGAAAACTCTCAAATGCACCCACCAAAGTTGCCTAAGTGCTAACTAAAGAACTATATCTATATCTAATATTCTATAAACTCTCATCAAGTCACCGAACAATATATCTTATGAACATTTGGTCATCATATAATGAAACAAAAAAGTCCCAGTACACAGAATAACAAACTTGCACTGTTTTTTAAAGACATAGTCTGATTAGGACTCATTAAGTGGTGAATACTTAGCTTCACAGTTCACAGTTTTCAGTGCTCCATGGAGTTTTTGTTCAGACTTCAGCCTGTGTAGCCTTCAGCTTGTAGCTTTAAGTATCACTTAAAATGGGCCACCATAGAGTTTTTGTTCATATGCTAGAGTGTCCCCCATGCAACGTGCCCGGCACAATGACATCATGTCCGGGTGATGTCATCATGCTGAGCACATTGCACAGGATGGGGCTCTTTGGGAGTGGGGCTCCCCCATGAGCCAGCTGGCCTGCAGCAGATTGGGCCCCCGAAATCAGGAGAAACCCTGCCCCCATTGGGGGGATGACAACCCTAGATAATAGCATTTTAGAAAAATGATTCCCACCCCCCAGGAGGCTGCTGTTCTGCTTAAACCTAGAACAGGTATAACTATTTTGGCTGTACCCAGACTGAAGAACTCTCATAGTCAACAGTAATACACTCTGAAGTCTTTCTCTGTAAATATTGGACGGTTTATTCTTTTCCAGATCAGAAAGTCAGGGAAGCAGTTGTCTAAATTACAAAGCTTGGTTGAGGACATAATTGGCAATGACCTTGACTGCCAGCACAATCTCTTGACAAGTTGGCTTGATCTGGGATTCAGGGAGGAGAAAGCCATATCTGCCCTTGTCACGAAGCTCAAAGGCAAAGGAGTATTTGATGCCTTGATTGTAGGCCCAGTCTTCAGAACAACCTGATGAAGGATCTGTAAAAACAATGACTGCCGAATTAGATGGTGCTGCAGAGGCGGTGTCCAGGAAACAGTGAGTTGGATCTTCTGACTCCCTTCCACCAAGTCTTCCTCCAGCAGAGAAAGACTTCTTTCAACAAAGAGCTTTCCCCATCAGAAAAAGAGTCATTCTCCATTGAGGGAAGTTTTTCTCCCTTGAAGGAAAATTTAACAGAAGACTCACAGGCTCCAACTTAGTTTAAACATCATAGCATCTAACTTAGTTTAGCCTTAGTTATTGGCCCATTCTGCACCTAGCATTCACTCCGTTGTTTTACCAAACCCACACTGGAACAGAAAAAGATGTGGCTCAAAACCACGTTCAAATATCCTGGGCCAATGCCATATTGACTGCAAAGTCACCCCTGAATGGCCACGAAACAGCCATAAATCTATGCAGACAGTACCGTAAAACTGAGAGATCAAACGAAGTGAAACCAGCATGCAGTCTGGACACTGCCATAAAATCTGATAATCAATCAAAGTGAAAGTGGCGTGCAATGTAGAGGGGAATTTCTGTTCCAACATGGGTTTGGTAAAACAGTGGAGTGAATGCTAGATGCAGAATGGGCCACTGAATCCCACATAATTAATCAACATACAGTTAAGGAAACACATCTCGCATACAGTAAGAAGATCTCTTTAAAAAAATAATTGCTTCATCCATCTCAGGGCTTAGCTATGGTATTCAAACCCACTTTGAAGATGACCTTCCAGTAAACCAAGGCTCAAATTTGTCTTTAAGAGCACATGAAATTCAATGTGGTATAGTGGTTAGAATGTCAGAATAGGGTATAAGAGGTTCAAGTGCAAATCCCCACTCTGCCGTGGAAGGTTGCCTGATGGCCTTGGGCTAGTTACATACTCTCACTTCTTAGTTTTCCCTTTGAAGCAGTTTGGTATTGATCGGGGAAAGGATATTTACCCTTTTCTCTCTTGGAGCTGCTGTTAGCTCCAGTGCAGGTGGAAGGCAAATGTATAAATCCTCCTCACCATGGAGCTAACTGCAGGTTTGGCTAGGAGGGAAATTTAGGTCAACAAGACATTAGGAGGTCTGATGATGGAACTCCATCAGTCAGTCTCACACTAGGTACAGAGAAGCCCAGAAGTAAACTGAGTGTGGGTCCAACAGAGGCTTTTTGACACTGACAGTTCTTAGGAGAACATAGAATGGAGTTGCCTACCTTTTTATAACACGGCTTCTGTGCTTTTAACTGTGTTTTCCCATCACTACATCAGTATGCCGCAGTGTCCTTTCTTTTACACATGTAGGTAGAAACCCCTGATGCTAATGAGCACGTTCCTTCAGAATTGGTTGTATTTATAAATTAATACAGTGACATCTTTAGCAGAAAAATGAGAAACTCTTACATATTGTAATTGCTGATGGTCCATACTTGTATTGTTCACCGTACAGACTGGATATAGCTTGGACAGCTTCCTTTGCAACTGCATTCTGATTTCAAACAAAGCAAATCCTGTTTCTTATAAGTCCAAATACATCAGAGCAAATAGCTGTTATCTTTATTTGGTGAGCAAAAATTCTACTTTGTGAGCTACTGGCATTAAAGTTGTCAGCAGGTGATTTGGCTTCTGCATTAATTAGTTTGCTCTGGAGCAATCCTTCCTGAGCTAAGACAAAAATGTGTGAGCCAGAAGCTAAAAAACTGTGAGCTAGCTCACACTAACTCAGCTTAGAGGGAACACTGGTCAGCATAATGGCTTTTGCCATTGTAATGGCCAGGGGCTTTAGGAATGGCTTACAGAAGACCCTTTCAGGGTTTACAGAGAAACACATTGTGCAGACTTTGTAGAGAAATATGTCATGCCTGAGCAGGGTCTCCACTTTGTAGGGCTGGTGACTACCTCCCCTTTTTGTATTTACATTTGGGGTATAGGCAGAATGGTACCAGTGGATGCACCGTCCCATATGGAACACTGATTCATACCACCTAAACCTAGTGTGAGAAACTCTTTCTAACTTTTACTATGATAACATCTAGTGGAAAACAAACGAACGAACAAACAAACAAACAAACAAACAAACAAACAAACAAACATAAAACTTATCTGACATGATCAGCTCTGACAAGTCATAATTTCCCCCAATTCCAGATGAAATTCTCCAGGGTCACTATAATCTTGAAGCAAATAGTCAATTTTTTTTTTTACCTTTAATTACGAACCACAAGTGGAAGTGCTTTTTCTCTGCTTTTCCTTTCCCATAGCAGCCCCTTAAGACCCATTAAGGTCAACATTATGGTTTGAGAGAGCTTCATAGGTAAAATGCCACAAGGCATAGGCAAAATGCCACAAGTCCGGTAACGAGGGAATCAGGCAACGCCATAACCTGGATAGCTCAGTCTAGCTGGATCTCATCAGATCTCAAAAGCTAAGCAAGACTGGCTCCCAGTCAGTATTAGATAGGAAACCACCAAGGAAGTCTAGGGTCGATATGCCTTGAAACCTCATGAGAGGGTCACCATAACCAATCAGGCAAAACTGCCCCCCCCCCCAGCTTGCTCTGCCATGTTTCTCTAGCAGCAGTCTGTCGTTAGCAGATGGCAGGGTATAACCCATTGATTAGTGTCACAGCAGAATGTTCCAAGGGAGCAAAGCATAACTTCTAACCATTTACACTCACACAAATACTACAGTTGCTTGCTCATGATGAAAGGGTAATAGACATTTCTATTGGCTATCACTGATTTTCCTCCCCCCCCCAATTTGAAATACCAATGGAAATACAGCAGCCCCACCAAGCAAGGATGGCCCTGATGCACGTTATTTATCTGATTTTTAAAGGTTACAAAGTCATTATAAATGTCTTAGAAAAGTGGAACCATTTGCATTTTAGGTATACCAGCTCATCGTGGTCAGGCATCTCATCATATGTGTAGCCATAAGGGAACAGCAGCATCTGAGAGTATGAATGTACAGTTAGGTAGGCCTTGATTGAAGAAAGGTGGTTACGGATGAAAGTCGTCACTGCTTTTGTTTCTGGTTCTGACTCTGCAGAAGACCCACAGTAGGTTTCCTTACATGGATTTCTGGAAGAATCCACAGCTGTTGGCGAAGAGAATATTTGCAGTCAGTTAATGATACTTGTAATGTGATCCACACTGAGAGAACGAATTTAGATCAACTCTGAGACTGTATCCACAGAAGTAGCTACTGTGGTATGAAACTAAACGGTTACCTAACTGACCATTCTTGGTGTATAAGCACACTCTTTAACATCTCATAGACAAACACTGAACAATGAATTTGGAAATGTGTTGTTGCCCCTCCTTAAGCAAAGGAAAAGTGGCTAGAACAGGGTTGCTGTGTCCTTAAAAGAAAGGTGTATAAAGCAGAGCTGTTCACAATATTCTTCTGTCTATCCCAGTGGTTGTCTTGGGCTCTGCCAGTAAGCCTGCATTCATACCCAAGTGCAGTATCTGGCATAGTAATTTGAAAGCCAGCCAGGAAGTGTATAATTACAGTATACATGTCTGGGGATTATCTCCCCCCCCCCCAGTTTACCTGCAGAGCAGCCTGAATATGGGAGTGGTGAGTGACAGCAGCGAGAGGTGCCTGCTGGAGTTGCCCCGGTGTAGCTTCTGGCCATGGAGAACTGGCATGGACTACTGATTTCAGAAGCTCCAGGAACTGCCCCAATTCATCCTTTCTCAGCAGAGGCTGGGAATGTGCCATGACTGGTGGCAGCAGCCAGAGGCTGGGGGGCCTGGGAGATGCAAAGCTGGGCAGGAAAGAGCAGTCTGGCCCAGCAGAGTCAACAGCCCTGTAAGGGACAGCCCAGTAAGTGGACAGGAGAGCAAGTGCCCATGGGACTGGGAACAGGAAGGTGATGCCCTCAGGGCTTGCTGAGCCTTGGCTCCAACCCTGGAGAAGTTCTGAAGCTGGGTGAGGAAGAGTAGAGGAGTGGCCACAAGGAGATGGAGCTAGAGAGAGCCTACTTAGGGAGGGCCCAGGAGCAGACTGGGATGCAAGCTGATGACCCAGTATTTGACCCTGGAACACCAGAAGTCATGGACAGTAGAAGGAAGTCAGGGGTATAACCCCCACCCTCTTCATTCTGAGGCCTTGTAGGGCTTAACCCAAGCTACGCTGAGTAGGCAGAAGGCTGGACAGGCAGCCTGGCACCATAATATACCATGAGCTGAAGCTAGATTCTCTTCCACTAAGGAAGGAATTTGCTGCTGAGGAAAGATTCCTTCTGTTGGTGGAATGATTCTTCCAGGGGAAGGATACTTCCTATCATAGAAGATTTCTCCGTTAGCAGAAGGCAGCCTTTGGATCCTACCCAATCAGTTTTGCTGTAGGTTAGCCTTAAGAAAGTCATGGACCTGCTCTGAAGTTACACTGTAATCCTAAGAAAAGTTACTAGTCTTCTAAGCCGATTGATATCAGTTGGTTTAGATTGGAGTACTGTGTTTAGGATTGCATTGCAAGTCACCTATGGCCTTAGAAAAGTTACTTACTGCCCCATGCAACACCAAAGTTCCTGTTGAGGTCAACACCGACACAGTCATTGTTGGATGTTTTGGAACGACTCTTTCTCCACAAGCGATTCTACTTGATATAATGATGGAGAATCTTAAAATCAATGCATGGCAGCTTATTGTTTCCTTGTGTCATCTTTATACCAATAAGACAAGGTCAGTTCAAAGGAAGCCATCTACCTTGTGCCCACAGATAGTCAACCCATATTTGACATATTCTTTTGCTTATTCTGCAAACCTTCTCCACACTCTGTAGATACAGAGAATTTAACAATCAGGAAAGCCACTTTACTTCATGGCCTCTTTGATTTTAGAGTCTGCCTTAGGAAGCTCAGATTACAGGGATATGTACATAAAGCAAAAACCTGTCATATTCAGAAACAGTTGTGATAGGTCCCAATTAGATGTATGTAGTATGAATGATTAAAGTTTCAAAGGTTGCAATCCTAAGGATACTTTCCTAGGAGGAAGCCACTTTTTCATAACATTGGATTTAGTTCCCAGTAGACCTGCTTAGGCATACTCTGTCAACCTATATTCCTACCAAATAAGCAGTCAAAATTGAAATATGTTCAGGTACTGCAAGACACACCTCAATTTCAGTCTGCCCCGTGTCTGCCATTTCCTTTAGCCATTTCCTCAAAAATGTTATTCATCTTTGGTTCACTTTGTCAAATCACAAAACCCTTTGAATGCCTAAAATGGTGCAATGGTTTGAGGAAATGGAAATAGTTTATACCAATTAGCATGATCCTCCTTAGCAAGAATATCTGGTTGGACAACATTCATGTTAGGGGCATATTAAAGAACAGTCATGATTAGGTTTGGATTTTTGCTGTTATTGAAATGTACATTTTTTGTCCCTTTCCTGGAAATCTCCACACTTGGGGAACTGAAGATTATGTTGCGGGGGACGCTCTATCATTCAAGGAAAAACTCTGTGGTAAACATAGAGTTTTTTCCTTGAGTGATAGAGCATCCCCCCTGCAATGTGCCCTGTGTGATGACATCTCTTCTGAGTGACATCATTGCACTGAGCACATTGGTGTGAACAGGGTGCTTTGAGGATGGGGTTCCCCCTGCCCTGGCCAGATTGGGGCTGGCGGATCTGTGGCCCCAAAAGTGGGCAAACCCCCACCCCTGTCGGGGGAATGGCAGTCCTATGTGTGTTAGAACTTTTTCAAAATGTCATGAATTTTCTACATGGAAAGCACTTGGATGTAGGTAAGACAAAGCATACCATCGATGTGTAGATTTTATAGGGATGCCAGCCTCCAGGTAGGAACATAGAACATTGTTCAAGGAATACTAATAGCAGAACCTAGATCCACACTTGCTCAAATGCAATTACCCTAGCTACAAGCACAAAAAGAGCCCTAATTCTTTACAGTTTATGAACGATGGGAAGCTCTTAGGCACTAGACTGAAAAGATCAATGTCAAATGGTTATTAATGAAGCTGTAGGACCCAATGCAATTGCATACTAAGGGTTCAGCAGATGCTCAGCCTTACTTCCTTGACCTTCTCGCACAGGCTTGCAACCACATATAGATCATCACATGCCAATCACCTATGCCTTTTTGCCGTACATATCCTGCTGGCCCCAGTGGCCCATACCCTCACCTGAGAGTCTACATGGGATGATTTACTAGGGTTGCCAGGTCCCCTCTGGCCATTGGTAGGGGATGGGGGTGGAGGGTTGCTTGATCCAGGTTGGGAAACTCCTGGAGATTTGGGGGTGGAGCCTGGAGAGGACAGGGACCTCAGTGGGTATAATGCCACAGAGTCCACCCTCCAAAGCACCCATTTTCTCCAGGGGAATTGATCTCTGTAGTCTGGAGATGAGCTGTAATTCCAGGAGATCCCCAGGACCCATCTGGAGGTTAGCATTCCTAGTCCAGTGGCACCAACTTGATGAAGTGAACTTTGAATCATAAATGCCTGTACTGGCATAAAATTTGTTAGTTTTTAAGGTGCCACTGGACTTGATTTAATTTTTAAAGTAAGATTCTGGTAGCTGAAACCAGACTTCACTGCAAGAAACACAGTTCTTGAAATAGTGTTTGAGAGAATCATCTGGCTACTTATGCATTTAATTAATGGTCTAATGTGTATGTTTTGTTGTAGCTGGTATTTATAATTTATTTCTGTTTTCTCACCAAGTCAGGAGCACTATAGAAAAATAAGGAAACTTTGCATGGCACCTGGGTCCAGCTCCAAATGTAGCCATCTACGTTGAATACAGGCAGAATATAGAAGTTCATATTGTCCAGTATATTTGTCATATTCTGGTCCATTCCATAGGTCCGGATGGCCTGTCAATAACAGCTCAGAGTTAGGCTGATTTAAGAACTGACTGAAGTGAATTATTTCATCGTACTTCATCATAATAGATCTGCTGTAAGAATCTGTCAGCTATCCTTAAACAGAATCTAGATAGATTTAATTTGTTTGGTGGGTAAAGAAGTCTTCACTTTTCCTAACAGGTCTGATGCTGCAAGTTATTAGTAGCAAATTGATAGGGTGGGAATTAATGTCTGTTCATATGTTTGATACATCCTTTGGTTTACGCATGCAGGAGAATTAGGGGGTAGAGCACAGAGGGGATAGAACGAACTATATCATAGCAAGTCATGGAAGATCACAGTTTGGAATGATCCCCTATGTTGAAAACTCCTTGCAAACAGAAACACTGTTCAGCAATCAAAGACAGAAGGTGGAAAAAGTGCCCTGCTGGTGTTTGTTTTCTGTTTGCAAGGAGATCTTTTATGCAATTTAGAGCTAGAACCTATCATCTGCAGTCTGAAATGGAGATGTTCATTCATCTGCCTTGGCGTTTTACCATCACTTTGCCACTCTTGTCCCCTACATGTATGAATCAGGCCTATTATGTTGGAAGGAAAAGAGAGTCTTCAACTAACCTCTTTCAGAAACCACTGGCAGAAAGCAGGTGAAATCCACTCTCGTGCATGAATTCCACAGTCCATGAAAATGGCCTTTCCTCTTCCACTTTCTTTCCCAACCTATTTTCAAAATTTTTTTTATGGCTGGAAGCAATTTTAAAGTAAGTATAGTTACAGTTAAATGCTGAATGGCTGTATTCTGAGATCTCCACAGAAAAAGATTTTGATGTTTGAATAGCTTTGCAGTTGGAGTAAATCTTTGCACATTTTTTTTAGGATTGCAATCCTATCACACTTATTTGGGACTAAATCCAACTGAACTCATTGGAATATTTGAGCATCTAAATTAAGTGGGTTACTCTGCATTGGATTATTTTATCTGTTTGTTGAATATTATCCTGGGTAGAATTTTGTACCTTAAGGAGATATATGGGTCGCTTTTCAAATGTATTTCCAATCTTTATGCGGGAAACCAGTTTGGGATTCTTTTTTGCAATTCTAGCAGTCCATGCAGAAATCTGAAGTAAAGAATAATGCATCTTTGTTCACTGAGTGTAGTATTAAATATCAGACACTGAAATCTACATATGATTTACTACCTATGGTTTACTGATTTTTGCTCATGATACCATAGCAATAAACTGTGTGCTGATCATACTAGCAGGTGGTCCCATACCTTCTAGTACCAATTGTGACATCCTTAGTTTTTTGTATTTCCTAAGGATGTCAGGTGATAAGAAAAATGGTCTGCGTTGCTCTTGTGCCTTTAGCAGCAGCAGCAGCTTGCTCTGCAGAAATGAGCAAGTAACACTTTCTGTAGCATGAAAATAGATGTCATTGCCTGTTAATGGCTTTAGATGCTTATTAAAGGCACAGCAAAAAATGGCAGCTCTACCTGTATTTGAAGAAGAAAAATGCACATTGCAATGACTTTGCAATTATAATTACTTATCTCTCTCCCTCTTCTGTTGCCCAGATTCCTGGATTCCAGTTATCTATCTATATAGAACCAGGTGGAAGGGTGTAGGTAAAGCTATATGCCCTTTCTCCATAATGTTTTCTATCAGAATCTTTCATTTTAGATTTTTCTAGTGCCTTCCCTCATCATGAACTCGTTACTCATGGAGGAAACCATTGGGAACACTCTTGCTTCGATTCTATTTGTGAACTAATTTTCATTTGACTTTTAAAATTCAGATTATGCATACTAAATTACACACATGCCCCATCAAGTACAAAATATTACATGCATTTTTCAGTGTACCTCTCATAAAATTCATGGGGGGGGTACTGATTCAAGAATGACGGCAGCCACTACTAATAAATAGGTTAAAATGAAAAGAAGCACAATAAACACACATATGTCTATCATATGTTACAGGGTGTGTGGGTATCTTCAGCTGCAGTACACCTATCTGACCACACCAAAAGACCAAGTAAGAACTGGTCATATCCCCCCTCCCCATTCAGCCAGTGGTACTTTATGCACTAAAGAACATTTGCTTTCCAGTCCGTAACATTTCTTCTGTACCTTGTGCCATTCATTATATTTTGCATAACTGTGTCTGCTGGTGGAATTTGTCTCCTTGCTAACCTGTTTTTCAATGACTTCTTTCAGGTTTGGAAATAAAACTCTGTGTGATACAAAATAACAAACTATTACAAAGGCTATAAGAAAATGATAGGTCATGTATATTACAGTCCTATGCAGAGTCACTCCTTGCTGAAAACCATTGATTCTAATGGATCTAGAATGGAGTAACTCTGCACAGGATTGCACCAATAGTGTCATATATATCATACATTATACATATGCCATGGATCATATGATACATACAGTACCTACAACACACATATTTTAACTGCACATTTAGCAACAGACCAATAATTCACTAAGAAAGACCTACTCATACTGTATTTTATTCTTCTCCATGAGACTCTGGACAATGTTGGACTGATGAGCACTGACATAGAAATCTACTTCCATCTCACGGACGATATGCAGCTCTGAGTCGGGATACCAAAAGTTGAGCTGCCCAGGAAGAAATAGAAAGAACCCACTGTTGAAACGAACATGTACTTGAAAATCCCATCAAAAGGCATGGATGTGAGACTTCTGATACTTGTTCCTTCTCTGATCTATTTTTGAGAACAGAATCACTTTGGATTTGTGAGCTTACTCTAATTTTTAAAATCACTGACATATGAAATGGTTCTCTCCTGTATCATAGTTGATACATGTGATACATGCTGTATCATAGCTGATCACCTATGCGGGGATTCAGGAGCTGGCCCTTCAATGGCTTGCCTCTTTTCTCCAAGGTCGGGGACAAAGGGTGGCAATAGGGGAACAGCAGTCCTGGAGACACCCCCTTGACTGTGAGGTGCCCCAGGGGGTGGTGCTTTCCCCAATGCTGTTTAATATCTATATGCACCCCTTTGCCCAGATTGCCCAGAGGCATGGGCTTGGGTGTCATCAATATGCAGATGATACCCAGCTCTATCTGATGTTGGGTGGCCAGTCAGACTCCAGCCCAGAAGATCTTCACTGGGCATTCCAAGCCATGGCTGGTTGGCTCAGACTGAGTCGACTGAAACTAAACCCAGCGAAGACAGAGGTCCTGGGCCTCAGTTGAATCGGTTTGGGGTTGGGGATCCCACTCCCAACCTTTGATGGGGTGCCTTTGGTGCTAACACCGGAGGTTAGGAGTCTGGGAGTGCTCCTGGACTGCTCTTTAACTATGGAGGCCCAGATGGCAGCTGCTGCCAGGTTGGCCTTTTATAATCTTCGGCTGGCGTGGCAGCTGGTTCCCTTCCTTGACTGTGATGACTTGGCCACAGTGATCCATGCAACGGTCACCTTGAGGTTAGACTACTGTAATGCCCTCTACATGGGGCTGCCTTTGTCGCAAATCCAGAAGCTGCAGCTGGTGCAGAATGCTGCAGCCAGGCTCTTGGTGGGTCTCCCTGGGCAGGAGCACATCCAGCCTGTGCTGAAAGTGCTGCACTGGCTGCCAATAGTGTATCAGATTCACTTCAAAGTGCTGGTTCTTACCTTTAAAGCCCTATATGGCTGGGGTCCGACATACCTAAGGGACCTCCTTTCCCCATAGGTACCCCACAGGGCACTCCGGTTGGGGACACAACATCTGCTGGTGATACCAGGCCCCAAGGAGGCCAGGCTTGCTGCAACCAGGGCCAGGGCCTTTTCGGTGGTGGCTCCTACCTGGTGGAATGAGCTCCTGGAGGAGATCTGGGCTCTGCGGGATCTTTTGCAGTTCCTCAGGGCCTGCAAGATGGAGCTCTTCCACCAGGCTTTCAAGTAGGAGCCGCCACCACCACTCCCACCACCACTACCACTTCCATCATTACCGCTACCATCACCACCACCAACAACTGGTTTGGGCAACAGCGGGGTGTGGAGAGGGCCCAGTAATGAGTGAAACACAGCACGGCATGGAGCTGTTACCACTGAACCACCCTCTTACTGAAGACTGATTTTGAAACATCTAGAGCACTTTGTAATATCCTAATGATTGTTTTATCTTGTTTTTAATTTTGTTTTTGTGTGTCAGCATTTGTACCCTATTTGTGAGCCGCCCTGAGCCCGCTTGTGGGGAGGGCGGGCTAGAAACTTAAGGATAAATAAATAAATAAATAAATAAATATAAGTATTGGCTGCATTTTTAGAAGACTATTGTCTTCTCTTTGAGCAAGCAGGAAAACCAAAGCTCCTGATTTATAGGAAGATCATAGGCAAATTTTGCACCGCATTTCAATGACAGCCAACTGAGAGTTTTAATCAACAAAAAAGAGTGTCTATATAATGTCACTTGTCCTTATGCTGTTGAAAATATTGCAACTCTGCTCCACAATTTGTTTGTAATTGTCACTGACCCCACATCTCTTCCTCAACCTGTGGCATGCAGGAAGGGCTTGGGAAAGGTCGGTTACTATTAGAGGAGTGAGATTCATCGTCAGTGCTTTTGAATGTTTCCAAGGTCTAGTGTGAATTAAGAAGCTGTTTCCTCCTTCCCTTCAAGTTCTGTGTGAATGCTGGCTCTGCTGGTGGACCTCCTGGTGGCACCTGGGTTTTGGCCACTGTGTGACACAAAGTGTTGGACTGGATGGGCCATTGGCCTGATTCAACATGGCTTCTCTTATGTTCTCTATGCTAGAAAATGGCATAGAGCCCATAGGGGAAGTGGCCCAAGGACACAGAGCTCTTGGGGACCTGAGGTGGCAGTTTAGAGTGCATTCCTGATCAGCAGTGATTCCAGCTCTGGCTATCTCAGATAGGATATACAGTTAAATATAGACATAGTTTTAAAATAATGAATTTGCTTTGTCAGTGTACACAGGTGGAATGCAGAGGGGTCAGTTATGTGCGTTTTCCCAGGGCCCCAAAATCCTAGGAATGGTACAATATGAAGTAAGACAATATGAAGTTCCCTGAAATGCATTCTATGCTGGACATTCCATACTGGTAAGGTGATTACTGGAAAGAGAATTCTGATCTCCATTGGCTACTTGGGGACCTCTAATTTTGATATTTAGAATTCTGGTTTATTGCTCTTACTAGGCCATGTGGAGCTTTTCTGCTTGCTGTGGTGAGAGAAGAATGGGCTCTTGTTAAGAAATTATCCTGATCTGAATAGTTCTTTTAAAGCAGGAAAACTATATATCTTGCACACTCTATGGGCTCACCCAATTATGCTCAACTTCATGACATTTTAATTGGTGATGCCTGATGGAAAGGTGTAACATAGCTGCTGCTCTAACTTTTCATATTGTTATTAAAGAATTCGTTGGTTCCAAACCCATTGCCTTGGATGCAAGGACTTTTGCCCACAGAATGACATTTCCATGCTTCTCTGCCCTCTGGTAGCATTCCAAAATGCCCCCTACCCCCCACCCCCTCCTGGTCCTGGAAGAGGGGGGAGGCATGGAAATTGCATTCTGTATGCAAAGATGATTATACCTGTGAAAACATCTTGTCTAGATCCAAGCCAGTGTTATTTAAAAATAGACAAGACTTTATATAAATATTCAGACCATAAAAATGACGACCATTCACCAAGTGAAAACGTCTCACCTGTAAAATGCTGGCCAAATACTTCATGACATTCACTTGCTTTTCACTATGAGGCTTCACACGAAACACCTTTGCACTTCAGACATAAAGTCAAAACATGAGCAGAACATCAGGACATGAATAACCCATCCCTGATTTAGTTTTAAGGGAGAAATCTCTACCTGTCAAAACTCTGCATGGAACTGAGAACAAAAGCAGTGGCAATCAAGCCCAAAGCCAAAAGGGACTTCATATTCCCACCCCACTGCTGCAATTGATCTCTGTCATCCTTATTTTCCAATTTGTGATCATCTGACTTCCTCAGGAGTCTTCATGGGGTGATATGAGGTTTCTGCTGTTATGCCTACACCCATATTTAATGAAATTACAAACCTATTAGTGCCTTTAAACTAACTGGGGAGACTACTATTGCAACAACAGTGGCTACATACAATTGACCTACAATGTCATCAAACATAATGAGGAGAAATCCTGTGAAGTTCACGGGATATGCTTTAATTTCATTTGCCTAGATTTGTGATTGGGCTATTGCTTTAAAGAAACCCTATTGACCTTGCTCATGTATGGTCATTGTTTTCTTCATGCATACTTCCCAGTCAATGGGGAACTGTGCCAAAACTGCAGATACTGAGCATATGGAAGCAGCTATCTGGAACTCATCCTTGTGGACCTAAGGCCAGCTACATACATTCCAGCAGTGTTCTGGTTTGTACTAAGAAATGTTTCCACATGGTGGGGCATGCCAATTCTAGTAGCCATGGTCAAAATGGAAACCTACCGCACAATCATGCAGGTCCACATAGGAAGACTATTAAATATAGCAGCTGTGTGAAGCATCCACCAGATGAAAACACTGAACAGAGGCAAGCATACTGACAATACTGCATATGATGCCAGCTTAATTGCTCAGTGTGTATATAGGATGCAGTCGGTATTATATGCCACATATATTGTGGAGCCGTCATATATAGTGGTTGGAATGTTGGACTAGTATCTAGGAGACCTAGGTGCAAATCACCACTCTGCCATGGAAGCTTTTGCTGAGTGACTTTGGGCCATTTGTACACATTCAGCTAACCTACCTCACAAGGTTATTGTGATGATTAAAACAGAGGAGAGCAGAATAAGTTAAGGTGCTTTGCATCTCCTTTGGAGAGAAAGGTAGGGTCTAAATGGAATAAATGATACTTGAGAATCTGTGAAGCATCACAAAATGATGAAAGTATCACTTTTTGATCTTGTTTTGATCATCCCGGCCTCTTGAAATAGACTATGGACCCAAGGGAAGTCATTAATTATTTCCTTCTGTGTTCCTTGATTCCTTGTCATGGCTCTCCTTTCCTATACCGCAAAAGGACACCTTCATACAGGGCTGCCATTCCCGTGGCCAGGGCAGGGGATTCCCTGCCTTGAGCTACTGTTGCCTGTCTCCACTCCAAAAGGTGTAGGGGAGAAAAACCTCACAGATGGAGCAAGATGATGTCACTTCCAGGGAAAACTGAAAGGTGACAGTGGTAGCTCTAGGAATTGCCCAAAACTTTATGGTTTCATCATAGAGTTTCTGAAGATTCCAAGAGCTACCACCATGACTTCCGGGGTTTCCCCAGAAGTGATGTCATCATGCTCATGATGATGCCCTCATGTCTCCATCCCCAACACTCCCATCAGTTGCCAGGCTGGGCCTGACAACCCTACCCCTACACTATTGATTACTTCCCTTTCATTTGTTTCGGGCTGTAGGATTCCTGTCTTTGGCTTTTCAGGTTCCTGTGTACAGGCCAGAAAGCAACCAATCCATGCATGCTGCCCACAGCCCAACTCACCCACTATCACTGAAGGAAGCCTCCGAGTACAGGGCCAAAAGTTTAACCTCCTCCTCCAGAGTACTATTATTTTACATTAGTTTAGCATCAGTTTTATCTTTAGTCTTGTTTTTTTTATCATACATGTGCACACAGAATTTAATCTTTCTCTCAATGTGGTACTTTATTATTTTTTTTTAGCAAACACTTCCTTTCTTATCAACATATTTTATAACTGACACTTACTTTATTCAGCCTCTTTACCACAGAACTTATCTTTCTGTCATTTACTGGGGGTCTCCACTTCAAATTATTCTGCTCACTGTGGCCTACATGGTATATTTAGTCTAAGATACAGGAGACTTTGGGTTTTATTGGCCTAGATTTGTGCTTAGCCCAGTTATTTCAAAAAAGCCCTGAAACCTCCAATGAGGAAAAAAAAAATTCCACCCGTGTGGACAGTACCTTGTTTTCAAAACCACAATCCCCATCTATAAACTTAGAAGGTTAATGATTTACCTTGCAGAAGTTGTGAAGCATTTTGTTCATTCAAATTGCAATATAATATTACTCTATCAATATAAAATTCCATATCAGTTGGTAAATTGCTGAAAAAAATAGTTATCTCTCCAAGAATAATTATTCTGTATAGATATCCTATCCCTACCAAAAATTTTAATAGCCTTACAATAGACCATCCATAATTTAAACTTTGCTTTCCTGGTTAACCTTGTTTGGTGTTCCCCATTCTTTTTTGCACCCCCCCCCCTGAACTGATTACTTTATTTGTATTCCACCTTGAGTTATTTAGGAAAGGTTTGTATGAACACTTTAAGTCAGTAATAAATAAGTAATGTCAAGCTCTGATAATTTTCTATGGCTATTTTCTGTAAAGACTTTTCAAAATACTTTCAAAAAATTCATAACTCCTGTTACTGATTGATGTAACAAAATACAATTGCTTAAGGTTTCAGAGGCCCTACTGGTGGACCTCCTGATGGCACCTGGTTTTTTGGCCACTGTGTGACAGAGCGTGTTGGACTGCATGGGCCACTGGCCTGATCCAACATGGCTTCTCTTATGTTCTTCTGGGGAAAATGTGTTGTCATGTGGCTTCTTGTATGCACAGAGGGTAAGAGAAATAAGTTTCTTAGTACAATCCAATGCATATCTACTCAGAAGTATACACAAATAGAACATAATAGAACTCAGAAGTAGGTTCAGAAAAGGATTGTAGCAAATTTGAATATCTTATAGTCTAATAGCCAAGTGTGGGCCAATCTGTGGATATTTAAATCCACAGATTGGGTTTACACTGACTAAAAACAGATAGTTCTGTAAACGTGGGGGAATCCTCAGGTTAGAAGAAAAATCTACAAATGTTAAAAAATACATTTGGGGAGCGTTAAATTCCCCCCAATAAAATTGCTGTCTATGCAAGTGCAGACAGTGAAACTACCTCCTCTTGCAATGGTGGGGGCAGGGAACTGCTCTGGACCTGGCAGTGTAGGTAATGGTAAGAGGCAGGAGCCATGGTGGCAGAGGCTGGGAGCTGTGGTAGACTCATGAGTGGCAAAGGCAATGGTGGAGGGGGCAGGAGTTGTAGCAGAGCATTGTTGGCGGTGATGGTGGGGCTTTGGGAACTTGCCAGGAGTGGAGGAGAATGCTGAAAATAAACACATGACTATGTGACCCAGAAGGTTCTACTTTAGAGTTTTGCCCCAAAACCAGAGTGATGCCCTCCCCATGTCACCAACAGCAGACACCCCACATAAGCCAGTTTGGTATAGTGGCTAGAAGTTCAGATTAGGACCACAAATCCCCATCCTTCCTTGGAAACTCACTTGGTGATCTTAGAGCATACACATTCTCACCCTAATTTACCTCACAGGGATTAAGAGCACCCTCCTAGTGGGCCAATGGCTTCCCCTCCCATCTGGGCCAGCCAGGTCTCTGACAGAAGGGCTGAGTCCAACCCACCCATGCCCCAGCAAGGTGAGAGAAGAGGTGACCAGCCAGCCTGAGGCAAGGCAGGGGAGACAAGACCTGCTGGAACCTCATGTCAGGCAAGGCAGAGGACAGTGCCCAGCTGAGGCTTGTGTGAAGCAGGGCAAGGCAATGCAATGCAATGGGCAGCACTCAGCCTGGCCAAGCCCTACTCAAGGCAAGGTAAAGGGTGGAGCTTGGATGGGCCCCACATGAAATGAGGCAGACGGAACTGCCTGGCTCAGCCTGGCCAAGCCCTGTGCAAGGTGAGGGAGGCACCCAGTTGAGATGAGGGAGGCAGTGCCCAGCTCATGTGAGATGAGGGAAGCAGCACCTGGCCTGCCCAAGGACCTGCTTGAGGTAAGGAAAGCTGCACCTAACCAACTGGTAAGGCATGCTGCCTCTTCCTCCCTCCTTCCTTCCCCACTTTGGAAGAGAGGGTCAGGGTCAGACACATTGCTACTCCCTTGTCTCCCTACCTCCTTTGGGGGTCGGGATAGGGTGCACTGGGTGAGGGGCCATTTCCCAGAGTTTTTCACTCCCAGTCTGCCTGTGCTCAAAGGATTTGCCTGAGAATAAAACAGAAGAGAAGAGAATGAAGTAAGCTGCTTTGAGTCCCTGTTGTTGTGGAGAAAGGCGAGATATAAATGAAGTGAACAAATATGGCTGAAGTTAGAGGGGCAGATAAAAGTTGGGTGGGAAGCAGAGAAGGTTGAAGATACGAGGGCTGCCAGGTGGAGGGAAAGAGGAAATAGTGTGGAGAAGTTAATATGGGAAAATAGGCACCCTTTGCAGTCCCTTGCAGGTTCCCCACTTAAGCAAGTGGGCGCAACCTGGCAACCAGCACTGTGCAACTGGGCTATAGTTTCCCTTGGCAGAGGATGCCAGGGGTAGGGTAGGGCAGAAACTGAAGATGGGAAGAAGATAAAGGTAAGTTGCTAGTGGATGAGGAGAGGAGCCAGGAAAGCAGGAGAGTCTATGGGACCTTTCAAGGAAGAGAAAGAGGAAATAGTCTATTGAGGGGGGAGAATTCACCTCACAAGTCCTCGTAAGTTCCCGCTTGTCAATACAGAATAGCTTACAAATGCTAAAGACACAGGCAGTTAAAAAAATCTTCTGCAATGTGGTTATTACCTTCAAGGACTGTTAAGACATGCTTTGGTAAGGTTACGGAGAGTTCTTTTTCAGTCCTTAGCCACAGGTTATGCAATCATTTTGGAGTAGATTTGATTTGATTTTAATCACTATATGTAACTTTGCATTCCACCATGAGGAATGCTTAAGACATTCATGTCTTCCAGAAATTGCTCCTTTAAACCCGACCCACTAGAGAAATCTAAGGTTGCCATCCCCACGATGGGGGCAGGGGTTCCCCTGCTTTTGGGGGTCCCAATTTACCGATGGCCAGTTGGCTAGCAAGGGGAGTCCCACCCCTTAAGAGCCCTGGTGCGTCCTATGTGCCTGGTGCGATGATGGCACCTGGAGGTGACATCATCATCCTGGGCATGTCATGCGGGGGATGCTCTAGCACAGGGGTATCAAACATGCAGCCCGGGGGTGGATCAGGCCCTGGAGGGCTTCCATCTGACCCGCAATGGAACTGGTGATCTCCTGCTTCCAGTTCTGCTGCTGCTGCATCAGAGCTTGCTTCACCAGACTCTCGTAATCACTCAGCCATTTCATGTTTTAACCTGGGTCCTAGACTCAGAACTCTGAGCATGAGATTTCTGTGGTGAATGTCAATAAATCAAAAGTAGGTTTGCAGTTTACAGAGCTAATGTTTTAAGCACGTTTTTATTTTAAGTAAAAAAAAAGTCTTTGTGTTTGTGTCCTTTATAAAGTTTATATCTCCACTACCTGGCATTACATTTTATGACACACATGGCCCAGCCCAGCAAGGTCTCATTTATGTCAGATCCGGCCCTCAGAACAAATGAGTTCGACACCCCTGCTCTAGCCTTTGGGTTAACACTATATGGTGACCATAGAGTTTTCCTCCAAATGCTAGAGCGCCCCCTGCATGACATGTCCGGCACAATGGCCACACTTCTGAGTGATGTCATTGCAGCACGCTTGCTTTGTGTGCACACCAGAAGATCCCACGACCTGGCAGGAGCATCTCCACTGGCAGCCAGGTAAGACCTGGCAACCCTAGACAAACGGTCATTTCTGGTAAATAAACCAACTCTGTTTCTCCCATTCAGTGGGCAGGACTGCCTGTCTAGAGGAGTTTCCCTGTCACTCCATTGCAGACCTTTCAGAGAACCAAGCAGGTGCCCCGGAAAGAAAGACTGGGAGACAGGGTGTTTATCTTTCCCTCACTCCAAGTATTTCTCTTAGGTGTGTTATGGTTATGGTCAGTTATTTTTATGAATGTTTATCAGATGTCAATGCTATTGTATTGTATTGAAATTCTTAAAATTAATAAAATTATAAATTGTTTTATGTGAGTGAATCAATAAAGCATGCATTAAGCTATGTATGAATGAAGTCATTATGAATAAATATATCCCTTGGCTCTTAGAAGAGGCACTCCCCATATGTGCATGAGAGAAGAGAGTGCCTCTTCTAAGATGCCTACCACTTCACAGTCATTATAAATTCTTGTATTATAAACAGTTTTTTCTTCTAACAATTTCAACTTTTGGTACCTGATCAGGAACACCTTTGTCAGTCAATCAAAAGGTTTTATCAACTGAACATGGATCAAGTATTGGGCTGATTTACCTCTGTTGTGCTATGGGATATGTATGAATGCATCCTAAGAGAACAAGGATGACTGATACTGTCAAAGTCCCTTGAAAATGCCAGAGTCTTGATCTTCTTCTCAGTTTCTGTTGTTTGCCTTCAGTCATTAGGCATGGGTTCCATCTTTTCAGCAAAACATCCTGAGGGAGATGTGGGTATGAACAGATGTCTCTTGGCTCTCTTCTCTCTTGTTTCTCCTCAAGTATCTTCACAAACAATGAAGATGAAACATTCTCTCAAAAAGCCAGGCAACAATGAGAGTAACTGTGCTTCCTTAGAACCCTCAAGCTACATTCTCAGTCTTCCTCATCATAGTCTGAAAGGTATGGAACCCCATTAGGAAATCATTCTATCACTTTTGAATGTTCTGGATCATCTTATGTCAGTCCAGGAAGGCGTAAAGAGCCATTTTAATCTACAGTGGTACACATCTAAGTGGGTGCTATGGCAACCAGAGAATACTTAAGTAACATTCTATGCACACATACATTGCAGATCCTTAAACCGCTGTGAGAACTCAGAGAATTCAGATGGCTATTAACCAGTTGACAAGCTGCTGGCCAGTATTATCCTACCAAAAGGAAGGTGAGGACAATGTTAACACACTTCCATTCCTGATCGGAAACCTAGGAAGCAGAATAGTAATAGCATCACTTGGCAGGAAGTCTGAGGTCTTTCTACAGGATTACAAGCACACTGTGGTAAGTTACAAAAAGAACAGGGTAAATAGTCTGTATTCACCCAAGTCATTCTCTCTGGTTGGCCTGTTTTGTGTTGTGATTGCCCAGTATCTACAAGACATTATCAAAAATTCTTGAGAGACCTTCTTGCAGCTTCATTTATTAAGATATGCTTTCTCACATCCAAGGCTTTTTTTTTCTGGGGGAACATGCCAAAACAGAGTTCCAGAACCTCTTTGACAAAATTCTTTTAAAAAAGTTTAAAAGTTCATGAGTTTTTAGTATACAGACTGAAAACTTCATTTCCCTCTTGAGAGTTCCGACACCTCTTAAAACAAAAAGCCCTGCTCACATCCTCTAGGAGTTACAGTTCTAGCAGGATAATTTATCCAAATGTTTTAGTTAATATTGACTTTGGGAACAACATATCTCTTATGGCAGCTTCCTTTTCTTCAGCTTCAGTGCTATACCGCAAGTAAGTAGATTGACTGGAACCACTAGAAGACCTAGCTCTGTTGTTTTAATAATTTGTCTATAAACTGAACTGTATCTTTAATAACTGTGTAGAAGGCAGAATTCCAGAAGCTGTAACTTTTATTATCTTTGAAGCATTGTAACAATCTGCAGCTGCCAAAATTCTTTAAATAATGATCTTGATTTAACGCTATTTCATAAGTACTATCTCAGTAATCTTTACAGTTATCTTGCACAGTATCCCACTAATACTATTTCCATATTGTGGAATTGGAGGATTGCCTAAGGCCACAAACTGTGTTCATAGCTGAGCTATGGTGTGAGCCAGAGATTTCTACAACTTGCAGTTCAGATTCTTAACCATTAGGCAACATAACGTAGAGCTCTCTCATATTGGAATATGGTTTGGATTATGAAAACACAGCTGGACTGCGATGGGTGTACATAGGCTTCTGGATGCCTGGGTGGGATATCCTTGCCTTGTGGTGTTCTGACAGTAATTTTGACTCAAGCTGTACAAATGCATGCAGACCCATTTTTGAAGCAATTATAGCTTTAAATTAACCTCAGTGCTATTTTCTACCATGGTTGAAGAGATACTTTCAAAGTAGTAGAGCAAAGCATTCGTTCATTGTGGGATTGTTCTGTTCAGAACATTTCAGAAAAAGTCTTTAAGTTGATGTTCAGATTTTATTAAAAGATGCATTGCCTAGTAATCGGTGTTAGATGTCAGAGTTACTTTTGCTACGCAGTTAAGTGGCAACCATATAAACATGTTTCTGAAGGACAGCTGGGAAAGCATAGCCACATCCAAAAACAAGGTTGCAAGGGACTTTCACTGGTAGTTATTTCTGCTAAGCATTTTGGGTCAATAGAAAGAGGACTCATAGATTTGTTTTTAGTACAATTGAGTGCATTTATTCCAGTTACACTAATTTTGATCTACTTTACACAACTTTTAGGGGATGATGAATGAGGATCATGTAAAATAATTCTTCTGCAAAGCTTCTGAAAGTGGTACACTAAATATATAGGTGAGCTGCAACTTGGGCAGGTGTTAAATCAATTACAACAGACTTGTGATAACATAAATTGTTATGTTGCCAAGAACTGGATCCAGCATCATTTGGGACAGGTCTGTAGGACCTGGACTACTCAGAATGTTTACAATCAGAATCAGAGAAGAAAGCTATCCATTTAGGTCATAATCAAAGATAACATTCTCTTCACCCATGTACCAAGCTGTGTGGGAGCTGCTTCCATGCAGCTGCATTCTATTTGAAAATTCCCTATTCATGTTGGGAGGACTAATTGTTTGAGTCTTTCCTACTGAATCAATACTTTGCTAGGCAAGAGGGCATCAACTTAGTGAAAAAACCACCCAGATAATCCACACAATCAGCTCCATCCATATGTTTTCAATATTCACTCACACCACAGCTGCAGGACCTAACATCACAATAAAGTAGTTCAGATGTGGTTCACATCTGTGTGAAAAGGGTCTAATTTAGGGCTCAAACAGGTGAGACAAAAATCACACATCTTACAAAAGATCATGCCTCTTCTTCCATCCATAAAATGCAAATCACTGGGTTGTGCAGCCTCAATTTGCCTTGGGATAGAGCAGTAAGGAAAAGAGTTGGTTTAACCCTTCAACCCCTACTTGGTTTTGATAGTAAAAACTGTTGGATGTTGTAACTCTGCATGCAAGAGGATCTGGAAGGGAAAGGGTTAAGGGAATTCTCTCACTCAGGTGCAGTTGGCCCCTCTCTCATCGGTTAGATGTTGAGCCCCTTTGGCCATTGCTTGCCTTCTGTTTCATCTTATATAGGACTTCTCTTCTTCTCTCTCTTACCAGGACTTGGAGCTGTAGCAAATTAACCTTTTTGAAGTTAATCTGTTCACAGTAAGTTTAATATATCTACATTAATATGTCATGTAAGATGTGCTTCTGTTTTTGTAAGTAAAATTTCTTTCTCTTGTTACCACTGGATTCAGATAATCTTTGTAATTTGTCTGAACAGCATTTCCCCTTAACTGGGAAATGTGGAGGATCAGGGATACTGCGTAAAGCTTCTAAGTTTCCAGTCAAATGATTTTTTTATATTTAACCCAATGCAAACTGGATTCCTGGTTTTATTATTAGCATTTAAAGGAAACAAAAAAAGTATTTTAAAGGATATATCTTTTTTCCTTTAAAATGTTAATGCTGCTGCCTCCTGACACCCATCGGGGTGCTTCTGCCTTGTCCTCCTCTGGCAATGCTCACTAGTGGGGGTTGGGATATTCCTTGTGACTCACCCTAAGAGCCACTTTTGCATGACCATGGACTGTATGCGTTATATATGGCCATGTAGTCAACTATGCCTCTTTATAAGTAATTAGATGATATTGGGGACTGGATGGGATACAATCCACACAAGTTCTCATTATACCCAACGGCTCATATCAACCAACCTGCATTCCAACTCAACACATTGCTGATTTATGCTTCTCTAATAATCAACATCCCCATATGTTTATCAATGTGCAGCTTCAAGGGGAACCAAGATGTTTGAGTGGCATACAGAGCACTGAAGAAATCTGGTTTCTGCAGAAGATAATCAAGCCTCAACAAAATAGTCAGAAAGCAGTGGACAAAAATTAAGCACAGAAGAAAAGAAGGCAGGAAAGGAAAAGAGAATTCCTTAAGGAGATGTGTGTGAAGACATCATCATGGAGCAGAAGCGAGGATATGACTGGCGATATATTTCACTGCCAGCATCGTCTCCTTGCAGGTTGGCCTTATTTTTGATTCAGGGAGCATAAAGCCATATCGACCATGGTCCCTAAGCTCAAAGACATAGGCATGCTTAATGCCCTCATCGTAAGCCCAGTCCATGGAAGCACCGGAGACAGGGTCTGCAAAACAGAGAAGACAATGGCTGTTTTCAAGAAAACATCACGGTAAAAATAGGAAGGCCTGCTGGGATAGGCTGCTACTGTAGAAGACAACTAATTATTATGTTGTGAGAGTGGAAGAACAATAATCACTTTGGCACTTAAACTATAATTGAACCTCCCAAAATCTTTCACATTGTCCAGACAAAATACTTAAAAGGGATATATAATCACTTAGTTTTGTCCAGCTTAATTTGTGGCCGAGCTCACTTCAGAAGCTCCTTCAGGTCATAATAACAAACTTGCTGAAATGGGAAGCCACTTTTCTCTTGCTGGCTCACAGTGTTGCAAACTGCTGCAAAGATGCGATAAAGCAACTGTTGAAATTGCAGTAAGATACTACAGTCATCACAAACCTTTTCCTTTGATTAAGGTGAGGGTTTGGTTGTGGTGGTGACTGGCATAGGAAAGTTGGGTTCCCCTTCTTAAGTCTAGCTGTTTCAGTGCTCTGACTCATGGAAACAGGCACATGAAATGATCCTATTTACACATTTCCTGAAATTTAGACACATTAGCTTGAGCACTGGTCTTAATGGTAATAGTCTTTCCTAACTCTCATCCACTTCAGCAGAATGAGCTTCCTGTTCTCTAGTGTAAAGTATACGAACACCATGTGAAGGGGTTCACTGCATGGGTGAGTTCCTGCTCCTTGTTGACTATGGTTGCTGGAAGGATTGGGAAACTCACTAGGTAATGAAGCTATGCCCCATGGTTTTCTCTGTAGGTGGTGGCACTTCACAGGGAAACAGCTGGGGTGCAGGAAAAAGTAATATCTAGACCAACTTTGAGGTAGCACCAGATGTAACCATGGTTAGGAAAATGATGGTGTAGTGTAGTGAATAAGAATGCAAATAAGTAAACTTCTACTTTGATTTGCATCAGGTATCCATTTATATAGGAGAACAATTATAGATCAGCGATAGATCCTGGTTCAGTCTCCAGTGTTCCCAGTTTAAGAATCTCAGGCAGCTTGCCTGGGAAAAACCTCAGCCAAAAGCTTGGAGAGATGCTTCACAGAAAACAATATACAGCTAGATTGGTATAAAGAAGCTTTATAAGCGACAATCTGACTTTTTGGAGGTAAGACACCTAGGCCGATTTCCCACAAGCCGCTGCTCCACGCTCGCTCTTCCCTTTGCCTCGATGGTATGTGTCAATTTCACACTAATTGCTGTGTGGCCGCATTTTGCCCCACAGCTTTGCAAGATTTCCCCCGCATTCTGAGGATTGAGTAGAAGGGGAAATCGCGCAAAGCTGCGAGGCAAAATGCGGCCACACAGCACTTAGTGTGAAATTGACATGTACCATTGGGGCAAAGGGAAGAGCGAATGCGGAGCAGTGGCTTGCGGGAAATCGGCTCTACTATTCAGAAATCAATGTCTAAAGGAAAATTGTGGAATTGCATTTTTTCTATTTCAGGCAATGTTCGCAGGTGAATGCAGAAACTCCTGCTGAGGCAAAACATTTGAGGGATTTCAAAGGAGAAAAAAAAGATTAAATTGAGATGAATTAAAGATGAATTGAGTAGTGACAGTTGCCCATTCTCAGCCTGCCACTGAGTCTCACCTGAAGAGAAATTGCAAAGCAGGTTTGCTTCTTGGGCAAAACATCCATGGGATTTTGAGGAAAGCAAAAGGGAGGTTGGATAAAATTGAAAAAGTTCTTTGTTGGTAGATAGGTTCTGTATATCTCTGGATAACTGAAACATACTTACATATTGTTTGAGCTATTGGTCCGTATATGTATTTTGTACCATAGAGAGTAGATAAAGCATTCACCGCTCCCTTTGCCACTTTATTCTGTATTGAAAAAAAGTAATAATTTACTTCCTGAAGGGCTCAAGTCCTTGTGAATTAAGTGACATTGCAATAACTTCAGATTATACCCCTCAAATATCTTCTGTAGGTAAAACTGTGTAGAATATATCTAAATTCTTGAATACATCATATATACACATGAGTATGTGTGTGTTTTTGTATTTAGTGAAATGTGCTTAGAGAACACCAACTAAAATAGTAAGCAACACTCCCAATCCCTCAGGCATCATTCCTTTGCATGTGTTCATCATGTTCTATTGTAAACTGACTGGTGCACTTTAGACTAGAGTTTGCTACTTTCACAAGGACGGTTATGTTTCATCCCAGTGACTGAGAGCAGATGGTTTCATTGTGTGTCTTTGAGGCTTATTTGCATTTGATCCTTGCTTATGGGTACTGGGCAATAGGGCATGTCTGTTCTTATAGGGAAATGATTATGCTTTTCAATCATGCCTTCTGCTTTTTTGCCACATGAGAACTCCGTGGACCAATTGAAACTTATCTCATGTCCTGGATCAGAAATGTGCAATATGGTTATTCTGGTTGTTCAGTTTTAAAATGTGAAAGTCTGATCATCATTGGGGTATTTCAGTGCCTCCGGCTATGTTTGGAATAGTCTCCAAGTCTAAGTCTCTTTACACTTTCATAGTCTCTCAGCAGACAGTGAGTGGAGAATGCTACTTGTTGGCATCTGGTTGTATTGAATATGAGAACAATTCAAATTGGTTTCTATAAAGAAAAAGCATCCCATTTTAAATGCAAGGAGCAAAATGATTGCCAAAGTGCAGACTGTTTAAAAGCTAGAGTATGTGCTTTGCTGGGAAGTTGGAGTGATGACTTTTATAATACCGTTTCTTCCAAACAAAATTCTCAATTTTATTTTGATGGCAGCCACGAGGCCACAAATGAATGGGTGTGGTCTTTCAGTTTTCACTCTTTGTGGGTTAAAATACAGTGTGTGTGTGTGGAGAGAGAGAGAGAGAGAGAGAGAGAGAGAGAGAGAGAGAGAGAGAGAGAGAGAGAGAGAGAGAGAGAGATGCTCTAGCTTTAAAAAAACTTAACATGGAGATGGGAGCACAAATTTAGGAACCTGCATTTCTCTGTGTAGGTAAATGACACAAGGGGGCAGCGTTGTTATAGTTACATTTATCTTTAAACTTGAAAAAAAATTAAAAGCTGATTTTCCAATAGGAAAACTGGTTTTCATAATGCCTTTCTTTTATTATCTTAGTATGGGTCAAGCTGCACTTAGGGAAAAGAACATTTGCTAAGACATTGGGAAAAAGACAAAAAAAAAATCTACCAGACAACAGTGGAACCATCATTTCCTGTTCCTGTGATTTTTTTTTAAAGTGGGGGTTTCACATGCATATAAGAAGCAATAGGCTTCCGGGTGAGTCTGAACTGTGCTACAGTGCACATAAGAAATAGATTCTAAGTGGAACTTTTTGTGCCTTGGGTCACTCTGTGTGCAAAAGGAAGGTATATAGATCTAACTGCTTCCTACATCATGCACTGCACACCATTGGTCATAATGTATTTATTTGCACTGCCCTCATTTTCTAATATTCCATCATCTTTGTTTCCCTACTTTAGCCATTTGTACTGCAGATATGTCTGTAATGACAATGTGGTAAGACCTAACAAGCTGAAAAGGACTGGAAAAAACCAATAGGCTAGGGGTACAGTTTCCAGCTCTGGGCTGGGAAATACCTGGAGATGTTGGGGGTGGAGCCTGAGGAGGTCAGGGTTTGGGGAGGGGAGAGACTTCAATGGGGTATAATGCCATAGAGTCCATCTTCCAAAACAACCACCTTCTCCAGGTGAACAGATCTCTGTGACCTGGAGATCAGTTTTAATAGTGGGAGATCTCCAGCCACCACCTAGAGACTCATACAAAAATATATATCACTGTGTACAATAAATATATGTTTATGGTAGAACATTTTTATGCTTTATTCTTTTTGTTTTTATATTTTTCAATACTGTTGTCTAAATATTGGTATCAAATATTATCAAAAATATATCTCACCCAAAAAATACATAGAGAAAAATATGTTTCACCCAAACAGTACATGGAGTGCAGGTGTACATTCAGACAGCACCTTGTCAGTATCACCATGGGACTCTAGTGATTTACCAATATTGATACCAATATTTAGACAACAGTATTGAAAAATATAAAAACAAAAAGAATAAAGCATAAAATTGTTCTACCATAAACATATATTTATTGTACACAGTGATATATATTTTTGTATGTCTTCCTAACACTGTGACCTTCATTTTTTGTATTTACCACCTAGAGACTGGCAAGCCTAGCTAGGGCCCATCAACTGGCCACCCCTAAGCCAAATCCAGTCCCCTGCACAATGCTATCTGTTGATTAGGGCAATAAGGCTATGTTTGGGGATGGTATGAGACAGCTAGCTCTCCCCCCTAAATGCAATTCTCATTCTTTTACACACATACTCAGTTTATACATTTTGCTGAACCCAGGACTGCTTCCCGTGATGGAATTAAACTGTTCCCAAAACATCTAGAAAGTTACATTGTTTGTAGTGCAGAGATCTGAAGATAGCTGTGAAAGGACATAAAATCTGGGCTCACTTGCTTTCTGTCTAATTGCACACAATCTTCCTCGAAATCAACCACAGAAGAAGTCCTCTACTTTTTCTTCTGAATTCCTAAACTAACCCGAATGCAGATCTGTTCAGAGTAAATTAGTGTAACAACCCTGTACATATAAGATATATGGCCTGATTTTAACACAGTTCTTACATTCCACAAACAACAGAGAAATCTGCAAGAGCTACTCATTTTTTGAGAATTAGGAAGAAGAAACTAACTTTCTATTAACGTGAATTAGTGCTTGAAACTGCACGCGCTTTGCAGAGAAAATAATTCTTATTGCTGGCCTATGGAAATGGATTCCCCTTTTCACATACCAGTTCATCATGATTGGGTGCCATCTTGAATGTATAGCCATATGGAAACATCAACATCTGGGAGTAGGAGTGGAAGCTTATGTAGCCTCTGATGGTGGCAAGGTGGTCCTGAATGAAATTTGCAAGTTCTTTAGTTTCTTGTTCAGACTCTGCAGAAGGTCCACAGTAGATCTCGTCACAAGGATCATCGGAAGAACTTTGTGCTGCAAGGCATAATTTATGGACCTAATGTTAACACTGAATAAAGTTGTGTTCCAGACACCTTTGTCTTTTTTAAAAAACAAATTTTATTGGTTTTCTACAAAAAAAAGGAAGAGACAAGAACTACAAGAGCAAAGAAACAAACACACACAACTAACACGAAGCACATACTCATTATAACTACTTAAATTTTACGTAGATGGAATTGTTCTTTTATGCATCCAGGCCAGTTTAATCCTTCAAAATGTAGAACTTATATATTAATTATATTGTACATCTTTTAAGGTATTCCTCAATCCATTTATTTATTTATTATTATTTTATTATTTCAATTTATACCCCGCCCTTCCCACGAGCAGGCCAAGTTGATCAAGGCCAAGTTGACCAAGTTTTCTCAAAGATTTCTTCATCTTGTAATTGTAAACACCTTTGTGGTGATAAAGCTTATTCAGTAGGACTCAGGATGGACTTGCATGGCTTGGATTGTGCTTTTTATGGCGTGATTGTAATGGATAGAGGATGCACAGGTAATTTAAACTATCTTGGCTTAAAGCAGTGGTACTGACTCCATGGCTTGCAAAGAGCCACATTTATTTAGTTATTTTTAATTTATTTATTCACATTCACAATTACAATCAACAGAAAGAGCCACATTTACCTCAGTAGCAGATTCCTGACTGTCCCCCACTCCCAGGCAGATTTTCCGGCAAAAAAAATATTTTTCATTCCCCTCTGTGACTGAGCCACCCTTCAGTAGCATGTATTTCTGCTTTATTTTATAAGCTTTAACTGTCCCACCCTATTACAGATATTAGTTTAGACTTCTGAACCAGCACAGTAACTTAAGGGAAAATACAGGAGCTGTCTTGTCTTATATTTAAACCCTTAGTGAAATGACACTTAAGGCAAAGTAACTTTCAAAACAGAAATAATATTTTATTGAAAAGGCAGGGAATATATATATAATAGGAGATTGTCAAGGTTTAGAAAGGCTGAGGTAAACCTTCATAATATATACAAATTTGAATTTTTAGATCATACAAGAGAGTGCATTTGTACCTTATTTTCAGAGTTTCAAGATCTTTTCAATGAGAGGTGCTTTGCTTAGCATATTTCAGCACTAACATAGCTTCCTAATACTGTTTTCTGGGGAATAGTATTTGCTTATAGTTTCTAGATTTCTCCCTTCAGAGTTCTAGGTTTTCCCTTTAGATATTACAGTTTTTCACTAACTCCTGTAGTGTCTAAATTTCTTCTCTTTATCACAGACCAGGGTTCTCTTTCCAACTCCTTACACTGGCACGAAGTTATTCTCCTTGTCCCTAAGAAGCAATAACTCCTTTTTACTATTTGGCTTGTATGGAAGTCCTCTCTTACTACCCAGACATTCTGCCAAATCCTTCTCCAGTATCCATTGTCTATATAAAGTTGATCTGTAGCTTTCTTGACTGATAGTTCATACAATAAAATCCAGTTGGAAAGTGCATTGAAAGTGGATTACTTAGTGTGTGTGATTGCAGCCTAAGTTCTCCCTCAGAGTAGTTCTAATATATTTAAGACAATGAGGTCTCTCTTCTCTCTGTAGAAGTATTTTTCTGATGATTGCCTGTTGGAAATCACTGAATCCCAAAGTCTCTTCCCTCAGAAGCCAAACTCTGGCTACTGATCCAGACGTTAGTTTCCAGATCAGCTGTTTTATTTTCTCTAAGTGGATCCTGTCCAATCAGAGAGAGGGTAGAGCAGCCAATCACATAAGCTCATCTCTCCAGGGCAAATTAACTCTTGAACTCCTGACTCTCTGACACAAGCAGCATTTTAAAAAGCCTGTTTTTCTTTGCAATCTATCACAACTTCCATCCATGGCACTTCAGGGAGGCTTGCACCTTACCTATTTCTCTGATGGCAGCTGTTTCAAGGTGAAGACCACCTGCCAACTACATGTCCTACCTTGCTCACTTTCCTAAAACGTGGAGCAGGTGCTACATATGGGAACAATGCTCAGAAGAGCCACAAGTGGTATGTCAAAGAGCCATTGTGGCTCCCTAGCTGCTGAGTAAATACAACCACTCCTTCCCATGAGATTTTGAGCCTTCATTGCTGCAATGGATTTGTAAAGTGAATGTGAAGGGCTATAATTTTAGCTTTTGTGACATTCTTGTCTTAATTTCCTATATCCATTTTATAGTAGTGTACTATAAAATATGAAACAAGTCAAAGCTTTGCAAGAAAGACAAGGGAAGAAATAACCTTTTTTCAAGCAACATTAAAAAAACTTTGCTAAACTAGATTGCTAAGGTTAGCTGTGAAAACTGTGTTTCTAGCACTGCTTAAATATTCTTGAAACTGTTCTGTATAAGTCATGAATGTAAGAAACCAGGAACATAGGAAGTACAATAACATGGAAGCAGGGAGTGGGTGCAGAGAGGTTGTTGGAATAAAACCACATGCTCTTCCAAAAATGCATAAGAACATCATAAGTTGTTAAGGTGAAACAAATTTGGAAAAAGGTGTAACTCAGCCAATGAAAAATTAGTGGAGAGGGAAAATGCTGCATTTGCTAATACCCAAAGGGATAAAAACAAATTTCAAATTGTGTTTGAGGCTTCTAACTGCTCCTAAAACCCAGGGAAGGTCAGAGTGCCCAAAGGGAATTTGCGCCTGAAGATTTCATAGCCAGGATACTTCTGAGTGGTGAGACATCTTCATTATCTGAAATAGGGACCACATAATACAGATGTGTACCTTTATATCCCCCCCCCAATATAATTAAGTGTAGACTCTTTATAGTTTTAAGTTAGGCGTATTTTGTTTTATAGCCCTGACCTGGATAGCCCAGGCTAGTCTGATCTTGTCAGATCTCGGAACCTAAGCAGGGTTGGCCCTGGCCAGTATTTGGATTAGCTTCTGAACATCTGAACATCTCTTGCCTTGAAAACCTTATGTGGTTGCCCATAAGTCAGCTGTGACTTGACAGCACTTTCCACTACCACCACCATTTTGTTTTGCATTGATTAAATCATTTCATAATGATTTCTTATACAGCATAAAAATTGACAAAATTGGACCATATCCTTCTCCTACTGTTAGTCTCTTGAGCATGTGAAGCACCTTAGCTTAGGGTAAAGCTTAAATTTAGAAAGGAAAATGCTTTGCGGCAAATGTAAGCCCTATGCTTCTGTTGTCCGGAGTGCTCATTCACAACAAATGCCACTCAATTAAGAAAGATTCAGATTTCTAGGTGAATGGTACAGAATAAGGTAATTTAAACCTCATGTTTGAAAATACTGGTGATGATGTTTGTTCTAAATACATAAGCTTCATTTTTCAGGGAAGAGAAGACTTAGTTGCAATGAATTCTTCATCACACAAACAGGTCATGAATAGGTCGTGTGGATGCACCGCCTGAATTCTGAGTGTATGTGGTCTGCAGAGATTGTCTGAGCATTGCAGGGCCATTGTGCTAATGTATGTTAAGTCCTCTAAGTGCTACTTTGCAAACTTCTCCCCCCTCCCCCCAGGGCAGAAAAGGTATTCTGGAATAAACAATTTTGAGGACGACATCTTTGTTTCTGGAAATGATTAAATGAAACACACTTAGCAAGGTTTATTGCTAATGCTTTGAGTTGCTGATTACATTCCAGGCCATGTGGTATTTCCTTTTGCTACCAAATATATTATACTTACTGCCCCAAGCGGCTTTGAAATTCCTGTTCAAGTCTGTGCCAATGCAGTCACTGTTGGAGTTATTGGAACGATTCTTTCTCCACATGCGATCCTGTAGGACAATGTGGTGGAAGTTATCTTCTCTTTTTCTATGCACTTCGACTTAATATTAATTCTGAAAAATTGAAAGGTCTTATTCACCTGTTAGCACAAACTACGTACAACTGCTGTGCATTGAAGTATAAGGATTATGCCAACCCCACCCTGATTCCAGGCCAGGCTTACTTCCATTTTCCCTGCCTTTGAACTTACCTTGCTTTCACCTGTGGGACACATGTGTAAATGATATGCATGCACAGAAGCCTTAAAATGTCAGGGATAAGAATTGCGGGGGGGGGGGCAGTTCACACTTGTGGGTTGGGCAGTGTGATTTGGGTCCAGAGAATATGGAATGAAGAACAGTTCCTTGCCTGTTCACTCTTGCATCCCCTGAAAATCCATTTTTCAAAGGTCCTTGGGTATATGTGAATGATGTGGAATATGGCACGGGAGAGGACTGCATTGTGGGAAGGGTTGACTGGCAGAAATGGGCTGCAGTAGGAAAGGGGAACTGGAAAAGATCTGTATTTTGCAAAAGTCACCCAAGCTTGTGGCCCTCAGAGTCCAGGACTGTATCAGCCTTTGGACCTGGATGCTTAGGAGAAAGGTCAGTAAATAAATATTTAAAATAAATAAAGAAGTATATGCACTGATATAGTTTGACAGTGTAGCTATTATGCTTGTGTTTACCTAGGAAAGTCAAATCCAGTCTCTTATTGCTTTTCCTCCACCCAACCATTCCCCTTCAGAATTGTTTGGATCACCTTAAATACTTTTAGTAAACCAAAATCACTAGAGAAGCTAGAAATGTAGGTAGTACTTCAGTCCATGTCCAGACATAGCCATCGATGTTGAACACAGGAAGAACATAGAAGTTCATGCTGTCCAATAGCTTGGTCATTTCCTTGTCCTTTCCATATGTGCTGGTGGCCTATGAGAGACAAACACATTGTATACAATTTCTTTCCAGATCTGCTGATAAGCATCTGTATTCTTAGAATATGTATTCTTAAAATCTATTTTGTTCCTATATCCTGCAACTGAATAGGGTTTGTTTTTGTTTTCTTGATTTATATTGATTTACATTTATGTCTTATCTGTTCTGTCCTATAAATTGTATTTTTAAAAGTTTGCAAACAACATATATTATAAATAAATAAAGATTATTTGTCCAGTCTTGAAGGCTTTGGAGTCATGAAGAATCATGACAGATCTACAGTTCTGCAGTTATGGTAAAGAAGCATTTTGTGGGTTCAGTTTAGAGGTGGTTGTAAAGTCCTCCTGCTATGGTTCGTTGTTGGACATTACTTTGACAACATCCTATCATTCCTCTTTAAATACTCTGGGCTAATAAAATCCTGAAATTTCTATGAAGATGAAGAAGACGAAGAAGAAGAAAAGTTGGAATTACACCCCACCCTTCATTCAGAGTCTCAGAGCAGCTTACAATCACCTTCCCTTCCTCTCCCCACAACAGACAGACACCCTGTGAGGTAGGTGGGGTTGAGAGAACAGTGACTGACCCAAGGTCAACCAGCTAGCTTCATGTGGAGGAGTGGGCAATCAAACCCAGTTCTCCAGATTAGAGTTTGCCGCTCTTAGGCACTAAACCAAACTGGCTCTCTGAATAAGTATCCATTGAATGAATGAATAAGTACCCATTAACATGGTATATCTTCCAAGGTAATCTACTTCCCACTGATAAGTATCCCTTTTGATAGCTACAGAGCTGTCCTAAACACTGTTACAGCTAGGGCTGCCAACTCCAAGTTGGGAAATTTCTAGAGATTTAGGGGTGGAGCTTGGAGAGGGCAGGGCTTGGGGAAGAAAGGGGCCTCAGCAGGGTATAAAGCCATGGAGTCTGCCCTCCAAAGCTGGCATTTTCTCCAGGGGAACTGTCCTTTGTAATCTGGAGATCAGTTGTAATTCCAGGAGACTTCCAGGCTGTTCCTGGAGGCTGACAATCACTCTCTTCTTAGCCCACTGACTTCAATGGAGTTAGAATGGTGTAACCCTGCTTATGATGGCACTGTTAGCTTGAATCCAGTAATGTGCAAGCAGAAAACTAAACAGTGCAGTACTTCTTGTGCAACGTCTTATGAAGTAGCTACTGCTTTCCTCTTATAGTAGCCAAAAAATTGTTCGCGTAACTTCTTATGCAATGATCTATTGCCACGAATGACCAGTTCTGAATTCTCAGCTTTCATCAAAAGAAGATCTAGCTCCAGTGTTCTATGCTCTCAGCTGCAGTTCACTCCCTACATTATTCTTTTTCAGACCTTGTCATAACATATTATTGTGTCCTCTCAGTCCTCATTCATGGCTTTGATAAGGGATATCAGTGATGGACTTAGCCAAGCCATGCTATGGACTGAAATGTAAAACCTGGCCCTCTGGAAAGGAGGGGAAAGAGGCATCAGAGCCACAACAGGAAAATACAAAATTAGATTCTGAATGACAAACATGAGTAAGCAGGTGGAATGCAGGAACACGAGGGAAGGTGGCATGGTATAGCCCAGTCTCATCAGATCTTGAACGCTAAGCAGAAGAGTCTGAGGTCCATTAATAGAGCCAGCTTGGTGCAGTGGTTAAGAGCAATGAACTCTAATCTGGAGAACTGGGTTCGATTCCACACTTTTCCACACGAAGCCAGCTGGGTGACCATGGGTCAGTCACAGGTCTCTGAACTCTCACAGCCCAAAAATAAGTCTAGCTCGCCACCTGGTGGTACGTAATGCTAAAAGGTTTAGACCATAAGACTGTCAGACAATCTTAGGATCTCCTGGCTATACTATACACAATGGCATATGATATACTGTACTGAGGTCCAATGACAGAGTTTTGTGGTATTTCTACATTGTCCTACAAGAAAAAAATAGTTGACTAACTTGCTGACAGGTTCTTTTTCTTCTGCTTATAGGACCCTTCGGAGCTGGAATGAGTGAAATTAGGAAACCCCAATTGCTATGCTTTACTACAGGTGTAATGGCTTAGCTTTAAAAGTTGGTCCTTGTAGGGATTGGAGCTCAGCAGAAAACCTTTTGATATTAATTACTGCTGAGTTGAAAGGGGACATTTTGAAGGAGAGTATTTGTCAGTTGTGTAAAGTCCCCATCCATTTGGCAGCCTTTCAGAGGGGCCTGTGAACAGCCATACAGATTTGCCTATTCAGAGTGGAGCAAAGAAGACATTGACTTTTCTCTTTTCTGGCTTTGTGATGTTGCCATTTAGCCAAATCTGATTAGCTGTGTAGAGCTGTGATGGTAGCACACAGATTTATGTGATCCCTGATTAACTGGGATCATCTCACAAGAAAAGGCAGCTCCAGATGCAAATGAAAAGTGGGTATGTAGGTAAACAGTCTGTGGATAACAGTGAACAAAGCAAGCAAAGGTTTCTTGGAGAACATTTCACCTGTCTAAAAGGGTGCTACTTTTACACATAAAACATTTGTTGAAGAAAGAGTTGCCAATCTTCACACAGATTCCTCTAGCTGTCCTCTAGTTTGATCTGCAACTATTATCAGATGATGTTATTTATTTACAAGATTTATATCCCACCTTGTCTTAACCCTCTTGGGGCCACCGAGGCTGACAACTAAAAATGGAGCAGTATAAAACCATGAAATAAAACCAGTTAAAACACAACTAAAACCACACATACTTATAAAACAGAAAATCATAAATTAAAAAACAGAGGTCAGGAAGGAGGGCTTATTGAAGAGAATTCCAAAGGAAACAAAGAAATCGTCAGCCACTGGCAGAAGGCAGTGACAGAGGGGGACAGACAAATATCCTTCAGGAGGGTGTTCCACGATCTTGGTGCCACAAGTGAGGAGGCCCTCTCTAGCAGGGCCATAGCCAGGATTTTTTTTACTTCAGGGGGCATTTAAATAAGTCAGGGGCACTCCCCCACAGGCTGTGTCAGGAGCAACAAGAGAGTAAAAGTTTTTAAAAAGTGATGGGGGGGGGCACCGGCAGGCATGGCAGGGTGATGGCTCAATGTGCCAAGGCTGTGGTGTATGTGAAAAAAACACACCAGCTGGAGAGAAGTTGGGAGGCCTGGGCAGTAAGTCGGCGTGGGGGGTTGGCCCCGAGATGCCCCACTGTAGCTACGGGCCTGCTCTCTAGAGCTGCTATGCATCTAATCCTATGCAGTCCTTAAGGACCTATTTAGCACCATTCAATGGAAAACTTTGATTGCCCATTTCTGACTATTATACCTTGGTTAAAGAGACATAACCCCCCCCCCCAGCCATTTGGCAACCTAAGAATTTATAGTGCAGCAGTAATACCAACATACAAAAGACATTACTGGGTGAGTGAGTTGCAGAGAAGATTGGCAATAGAGTATTTGCATACATATACCGACCTGTTTCACAAACCATTGGCAGAAAGCTGGTGAGATCCACTCTCGTGCATGAATGCCACATTCCATGAAGATGACTCTCTTTCTGCCAGTCTCCTTCCCAACCTGTTACCAGGAAACATTTGCTTTTTAGACATTTTTTTGTCACATTCACTATGCGCAAACATAGCTTCTTCAGTGCCCATGAAGGACACGGCGGACATGATGACTTCAGAGGGTGTCAAATGGAAGGAGTGGGTTACCTATGGGCACGGTAAGCAACTAGCTAGTGCCCTTGGAGAATATCTATAAATTATTCTTTGAATAATACATCCCTCATATTTCAATACAGATTTGTTTTCATTTATTTATTTTAAATACCCGTACCTCACCTCTCCATACAAATATCTACAAGGTAGCTATAAATATATGGCATAGATCCAATTGACCTTACTGTAACCATTACAAGAAGATAACATGAATGTTTCTTAAATCACTTCCTTGATGTACTTTCCTTGTAAATGGACCAATTATTAAAGTTTTTGACTTCATACCTTTAGAAGATACATGGGACGCCCTTCATAGGTCTTTCCAATCTCAGTTCGGGAGACCATTTTGGGATTATTTCTAGCAATTCTTTCAGTCCACGCAGCAATCTAAGGGTTGCAGAATAATAATCAGACAGTAAAGAATTCTTGATCGAGATATCTGAAATAATAAAATGTGACTTAAGCAATGCTTCTGTTGCTTGTATGCAATGAAAAGCTAACAAACCAACCAAACTGCACTACCTTACCTTATCCCAGTCATTGTATTTTAAGTAGCTGTGCTTCTTGAGGAAATAGCTCCTTCTTTTAAATTGCTTTTCAATCTCTTCTTGTAGATTGTGGAATAAAATTCTGTTACAGGGAAAAAAAAACACCTAGAACGTTTAGATACTACAAATTGCCCTTCAGGACTTGCCTGCTCCATGAATCTTTGGCTAAATCACGAAGCAAATCATAAGTACACTAATGTATGATGCTAATGAAAAGAGAACTAGTATGGGGTAGTAGTTAGAGGGCTTGGCTGGGACCTGGGAGTAGAGTTGGCACAGGGGGGAAATTCCTGGAGATTTGGGGGTGATGCCTAGGGAGTGCAGTGTTTGGGGAAGGGGAGGGAGCTCAGTGAGGTTGTGATGTCACTCTAGGACTTCTGATTCTCCCAGATTCTATGGTATATCATACACTCCACCCTCCAAAGCTGCCATATCCTCCAGGAGGACTTATCTCTGTAGTCTGGAGACTAGTTATAATTCTGGGAGAAGTCCAGACCTTACCTTAAGATAGGTAACCTTATCTGGGAGACTCAAATGCTCAGGCTGCCATCAAATCACTTGGTGATTTTGGGCCAGACACTATTTCTCAGAGTAACCTACCATTCAAGGTTGTTATGAAGACAAAATAGGGGCAGAACGAGAAGAGAATAATGTATGCTATGTGAAGCTCCTTGGAGGAAGCATAAAATTAAAAAAATCACATTTGTTCATATTCAGGTAGACAGAACTGTTCATATTCATTCTTTACTGTCCTCCCTCTGTTGTCTCCCAGCTCAGGGCAGGGCTCTGTTCTTTTGCGCTCACTTTTCTATAAAGCATTATGGATAATGCTGGTATATAAAAAAAGAAATATATGGCTTATTTATGGCTTGTAAATTTATTACTACTTCTAGAATGATGAGGATGTCACAGCATCCTTGTATTACCGCATAATCCCATATATGCTAACTGATTTATAGGCCATCTGGAGAGCCAGTGTAGTGTAGTAGTTAGAGTGTCGGACTAGGTTTGACTCAGGCTTGAACCCCACTTGCTTGCTGGGTGACCTTGGACCAATCACATTCTCTCAGTCTACACAATCTCACAGGGTTGTTACAGGATTGCCAAGACCCTCCTGGCAACCAGCAGGGGATGGGGAGTAAGAGAAAGACCTAGGCCTCATCACCAGTGTTGCACAGGAAGTGACATCATCAAGCCAGTGATACCTGGGTGGCGCTCTGGTATTGGGCAAAAACTCTATGGTAAAACCAGCTTCTACCACAGAGTTTTTGCCAAATACCAGAGTGTCACCTGGAAGACACTAGTATGATGACATCATTTCCTGTATGATGCCGGCCACAAGGCCTAGGCCTTCCCCTTTCTCATGGTAAGGCCCCCGAACTGGCAGCTGATCAGTGGCTGGGGGGTAGAGTTTGATGATGGAGGATCCCTGCCTCCACTGGGGGGTCTGGCAACCTTAGGCTGCTATGAGGAGAAAATGGAGGATAGTTCCATATGCCACCTTCAGCTCCTTGGAGGAAAGGTGGGAGAAAAATGCATTAATAAATAAATTCTGGCAGACAAACTTTGTTTCCCCTATATTCAAGCTGAATATTTAAAAAACACTACATTTAAGATGATGTGATAATTCATGTGTTTTTTATAAAGCTATTTTAAGCTGTGAAGGATGAAATAATTAATTTTCATACATTAGTGGTGGTGGCTGTTCTTTTTATAGCACGTGTGCCACAAATCAACTCCAATGCCTAACACATTGCTGTTCTAATAAGTGCCATAATGCTTTGCTGTCAGTCTGCTGAGCTGGGGATGAAGCAGCAGTACAGCACAAGAGAGCAGATTTCTTTCTATGTTGTAGTCAGGGCTGTTGGCCTTCAAGCTCCTTTCTAAGAGTGCTACAACCCCCTTCTGCCTATGAGTAGGGTTACTCGTCTCAAGGTGGGGCTTGGAGTTCTCCTCAAATTACATCTGATCTCCAGACTACAGAGATCAGTTCCTCAGTAGCCTCTTGGGTATCACATCTCCACTGAAGTTTCTCCCCTCCCCAAGCTCTGTCCTCAGATCTCCACAAATTTCCAAAGCCAGGGTTGACAACAAATGAACACAATCCTAAATGGATTTTTACTTAAATCCTATTCAGGTATATTCAATGGGACTTGCTCCCAGGAAAGTGTTCTTAGGGGTGCATTACATGTCCCTGTAGGTACTCTGATTCAGTATAGTATACACACAAAAAAGCACTGTATAAATAACACAATCCAAGGCTTACTGACAATGTAAGAATGTCTTCTACTGATGATTGGTTGCCCTGCTTAAACTAGTTTGATGTGAATTGTGGATACTTTCCCCTGCATAATAACATGGAGGCTTCTGTATATTGAGCACTAGATGAAGCTAAGTGGTACAATGAAGAAGTATCAACGAAACGAAGATTTGAATCCAGAGTCTTCGTCAGCTCTATGTCCTTTGTGCTGGCTTCTTTTGTACACGCGGTGTTGTTGTATGCCATATGTATACACTATATTGTATTTGTTTGTACACATTTGTGTTACATAAATTTTCTTTCTTTGCACTTCAGCATGGTCCTCTGACTCAACATAATGGGTGACAAAATACTATTGGTTCATGACTTCCAACTTTCACTAAGTTGTATTCACTTCCCCCCTTATCTATCAGTCTTCCTTCATCCCCCTTCTCCCATCACCCTTTCTGTGTAAATTTTCTCCTTTCTTTCTACCCCACCTCATCTCTAGTAATCCTCTCTTACCCCCTTCTCCCATCATCCTTTTATGTCAATCTGGCCCTCTTTTACCCCAGCTCTTTTCAAACAATGTTTCCATTTGTTCCCCCTACCCCTTCTCAACAGGTCCCTCTCTTTCTCTCTCTCCCAATCTTCCCTTTCATCTTTATTCCCCCCATCCCTCAGACAATCCCCCTTCTTTCTCTCTCCCCTCAAGCCAATCCCTCTTCTTTCTCTTTCTCTCTCCCCTCAAGCTAATCCCCCGTCTTTCTCTTTCTCTCTTCTCCATGACAGCTCTCCTTCTTTCTCTCTCTCCCTCAAGCCAGTCCTCCTTCTTTCTCTTTCTCTCTCCCCACAAGCCAATCCCCTCTTCTTTCTCTTTCTCTTTCTCTCCCCCTTCTTCTTTTTCCCTGCCTTTGAGCCCAACAGCAGCACCAGTGCCTGGGAGCTGCCCCAAGCCCAGAGCAGTTCCCTGCAGTGGCTGGGCCTGGAACAGCTCCTGGTTTCCATCGTGGCTTGCAGCAGCTTCCAGTGTCCACCATGGCTGGGCCTGGTGGCAGCTCCTAAGCTCTACTGTGGCCAGGCTCCACTGCCACAGCAGCTGCCACTGGGTGCTGCTGCTGCTGCAGCCACAGGAGCAGCAGCAGCAGTTGGGGCCCTCAAAGGTGAGTGTATTGCCTGTGCATGCTGCTCCATTACTTTGGGAGGAATTACCCTGTGCATTTTTAAAAAAGATTTAAGATTTTTCTGCAAACTTAGGGGGATCCCCCAAGTTTGTAGAAAAATCTATTTTTTTTGGTTAAGTGTGGCCCCAATCTGCTGGTTTAGATATCTGCAGATGGGGCATGCTTAAACTAGCTTGGAAAACCTCATATAGATGTTTTTGTTTTATTTACTGGCGAGCTCCTTTCCAGGCAAGAATGCCTTTCTCAGTTTAATGCAATCTGGGTGACATTCACATCTTGAATTAAACTGCTGCTTCTTTCTCCAAATAGCCTGTGTAGATCGTTATAACCCAGAGAATCCATAATTAAGTTATAAAATATCACTCACTCATACTGTAGTTCATTCTGCTCCAGCTTCATCTGAACATGGTTTGCCAGATATGAACTGACTTGGAAATCCACATCTGTCCCAGCGACAATGTGATGAACTGAATCAGGATGCCAGAAATCAAGCTGTGCAGAAAAATATGGATAGGCTGTCATTAAGCATGGGTGCGTTTATGTCAATGGAATGGTAGAGACTTATTTCCAACCACTGGAGAGAGAACTGCTATTTTCCCTCTTTCATTCCTCTCCCTCACAAATGTTTTAATTGCCTCCCTTCCTCCCCTAGGTGTGCAAGAACAGGAAACTTATCAGTAAATGTGATGCATATAGAAGAAAAGCAGCGCTGATGGAAAAATTTGTGGCCAGTGCTGCCCAATAATAAAGCAGAGTAAATGAGGTAGGAAGGACTGTTCCTTAATGTTCCCTTTTTTGGTACACTGTGTCTTAGTGATTGCTGGTTGTGCTATTTCTCTCATCTTCACAGGTGTAATAATCTTCCCAAATATTATTCTCAAGACTTCCTGTATCTAGAGAGACAAGAATGAGAGAGGCAGTGTGATGCAGAGGTCAGAGTGCTAATTCTGGAAGACCGAAGTTTAACCCCCTTCTTAGCCATAGCACTCATTCGATTGGGCTACTTGCTGTATGCCAGTATTTCATGGTCAAGACGCTTAGTATTTGAACATCCTTGCAAAGGTATTTAGTATTTGACAGCTGGCAATTCATGAGACTTTCTAGTTGGCACTTGCCAATACTGAAACAGCGAGGAGAACAGGGAGCCACACCAGAGAGAAACAGAATCTTTAATAATTGTACAACCCCAAGGTGTTTCACGTTCAGCTACGTCAGGGAGAATCTACTTTCAGATTCTTTTTGGTACCGTTCCCATACATACACTTAAACACTCCAAAAAAGAATCTGGAAGATTCCCCCTGATGAAGCTGCATGTGAAATGTGTAGCGGTTGTACAATTATTAAAGAATCTATTTCCCTCTGCACCAACTTGTTTCAGTACTGAAGCAGCCAAGAAATGTCAAGGAATCTGACAACTCAAAACCAAGTCTGAATGACAAATTGAAACTGCACGTTCAGACTTTTAGCAGTAAAAATTGCTTGGGCTGTATAGACCTCTTTGTACCTCTCTGTAAGCTAAACCACTGTAAACATCTCTTCAGACATTCCCGTTTCTTGTAATGACATTGTTCTCATTATCCAATAGAAGGGAGTATAAGTGCTATGTAGCCCTAAGCGGGTCTAAAATAGAAACTTTATTAACAATACTATACTATCAAATGTCTTAAAGACAATAAATTTAACAATCAATGTTACAACATAAACATACAGCAAAAAATTGTAAATGAAACCCGGCTCATAACTTTGAACTACCCACAAAAGGAGCCATGTAGTACAAATCAATGTATAAACAATTGCAGGGATGTTGTGAACGTCTTTGTGAGTAACAGGGCTCCAGACTCTGCATACAGCCGTGGAAGCAATAATTCACATGAAATTAAAAACAATTGCAAAAATACCTGTGGGGAGGGGGAGAGGGAAGAACAGCAAAATGAAAATATGATACATATATAGAATACTCTTACCTGTACTGCAGAAGCCAGTTCCTTCAGAAAGTTCACTTGAGTTTCATTCTGAGGTGTCACACGAAACACTTTTTCACTTCAATAATTAAACAGGAAAAATTACTTGATTAAAGTAGGGCTCACTCTGGCTTTTCCCTCTCCAACCCCACCTTCATTTCTTAAACCTGACCTTTCTTTGACATCAGGCAGTCTGAATTGTGCTGTTGTGGCTAACCCCATTTATTTCAATGGGGCTGGCAAGGAGAACTGACTAGTGGATTGCAATCCCTCTAAGCTGTGGAGTCTTGTGAGCAAAAACTCTACTTTGTTAGCTACTGGCATTAAAGTTGTGAGTGAGCAATTTGGCTGCTGCAAAAATTAGTTTGCGCTGGAGCCAGCCTTCCTGAGCTAAGACAAAAATGTATGAACTGGAGGCTAAAAAAACTGAGCTAGCTCACACTAACTCAGCTTAGAGGGAACACTGGTGGATTGTACACCTGTTCTTAGGCACAAACCAAAGAACCTGCCCTGTGGCAACATTTTCTGCCATCTGTTTACTGCTCTGAGAATGATCTACCTGTCAAAGCGACGAGTGAGAGAAACAGCATGAGGCCTCACAAGGAGCCCTAAAAATAAAACCATAAACTTCATGATTCTGCTTTGGCTGTAACCCCTAATCTCTACCCCTTATATATACTCTAACCCTTTTGTATACTACGGTCACCCAGCTGACTTCCTCTTGTGTCTTCATTGGATGGTGTCTTTATTTTTTTAAAAAAATCTTACTGAATTTTCTACTCTACAAGAACCTCAGAAGTGCAAAATATGATAATAAAGATAACCTAAAGGGGGAAAAAAAGGAACAGAAACTCACATGGGCTAGGCGTCATCTGAAAAAGATGAATGAGATAAGCAGCTCTATAGGGTGCTTAAGTGCTTAAACAAATAACAGAATTGGCGTCATAATCAACAATCAGACAGGGCTATTCATTCACTAAGAGATCCAAGTGCCAATGTCTGAGGTTCTGGTGCCTGTTTTCTCTTTTCAAAATTCACCATTATGTTGTCTCAGATTGGCAGCAAAATCTGCAACAACTGATGTGGCATTAAGAAGCACAGTGCCACTTATTAGCCAATCTGGCTAAAATACTTTTCTGGCATTAAACAAGCCAATGACGGGGTAAAAAGGCCATATAAAGAGAATAATGCACTGTAACTCCTCCCGCCATAACTAAGCAGTCTACGCGTAAATGAAGGCAGAATGGTTGTCTGGTTCCTTTTAAATGAGCAAAAGAAACAGGAGAGACATCAGCAAACAGTAGAGAATGGCCAAAGAGAGGGGAAAGAACTTCTTAAAGGAGGCCCGTCGCTACAGTGGGGCATTTTGGGGCCTGGCCCTCCAACTTCCTGCCAAGGCCCCCTGACTTCCATCCAGCCCCCAGGTCCTCTGGCTCTGTGAGCCACCCAGAGGGCTCCTGACTCTCTGGGCCACCTGGAGGACTCCCCACTGCCGCCCCTTCCCCAAGCGCGGCTTGCTTCCCTGCATAGGCAGGCAGAGTGTGAATGCTGCAAAAGTGAGTTTTAATTTTTTTTTAATTTTTATTTTGTGATATAAGTGCCTCCTGACTTATTTAAAGGCCCCCGAAATGACAAAATCCTGGCTACAGGCCTGTGTTAAAGTAATAGGGAAGGTACAGTTACATGTTCTACTAGATGACCTTCTTCTATTCGAAAGAAATTTGTTTCTTAAGGCATATTGCAAAATTCCAGCCTCAAAGGGGGCCGGAAAAACTTGAGAATACACCTTGACTTGGAAAGCCCAAGCTAGCTTGATCTTTTCAAATCTTGTAAATTAAGCAGCATTGGTCCTGGCTAGTGTTTGGATGGGAGACCACCAAGCAATACCAGGGCCCTGATGCAGAGGCAGGCAATGGGAAACCATTTCTGTTAGTCTCTTGCCTTGAAAACCCTATGGGTTTGCCATAGGTCAGCTATGGTTTAACAGCAAACAAACAAAGATAAAACCCAACCTTATGTGTTCTACAAAATTCCTTTTTTCTGTTACAAAGAAATGTGTTTCTTAAAACTTAGATTGCACAATTTCAGGCTAAAAGGGTAGGGAATTCTTGAAATCTTGTCTACCAGCTGTTAAGAAATGGGCGGAGTTTCTATTTTCCTTCCTGTTTGCAGGCATCTAAGTCTAGGTTTAGTCAGAGGCACAAATCTTTCCACAAGAATCAATGGTGTCATGGACATTTGGTTTTGCCCATGGCTTGCAGCATGTGACCTGGAGTGAGTCAGCTCAGTAGATTCAGGATCAGCCTAGGATGTGTTTAATTATAACACACTGTAGACTTTATTATATAGGGTTGCCAGCCACAGCTAGCTAACCCCAGGAGCAAGGGGGGGCAGGTGCACCAGCTTTGGGCTGTCACTCAATGTCACTTTGGGTTCCAAATAGAAGTGACATCATCATGCCAGGGGCAACAGCCTAGGATTCACCCCAAACTCTAACCTAGAGTGTGTGTCCTCCATCAAGAATGATGACAGTGCTTATGGTTAGAGTACTGGAAGTGATGTTGTATGCTAGTGCAATGCTATTGTACCACCCATCTTTCCCCTGCTGGTCTATGATGCTCTGCAGGGGCTGGGAGAAATGCCTGGGAATCCTATTTCTATATCCTTTAGTGCAATTTCTTGTGATTTTTCTGTTTATTTAATTAAATCATATTTTTGAAAGTTGTGTTGGATCCCCATTGTGGAAAAAAATGTGACTTTTAAAAAGCCCAAATAAATAACTGAATAGTTAAGCCGTGGGAGGGGAGGGCCCTGGTCAGAAGGCATTGTGGCTGTTTTTCAGTGACATCCTAAACAGAGTTATACCCCTCTAACCCCCTTGACTGTTTATTACTGAAATGGGCCCATCACTACTATTTTCCCAGAGGGCTGACTTTCTCTTCATGGCCTTATCTTTTGGAATATGATCCCCTCTAAAGTCTGAGTAAAGAACTGAGAGACAAATTGTACTGAGTCACCACAGTGATGTGCAGTGGTTAGAGTGCTGGACTAGTATGTGGGAGAACCAGGTCAGAATCCCCATAGAAGCTTGCTAGGTGACCTTGGGCCAGTCGCACACTCTCAGCCTAACTTACCTCACAGGGTTATTGTGAAGATAAAATGGAGGGAAGGAGAATTATGTATACCTCTTTGGGTCCCTGTTGAGGAGAACGGAGGAGTATAAATGAGATAGATAAATAAATAAATAAATAAATAAATAAATAAAAACAGCTGGACTGTCTTAGCTGAGCTGATTAAAATTAGAGCATCTTTGGTGGGCAGTTGTACTTTTGGGGAACCTAATCAAGACTACTGTTTCCTGTGAAAGGAATCAGTTGTTTCTCACTTCCCAAACCATTCTGCTTATATACGTGTCAACAAATTGATAGTCAATCCACAAATTGATAGTACAAAGACATCCTAAGTCTCAATAACACTCTGTATCATTAACTTCTCACTGCTCAGGTTGCTGGGAAGTGCTTATCTGCATCTCTGCCAATGAGCAGCATTGGGAAACGTAGGTAACCATCGCTTGGCTGCCGCCTGCTGGAAGGAGTTACTGATTGCTGCTCTAATGTGAAGCAGAGGTTGCACTTCCTAATTTTAGGGCATTGGAACAAAGCTATGCTAAATATATTTGCAACTCCTGTCTGCTGTTTAAAAGATCATTGTAGAATTTTTAATAGCCTGCAAATCACTGTCATGAAAGGCCAATTTGCCTTTTCAGAAGGGAATGTGGTGTATCCCTCCCCCTTCTGAATGATACCATATCTGAATTCAGGTAGGGAATCATATTTGAATAATTCCCCACATCAAAAACTCCCTGGTGTTTATAGGAGAAAGCTTTGAGCCTAGCTAGCATGTTTCTCACTTAATGTTATCAAAATTAAGTAGGAACTACATACAATAATTAGGGCAGGCCGTTCAGTAAGTTACTTAAAAAAAAAAAGAGAGAGAGACACTGTCTTGGGAGGGGGTAATTTAGAATGCAGAAGTGGATGTGTGTGTGTGTGTGTTATTCCCCACCTACGGCTTCCCTGTTCCAAATTGCCCTCACCTGTATGCTTTCATCCGGGAGACCCATTCTCTGTACATTGGCTGGCACTAGATTCTCTATGGGGTCTTCTGTGCGGTTGCATCTCAACTTCTGTGCCTAAATTGGGGGGAGGAGGTTGTGCAGAAAAATCTGGAATAATTTTTTTTTAAATGGGGAATTCAAATCACCCCTAAATAGAATTGTGTTGTGTGCACATTTGCAGAACAATGCAGTTAGAGAGCCATTGTAGCTCTGCTTTGCAGGCAACTGCTTTGGGCCTGGGCACGGAGGAAGAGGAGGACACCGGCAGCTGATGCAGCCCCAGCCCCAGTATAGAAGGATTTCAGCTGCTGCTCTGGGTCTGGAGCAGTGGCCGGTATCCTTCTCTGCTACAGCGGGGACTGCAGCAGTTGCTGGCCACCATTGCTGGCAGCTGATGCACAGAAGGACACCACAGAGAAGGATGCTCCTGTAGGCCTCTGGTGGCAGAGGCAGCTGCTGCAGACCCTAGAGAAAGCAGAAGACTCTGTACACTGCTGTGGGCCTGGGCATGGCAGCAGATACTGGTAGCCACCATGGGCCCAGGATCAGTGGTGAAGGACACAGGCAGCCACTGTCAGCTGAGTGGTAGATGGTGGGGCCTGGAGTTTTGCTCCTCCACTGAGCCCCTCCACTGAGCCCTAAGGAGAGAATCTGCAGCCATGGGGGGGGAGGGATCCCCCCCGTGAGTATCTTAAATATCTGGTCTTTTATTTATCACTTGGTCTTTGGAACTCGAGATACCTGGAATTGAATCTGGGACTTTCTGTATGTAAGGCACATGCTCTACCATTGAACCACAGTGCCTCCCAAGATTCCCATGGAATGGCCATAATCCATCAGAATAAATATAAGAGAAGGATTCAAGAATCCATTGACCCCTAGCCTCCCCTAACAAGACATAGCAGAAAAAAAAATGAGAAAGAAACTGTGAGCCAAGCTGTCTTTAATAATTCTGGGCTGCTGTTTTAATACAGATGATCAAGGACATAGCTGGCAATATATTTAATGGCTATCAGGGTTTCTTCACAAGTTGGCTTTATCTGAGATTCAGGAAGAGCAAAGCCATATCGCCCTGTGTCACGGAGCTCGAAGGTGAAGGAATACTTGATGCCTTGGTCATAAGCCCAGTCATCTGATCCACCAGCTGCCGGATCTGCAAGGATAGAGGAGAGAAGCTGGATCATAGGCAAATGAAACAGAACTTCAAGCGTTTATTATATTTTCACCACATCACTGTTACTGGGACTGCTGATGTCTCCTTATCAAATGATAGGGAGAATTTTACCCCGGAATTCTGATTGGGTGCAGATGTATAGTAAAACCCGGCTAACCACTTGGCAGAATATTACAGGTGATCATTGTAGCAAGTGGTTACATGCACCACATGGTAAAATATCATTTGGGGAAAGTTTGTGTTCACCTTCCCTCAGTTCAGGAAGGTGAGGACCTAGCTACACACTTAAGTCCTTGGATTGTGTCCAGGTCTGCTACAAGGATTTCTAATTATGGTATTTTTACCATCAATAATCTCTGTTACAGAGTTTGGCCCTGGCTTTGACATTTGGCCTGTGTGCCACCGCTTGAATCTTGACGCTTGGAAGATCAGAGAGCAGAATGATTGCTGAACGCTATCACATTTATTTGTATGCCATTGTAAACTATGGAGGAATATCAACAGCACCTTACGATTTTTAATGTATAATTGTATTATTTTTAGTAGATATATGTGGATTTTATATGAGCCGCCCTGAGTCTGCCTTGTGGGGAGGGTGGGATACAAATCTAACAAACAAACAAACAAACAAACAAACAAACAAACAAACAAATAAATAAGTCAGATGGGAGTTCCCAATTGAGAATTCAGTTCCTGGGCATGCAATTCAGACTAGGACTGCAGCATGCAGAAAGAAGGGACTCTCTGCACACCATTTTTTGACCAAAAAGGGGTAGGCCCTTGACTGTGCTATTTGCCCCATTTGGGAGCCTACAGTGGGACAAATAGCACCCACAAGTAGGGTTGCCATTCCCCTGGTGGGGCCAGGGGATCCCCCAATTTCAGGGGGCCCAATCTGCCACAGCCCAGCTGGCTGGCACAGGAAGGCCCACCCCTGAGAAGCTCCCTCCCGGCACCATTGGAACCAGTCTGATGACATCACCCAGGAATGATGTCATTACATTTCCAACATCCGGGGTGATGCTCTAGGTTTTGGGCAAAACTCTAGAACAACTCCAGGAAGGATCAGGAGTCCCCCCACGAGCAGCCAGCTAGAGCCTGGGAACCCTACCCACAGGGCTGCTTCAGATTAGGAGAGTGGCACACACACGAGTGTGGGGAAGACATAAGGACCTTCTCCCTGTGCACTGTCATCATGATCTGAATCAGGTGGTCCCTCCCTGGTAGGGACCTCACAACTTCTGTCTGATGGAAAGCCCTCATGGAGGACATGGACACATCCTGAGGACTTTGCAACATCTATATAGGCCCTGAAATCAAGTGTAGCATTGCCAACGCCCCAAGAGCGTTAAGGTTCTTTGACTTGTGTGGCTAGCCAATAAACCACACACTAGTATGAATGAGCAAGAGCAAGAGCAAGTCAGCATATTGCTTATCTGTTGCATAGCCTGGTGTACCTGCAGAGCTTTGCATTTTTAGCAAAGAATGAATGATAGGAAAAGTAAAGGTACCTTCTCTCTCTGGGGAAACTTTGGGTTATGATATGTACTTGCTGAGCACATTTGATGCCTGATGCTGAGATGGGGGGGGGATGAGAGGGACTGTCAGAAGAATGCAACATTCACAAGCAAAAAATTGATTTTAACATAAGAGATCCAGCCCTTTTTTGTTTAGTGCTAAAATGCTGATTCAGGAATGTGGGAACCTGCAGTGCGGAGGGTACAGATGTGATGTTGAATTACATTTATGTCTGGACTTTAGAGTAATACTTACAGATAGTTGTGGCTCCTGGGCCATATGTGTACTGTGTGCCATGCACAGTAGCTAGTTCTTTAACAGCAGCTTTAGCAAGGGTATTCTACAGGGAGAAAGCAGGTAAGGTCAGATATGCAGCAGTTTTACTTACAAAACCGAATCCAACTGTTTGATGTGTATGCTCAAGGGTGTTATTTTGAGCAACAAGAAATGTGCCTTTTTTGGCACATCAAAAGTTCTTGGCCCCTTTAATGTCAGAATAATTCTAGTAATGTCAGTGGGCGTACCAGGAGGAAGATGATAATGTAAACTGTTTGCAGCTCTCATATTCACATGATGTAGATGCCAATTGATGTCTACCTTGTGTTTAGGCAGCACAGAAAACATGTTAAAAAGCTGTACACTATGATGATAATTTAAGGCAACCTGTCCTGTGTGACAAGGTGGCGTTGGGGAGGCATGCCCCCTCATACAAAAAGAATTCAGTTTCCAGTAGTAATGGTAACCTATTTTCCCAGATCAAAGTCAGCTACCAAACTCCTAGCTTAGCGCTAAAACTCTGCGTGCTCCTAAGATTTCTAATCCTAGGAGAAAGGGGATGTAAAACGGGCCCTGCCTACAGACATTTTGGGGGTGGGGAAAGGGATGGTACAATAGAAATTTTGCAAGTGTCATCTCTGGCAATCTTCAGAAAAAAGATGTAAGGCTGAATTCTTTACAAGGGCCCTTCGAACTGATCTACTGTTGTGCTGATTGTAGGGATGCCAGCATCCAGGTGGGACATGGGGATCCCTTGACAATACAACTCATCTCCAGACTGCACAGACTGGGGGGAAATTGATGCTTTGGAGGTTGCAGTCTTGGGCATTGTACCCCACTTTGGCCCCTGCCCTCCCCGGGCTCCATCCTCTAATCAGGCATTTCACAGTCTGGATCTAGCAACTGCCCTACCACCCCATCCCCCACTGGTGGCCAGGCAATCCTAGCTGATAGTTTTAATCTATTGTTGGTTTTAATGTTTATGGATCTGACGAAGAGAGCTGTGTTTCTCAAAAGCTTAAGTTACAATAAAGTCTGTTAGTATTAAAGGTGCTACTGGGCTTATGGTTTTATCTGTGTCTCTGGAAACTGCTTTAAGTGCTTGTCTAAGAAGTGGAACATAAATATTTTCAACAAACAGAAACACAAATAATGTTTTAAATAAAGGGCTATGGGGATACAGAGAACACTGTCCAACATCCATTCTGAAGCCTCTCCTCAACAGAATTCCATCTGAGCATAACTGAACCAGGGCATGTGCGGCATGCTGTGCTGTCTGTGGAAGAAAGAGAGGAGAAGGGTTTTTGGGTATCAGCTGGGAAGGAGACAGGTGGCAGAACGGGGGTGGTGAGCAGGGAAGGGGCTGGGGCAGAGGCAGGGGTGAGAGGTGGGGGCGGGGAGACATGGTGTTGACAAGGTACCCTTGCTGAGGCGCCACAGTAGCTTAGTTCTATGCGTATTCATTGACTGCTGCATCTCTTTAAAATCATACTGTTGAAGCTCAGATGTACAGATAGCAAAGGACTGAGACTCACATGCTCCCGTCATCCTTAATCACAGCTTGAGGTTTGCACTTACAGGATAGCACAGTGAGGCTTGTGCCTTTTGACAGTTGAGAGATTATGAGAAGTAGCTTCTGCTTGCTTGCTCAGTTCACATTTATCTTAACAAGGCTGCTTCTGCTTAAAATATGTCTCATATTTGGCTGTTTGAACAAAGCTATAAAAGCAATATGTAGCTCCTATGTTGTAATGGGATGTGAAATGGTATGGTACAGCCTAGTCTCCTTGGATCTCAGAAGCTAAGCAGAGTCTGAACTTGCATGTGAAGTCTTCCACCAAGAAAGAGTCTGCAGGGGAAGGCACTGGCAAACCACCTCTGCTTCTCTTTTGCCTTGAAAGCCCCTTACTGGGCTTGCCATAAATTGCTTGCAACTTGATGGCATATACATACATATCCACAGGTTTTGATGGTGGAGGTAAATTAAGGTTTCCAAGTCCAGTACTGATACCAAGTCCTCATTGATCCCAATACTATACTAACTGGAACCAGTAATCAGATCATGGGATCTCTCCTCCAGCTATGGGTCCCAGGAAGCTGTTGTGACTGACTCCACTTTTTGAAGACACTTAAAAGTGCTGTACATAAAACTACAGGACTGTGAATACTTCATAGAGCCAAAGAGCCTTGAGTGACAGGTTGCTCCAGGCAATCTGATTGGCATCAGCTGAACAAAGAAAGTCTCATGAGAGCTGAGAAAACTGATTCAGATTCTAGCCTTAACTGTGACAAGCCATGCATGGAGACCGTCTTATATTAGCCCTGACAGACAAGGGTTTAGTGCTGACAAAGTCAAAATTCATCTGTGACTGAATATAGTCTTAATTCAGCATCAGCAGAGAGCAGTTTGAACACAGACAGTGAACTGGGGAAAAGTTTGGCAAGGAGGTTTGGGTAGCATAAGAAGTCTCCCATTCAGGCCGAAGGAAGAGGGGACTGATCTTCTAGGGAGAGAAGAAGAATCCCTACCAAGTCAAAAAGGGAAAGGTATCTCTGAGGAGTAGAGGTTCCCTGGTCTAGTGTGATTGGATATTGTTTGTGGAGACTGTGAAAGTCAGTTAACTGCTCAAGAAGATTTCTGGTGTTCCAAGAGAAGGGGTTTGGGTACTGGGAATAGGGTAGCAGCCTCCTGGGCACCACAAGAGTCTGCTGTTATACTGGAGTGGTTTGGAAAACCCAGGAACAAAAGCCTCGCAAAATAAAGAACTATAGTAACTATGGCTAATTCAAGAAACTTTCACTAGCCTGATCTATAAGAATTTGTGCTTATACTATTTTACCTCAGTATCTTCAACCCCTGACTTCACCTAACCTTTTCCCTTGATGTTAAATAAAACCTTCTGTTATTTTTGTTTTTTTAAAAGTGTCTCAAATGTGGTTTTCTGTCATTTAAGTTAAAGGGAGACCCTAACCCTCCCTGGGCAGAGAAACTAGCCATGACATTTTACTGACAGGGTGGGACTGCCAAAGCTACTTTAAAGAAAAGAATACACATTAGCAGGGCTGCTCAGTCAGAGAAGGTACACAAAAGAAAAATGGAGGGAAAATCTTGCCTCTAAAGGAGGGGGGTGGACGGGGGTCTGTCATAGCTGTACTATGTGGATTTTTCATGCCTCCCTTATAATTTCATCTTGCTAATATTCTGAAGCTTACATTACAGCTGATTCCCATAGTATATACTCATTAGTTATACAAGTGTGAATATCAGGAATATTAGAATTACCTTGCTAGACTATTTCCATCTAGTCCAGTATTGTCTTGACCATCTAGGCAGCTATATCCAGGAGGCTCTCATGCAGAGAAGAACACTCCTAGGGGGTGTCTTTGGCATTTGCTAATTAAAGATATACTGCTTCTGTTTATGGAAGTTCCATTCTATATATTGGGCTTCCTGTCCAATGGTGGCCAGAAGAAACTTACAATGATCACAGATCATAGAGCTCCATCTATCTTTAAAAGTTAAATTGCATGTGCATGCTCAATTTGGATCAGAACTATATAGGGAAGAGAAAAGGAATGTATTCAACTCCCGTTTGGTTTCACTAATCAAAACTAGGCTCTGCTTGCTGTTGTTAGCGTTTCAAAGGGGGAAAAGATGGGTTCTTAAAACACAGTTTCCCCCCTTTAATATACTAACAACAGTGCAGAGAAATTAGTTTGGATTACTGAATCCAAACAGGGGCTGAATGTGTGTTCCGATTTCATTTTACTGTCAGATGGGGATGTGTGGGCATTGTCATACTCATTTTGGCCTCAATAAACCTTTCAACACAGTGAACACACAGCAGATATCTGTTACGACACTAACACTTTTAAACTGTTTTTTGCCATATTTCTGAGTACTGCTCCTAAGCAAAATCCATAAAAATATGGGCAGTTTTTATTGTAATATATATTCCTTAAAAAGATGGGTAGAAAGTATACAAAACTCCATTAATATAATAACGGAAAAAAATCTGGTAATTAACAAAACTAAAGATAAAGAGACCTGAACATAGTGTTTACATAGCCAGAGCAAACAGCTCAGGATTTATTTATTTTTTAGGTCTAGAAATGACTTCACCAGGACTTCCTCAGCCCTGAGTTTATACAGAGAACTCAGAAAGTTTATTGTCAGACTCCTGACATTTGCAAACAGTATTTGCCATACTACCAATTTCCAAGAGTTAAAAAAGAGAACATATAAGGGCTGAACAGGTTGGACTTGTTTTTGCTGGTGGGAATATAAGATGATCTAATCAAGAGCCCAGGCCAAAGTATGAGCAAATTCAAAATACAGCCTAAAATGTTTTTTTAAAGAAAAGTGATTAAATATACACAGCCTTTTACTGGCTCAATATAAATATGAAGGGAAAGCTGGAAAAAAGTCTGCTTGCAAAGACAAAAAGCAGTTGGTCCCAACCAAAGAGTATTAGTCTAACATTGCAGGGAGAGAAGTTGCTTTAGCTCTTTTAATTAAAAAACACAATAGCTGAAGATCATATATTGTGTGTATGTGCATGCACACATGTGAATACAACCGTCAGGGGTGCAATAAAATGAATTAAGTGGAAGGCGTTGTGAAACCTTGGCAATGTACTTTTTGTGAATGATACATTGCTTCCAAGAAATTACCCAGAGACTATTGTGTAACAGCTGTGAGAATTCTAGAGTAGACCCAATTTCTCCTGCCTTGGGGTTGCCATTATCTTTGTTATTCAAACCATGAAAGAAAATGCTTGATAGGAACATACTTTCTTCCAGGAGAAATATGCATGATTTTTTTTTTTAAAGATGGATTTGTAGGTCCGTGAATGTTTACTGGAAGGACACAGACATGATTCACGGTTTCCCTGAGAGAATTTGAAGATACAATGGGAACATCCATTTTTTTTTTTTTTTTGCCATCTTCATTCTAGCAACTAGGCCAGACTTAGCGGAATTTAGGCTAGGTCGAGAGCACAGATGGTCCATATAGTGGTTTGTTGGGAGCATTACAGCTACTGCTGGTGAGCATTGCTTTTTTTCTTTTTCTTTTTTGCTATCAAGTTGCAGCTGACTTGGGTTTTCAAGGCAAGAGACATTCAGAAGTAGTTTGCCGTTGCCTGCTTCTATGTAGTAACCCCTGACTTCCTTGGTGGTCTCCCATCCAAGTATTAACCAGGGGCCACCCTGCTTAGCTTCCAAGATCTGATGAGACTGGACTAGCCTAGGCTACCCAAGTCAGGTTGAGCATCACTAGGGAAAGGGCTTTTTCATGCTCTTACTAGAGGGTATCAAGAGGTGATGATGGAAGTACTGAGACTGTTCTCATGGTGCTATTCAAGCACTTAGCTATTGAGTATATAGCAGCATTCAATGCTGTCAAGGTCACAGTTCCTGTGCTGGATGTCATATTCACTCATAAGGACAGTCCCAGTACTACCTCCTGATACCTTCCTGTAACCCTGTTGAATATCCCTACCCTTTGGTGGTGTTCAGTAGTGGCAGCAAGTAGTCTCACAATTGAACCACCATTCTGGCATGAAAACTTATCGTATGATAAGCAACTTAATGTATGATAAGAAAGGTTCCGCCAGTCTAAAAGGATGCCGATGTTGTTAACAAGCATAGACAAGAAAGCCATAAAAGGCAAGAAGGTTCAAAAACTGGAAGTCCTACCCAAATGAAGTGAACAAGAAGGAATACTGGTTCTAGCCAAACAAATGCAAGATGAGGATAAGGAGACTGTGTTACTAACAACATGGGAATGTGTGGAGCATATTACTAAAAACATTAAGACAAACAAGAATTGCTTGAAATATATCCAAAGCAGGGAGCTAGCCAGGGAGGCAGTGAGACCCATGGTCAACAAAGGGGTGATAGGATTACTCCAAGAAGATAGGGAGACTGCTGGGATTCAGGGGTCTGCCTTACAGTGGTTGGTCTCTTTCCTACAAGGTCAGGGATAGAGGATGGCACTAGGGGACCAGCTGTCCCAAAGATACCTGCTGGTTTGCAGAGTGACATAAGGAGCTGTTCTCTTCCCGATGTTATTTAACGTCTATATGTGCCCCCTTGCCCAGATTGCCCGGAGTCATAGCCTGGGAAGTTACCAATATGCAGATGACACCCAGCTCTATCTGTTGTTGGACGGACAGTCTAACTCAAAACCAGAAGATCTGGATGTGGCATTACAAGCTGTAACTGGGTGGCTTAGGGTGAGCCAACTGAAATTGAATCTGATGAAGACAGAGGTCCTGTGCCTGAGCTACAGTGGCCCAGGATTAGGGATCTCACTACCGACCTTCAACAGTGCACCACTGGTGCCAGCATTGGAGGTTAGGAGCCTGGGAGTGCTCTTGGATGCCTCCTTAACAATGGAGACCCAGGTAGCAGCTACCGCCAAGTCATCCTTTTACCATTCAGCTGATGAGACATTTGGTTCCCTTCCTTGAATGCAACAACCTGGCAACAGTGATTCATGCAATGGTCACCTCAAGACTTGACTACTGTAATGGTCTCTACATGGGGCTGTCCTTGTTCCAAATCCAGAAGCTACAGCTAGTGCAGAATGCAACAGCCAGGCTGTTATTGTGCCTCCCTCTTAGAGAGCACATCCAGCCTGCATTGAAAGCACTTGCACTGGCTACCTATGGCATACCAGGTTCACTTCAAGATGCTGGTTCTCACCTATAAAGCCCTATATGGCCAGGGGCCTGCATACCTGAGGGACTGCCTTTCCCCATATGTTCCCCAGAGAGTACTACAGTCAGGTTCTCAGAACCTTCTTGTTCTCCCCAGCATAAAAGATGCTAGGCTGTCCACAACCAGGCAAGCCTTTTCTGTAGTGGCTCCATTTTGATAGAACGAGCTCTCCAAGGACATCAGGACCCTGCAGGATTTATCAAAATTCCTCAGGGCCTGCAAGATGGAGCTCTTCCACCAAGCATTTGCGATTCCACACTAAATGATTTTCCATCCAACTGAATACTCTGCCCTAGTATCTACTCTTGGCCACCAGTTTAATACCTATATCCACACTAAAGAATCCAAGCTCTACAGAGCCTGATACCAGCTGCTATTTCCCTATGGTGGATGTTAAGACAGCTCCGCTATCTATGAGAGCTGTATTTTAAATGGTTTGTTGATTTTAAATTGTTAAATTATTAATTTGTTTTATTGTTTACTAGGAATAAGGCCCGTTGTGGAAATAAATACAACGGGCTCTAGAAAGAGGCTCTGGGAGAGTGCCCCGGCTTTGGGCACTCAGTGACAATTTGCTGTGGCAATCTCAGCAGGGTATAATGACAGAGTCCACCATTTTCTCCAGAGGAACTGATCTTTGCTATCTGAAGAGCAGTAGCAATTTTGAGTGATCTCCAGCCCACCCCCAAGATTGGTAACAGTGGTTCCCCAGAAGGGAGCGGCTGGTTTGGAGGGTGGAGTCTATGGCATTGTACCTGTCTGAGGTCCCACCCCTCCTCAACACTCACCCTCTCCAGGTTCGACCCCTCAAGTCTCCAGGAATTTCCCAACCTGGAGTTGACAACCCTATCTCCCTCCCAGCCAACCATCAACCTACCTTTAGTTTTCCATCTCCTCCCCCCTCCCTCCTAGAGAGCAGTTGTAATTTTGAGTGATCTCCAGCCCCCACCTGGAGATTGGCAACAGTGGTTCCCCATCAGGGAATGGCTGGATTGGAGGGTGAAGTCTATGGCATCGTACCTGTCTGAGGTGCCACCCCTCTTCAAACCTCACCCTCTCCAGGCTCCATCCCTCAAATCTCCAGGAATTGCCCACCTGGAGTTGGCAACCTGATCAGGACTGTGCCCAATGAGTTTTCTCCCAAAGGCCAACATAGGTGTGGAAAGGGCCTTTTACTGACAGAGGAGAAAGTACAGGTGCCAACTCTGATTAGGGAAATACCTGGAGATTTGGGGGGTGGATCCTGTGGAGGGCAGCATTTGGGGTGTGTGTGGAAGGACTCAGCAGGGTATAATGCCATAGAGTCTACCTTTCAAAGCAACCATTTTCTCCCGGGGAACTGATCTCTGTCATCTGGAAGTCAATTGTAACAGTGGGTGATCTCCAGGTCCCACCTGGAGATTGGCAACCCTAGGGGAAAGTCAGCCGCACAGTGGGGAGTTGAAGAAAATGGTTTGATGGTCGCTGGCCCACCTTGTTAGCCAGCCAGCCATGGTGAAGCTAAGCAGGAGAAGGAGCCTCTTCCCATTTATTCTGACAGGAAAGTGGCCATTGGGGAGGGGGTTATGGGCGGGGGAGGGGGTTATGCTGAAAGTCCTTTGTTTTTTTACTCACAGAACCAAGCTTGGCTGCCTACCAACAGCCACTAAGGGGGACAGTCCCTCACAGGAGTCAAGAGAACTGTCTTCCTCAAGAGAGAGAGCTGGTCTGCCAGCAAATCTGTCTGAAGGGGGAGTGGGTGGGGAAAGGAGGAGACCCAGCACCCAGTCAATGGCACGTGAGTACTCTTGAGTGGCAGCTGATAGGCCAATGGCTGAGGGAGGGCATTTTTCAGCCAATGGGAGGGCATGGAATCTTACGAAACCAAAAAATAATTATTATAAGGAGAGATAATGCCTATGGCCTTGTTAGCCATCCTGAGCCTGCCCTGGCAGGGAGGGCAGGATATAAATCTAATAAATAAATAATTTGTTTGCATCAGTTTTCACTGCAGAAAATGTGGGATGATTATCCTTGCTGGTGCCATTGTTTTCAAAAAGGGAGTCAGAAGAACTGAGTCAGGCAGAGGGGAGAAGTTCTAGGATTAATATTAAAAGTTAACAAGTTATACATCTGATGATATATATCTGAGGGTTCTTAAGGCACTAAAGTACATTTTTTTTGCTCTGCTTACAAAAATATGCGGCATACTACTAAAACTGGTTTCTCTTCTTTTTTTTTTGGTATTTTTTTATATGTCCATGGGCGTTTGACTGTGTATACACCTGGAAGTCATGGCGACCTCTGGCGACTGACCTCTACTGGGGGCTTGGAGGATATTCAGAGAAGTGGCTGAATAAAACCTGCCCCCTCCTCCCGCCTCTGGTATTCCAAGGAGGTCTCCCATCCAAGTACTTGCCAGAGTTGACCTTGCTTAGCTTCAGAGATCTGATGAGATCAGGCTTGCCTAGGCTATCCTGGTCAGATCAAACTGGTTTCTCTTCTTGGGGACTGAAAGGTAGAAGATACAATGCTATATTTAAAAAAGAATCCAGAGGAAATCCTGGAAATTACATATCAGTTAGCCTAATGCCTGGCCCAGACAAATTGGTGGCAACTGTTATTAAGGACAGAGCTATTAAGCTCAAAAAGAAACAAACACTGTGAATGGGATCTGAATAGGCAGTGACTGACAAGGCAAGATACTTTTAGTTTTGAGGTGGGCAGATCAATAGAAATGTTCATTCAGTGTGTGGCAATCATGAAGAAACAACTTCTATGCTAGGGATTATTAGGAAAAAAGTTTGAATACAAAATGGCCATGCTACAAATTTATAGTGTGACCATATTTGGAATACTGTATCCAGCTCATCGAATATCAAAAAACATTACTGTAGCATTGGAGAAGGTGCAGAAAGGACAGCCAAAGTGATGAGTGGGCAGGAGCACTGTCCTTATGGGGAAAGGCTAAGGCCTTTCGTGGGCATTCCATGAAATTGCTGAGCAGTCGGGTTAGAACAGATAAAAGGAAATACTTCTTCACGCAAAGAGTGATTAACATATGGAATTCAATGCTACAGGAGGTGGTGGCAGCTACAAGCATGGACAGTTTCAAGAGGGAATTAGATAAACATATGGAGCAGAAGTCCATCAGTGGCTATTAGCCACAGGGTATAGATGGGAACTCTCAGTCTGGGGCAGGTGATGCACTCTATTCTTGGTGCTGGAGGGGGCAGCAGTGGGAGGGCTTCTGGTGTCCTGGCCCCACTGCTGGACCTCCTGATGGCACCTAGTATATTTTGGCCGCTGTGTGACAGAGTGTTGGACTAGATGGGCCATTGGCCTGATTCAACATTGGCTTCTCTTATGTTCTTATGAGTTTGATGCTTTCATAAAATGATCAATGAGATTGAGAAGGTGGGTACAGAGAGCTTCTCCCAGAATTCTAGAATCTGCAAGCATCCAAAGGAGGTGATGACTAGTAGATTTAGGACAGACAAAATGAAGTACACCAAAAAAGAAATGAAAAAGGGATGAACTATGGAATTTGATACCTGAGGATGCAGTGATAGCCACTAGTCAGCTATAAAAGGTGGGGCTGTTTGGAGATCAATTGTAATTCCAGGAGATCTCCAGGGCCCATGTGGAGGTTGGCAACCTTAAAGGGGATTAGACAAATTCATGGAGGAAAGGTCCTCTATTGACTAAACAGCACCTCCGTTTTCAGAGTACCTCTGAATACCAGTGCTGGGGAACACTGACAAGGGGAGGTTTTGGCTTCCATGCTAGGCTGGTAGGCCTTTTGGGGACATCGGGTTGTACACTGTCTTAAACAGGATGCTGGACTACAGGCTCCATTAGTTTGTTCCACCATGGCAGTTTTTATGTTCTGATGAATACTTATTCCTAAGTTTTGAACCATCATCAATGGAGGCTTGTCTAGTCTTCTTTAAAAAAAATCCTCCCAGAGAGGCCATCTTATGCCCTTAGAAAAGCATCTGATTCTGACAACTGCAAAGAATGATTCAGTCCGGAAAGACGTTAACAACCATGTTTGACCATATACCTTATCACATGGAAAAAAGATATAATGGTATCCTATATTTTGTTTGATGTCAGTATAACAATAACCATCAGAGATAAGATAGGACTCTGATCAATCTTACTTTTCCTCTTGCTGAATGATTTATGGACACTCCCCCTCTCCCCCCCCGCCAGAGGCATTTGCAAGAATGCTACAAATGCTTTCCTCAACCCCTCCTGAATTCTGCATCTAGAAAGACTGCCATCACTCAGAGACTTATCCTTTCTGTACAGTCCATTCCTAAGCAGAGCTACATTAATTTGAATGGACTTATATATGTGCTGTCAAGTCACAACCAATTTATCGCAATCCCAGTAAGGGGCTTTCAAGGCAAGTGGGAAGCACAGGTAGTTTGCCAGTGCCATCCTCTACACCAGGGGTCCTCAAACTACGGCCCGCGGGCCACATGTGGCCCGCCAAGGACATTTATATGGCCCGCCGGGTGTTTATGCCGCCGCTGCTTGTCTGCCATTTTTTTTTACGTGAGAAGGAAGCAGTGACAAATATGGAACCGGACATTGACCATCTCATTAGCCAAAAGCAGGCCCATAGTTCCCATTGAAATACTGGTAAGTTTGTTGATTTAACTTTACTTCATTTTAAATATTGTATTTGTTCCCGTTTTGTTTCTTCATTTCAAAATAAGATATATGCAGTGTGCATAGGAATTTGTTCATAGCTTTTGTTTTTACTATAGTCCGGCCCTCCAATGGTCTGAGGGACAGTGAACCGGCCCCCTGTTTAAAAAGTTTGAGGACCCCTGCTCTACACAGTCCTTCATGGTGGTCCCTCATCCAACCCTGCTTAGCTTCCAAGATCTGACAGGATTGGGCTATAACATACCATTCCACACCCCGTGAATGCACTTAGAAGCATATACTTCTGCTCAACATGACCCTGTAAGTCCCACATTGCCTAGTCACAGCCAACTTATGGCGACCCCAGCAAGGGGCTTTCAAGGCAAGTAAGAAGCAGAGTTGGTTTACCTGTACAATGTCTGCTAGAAAAACCAATGTCTGCTTTTACAAACCAGAAGGAAAATCCACTCTAGGTCTCTGTGTGACAACCATAACATGTGTACAGTCCCCAGGCATTCTTAGAAGCAATATATTCAACCACATCGTGACACCGTCCAGAAAGGTCTGCAAAAGAATATGCCAGGCCTGAACGCTATCTTAAGGACTGTAAAACAAGTTTTATACACCTCAAAGGGCACTGGGCCTGTGTTCTCTGATATCATATCACATGGCAAACAACTTTTAAAAATGGTGTGGAATTTCAATAACAGTTTTAGATATGACATTAGGATCTGGTGTTCAGAAAACAAAAACAAAGTGCAAAATACTACTGGCCATACACAAGTACTTGAGTGACCCTAAAGTAGTTTTCTGGATCCCTGCCTGTATTTTGCTTTTGATTTAGACCAATTGACAATGTGTAAAGTTAGAAACGTTTTGTAAGAATCAAAGGCAAACAAGAAAACAGAGAAACAACTCCAGTTCTCTGAAATAATCACAACAAAACTCCTTGGCTGGAAGAATAATGTAGTCTAGCATAAGGAAACAAAACAAAAATCAATTTTAAAATGGAAAAAAAGAGGATTATGTTGCCAGATGTCCAAGGCAAAGCCATTAAGCTGCCCTTTCTCTTCTTTTCAGCCTCAGAATACTGATATTTTCACTTGGGAGACATCATAAATCTGTCAGAATTCTAGGGCCAACTTTTTGTTTTGACCTTGGACTTCTGGCAGCTAAAAGAGAAAATTAAATTGCTGTTGATTTTTTAAAATGGGTTGTTTGTTGTGGTGTGCTTAGTGCCAGCAATATCCATTCATTAATATTCCATAGCACTGAAGTAATTTTCTTCTGAGAAATTTATCACTCTTTTGGAAAAAAAAATGGATAAGATAATAAACTATTAAAGAAGAGAAATATGCTTTTCAGAAATCAAATTGTGGCATGTTCCTAGGTTTAGAGTATTTCAAAGACGTGTTTTGAGCATGGTTTAGAAATAAAATACCCATTGTTATTTCAATGTATTGGCCAAGTAAGTCAGAGAACAAATTCCGTTTCTCCGGGTGTCCTTTAATATTATCAGGGTGATGGAATCTTGGAAAGAATAAATGGAAATAAAAATTCCATCATTTCCATGTGTTGCTGTGCACTTACTCTGCTTATGGTAACCCTGTGTTGAACAGGAACCATTACTTAAAACAGTGGTTCTCAATGTGGGCCATATGGCTCCCCAGGGTGCCATGGCATATTTCTAGGGGGGCTACAAATAAGTTTCTGAGGGGGCCACCAAACTGCCAGGCTGTCATGATCCTGGGCTAGAGTTGCCAGCTCCCAGGTCCCAGTGGAGTTCCCCCTGCTTTGGGGGACTACAATCCACAGCTTGCCAGCTGGCCGGCAGGGGAAACCACACCTCCAAACAGGGACATCATCACACAATGTCCCCTACACAATGATGGCACTTCCAGGTGACATAATCACATTGGAGATGTCGCACATGACGTCCTGCCCACACCAGGAATGCCCTCCAAATCCCACCCCCCATGATGGCGAGGGGACCTGGTAACCCTATACTGGGTTAAGGCTAAGGCAGATTGAGGCCTGCAGGCCCCAGAAAGCCTCCGCTAGATTAGGCTGTGGGCCTTTAGTTCCCAGGCACCCTCTGTGTCTTGTGATGGGGAAGGGAGAAATGGAGGCAAAAATGAAGCCAATCACGGGTGGAGAGGTGGTACCTGGGCAAAAAGTGTAAAGGGCCTTGTAGCTGGAGGGAGGATATTCACCGTTGGAGGCTGAGCTGGAGAGAAGCTACTACAGGTAGAGTGACCCCTTGCCCAAATGTGGCCTTCAGCCTAGTCTAATGGGAAGTAAAAAGGTAGACGCATTAGGGATTTTTGTTGTTTTGTTACCAGTTCCTGTTCATTGCCTTGTATTTTACTTAATCTAATTTAATCCATCCTGATTACCAAATCTGTTTAATAAAAAGGCTTGTGAGCCCCCAGGTCCAGGCAGGGCATCCTCAAATTTTGCAGGCTCCTTCCCACTGCTGGCCAGCTGGTTGGCAGGGGGAAGCCCCACCCCAACAGACATGATGCGCCTTTAAATCTTGGCAGGACATTTTAGAAGAAGCTTGCAAACTGTGTTTGGGAATGTGTGTGTGCCTTTAAATCTCAGCTGTACAAAAGCTGCATGAGAAGAGTGAGCAGGCACAAACCACATGGCTCTTCCTGGTGAGTGTGTGAAGTAGGCCTGCCAGGTCCCCCAGGGGGCAGGGGTTTGCCCGCTCAAAGGGACCCCAACCCACTGGCCTGGATCCAGCTGGCAGGGGGAACCCCGTCCCCAAACTGTCTGGATCAGGCCGACATGCCCGGCGTGATGACATTACCCAGAGGTGACATCATTGCGCTGGGGACGTCACCGGGGGGACACTCGCATTCCGCCTCAAAACTCTATGATATCAGAGTTTTCAGGCCGAATGCTAGAATCCCCGGCAACGTGCCTAGCATGATGACATCACTTCTGGTCATTGTGGCATGTGCGCGCTATGTGCGTGTGTGAAAAGTCCCGGAACGAGAGCTGCTTCTCCCCCAGCTGCAAACAGATAAGGGACCTGGTAAACCCAGTGTGAAGTGTGTGAGAGGAAGAGAGCACAGTCCCTCTGTTTGTTTTGCATTTGTTTCAGAAGTCATGTGTATAGTAAAATGGACAGTAAAGAGTTAACTATAACCTGATTATGGGATGGAGGAAACCCCCTAGACTGCTCTCTTACTTACTTTCATTTTTCTGGGTTAGTCTGAAGAAGTTGGTTGAAATAAAGCAGTCTGTTACATTCAGCAACTCCTGTGAGTAAAGTGATTCATACCATTGCCCCAGTGAGATTACAAAAAACTGCACTGCTGTATTTTTATTTATTTCTTTTCAGGGAATAGGAAAGTCTCCAGGCTCCACCCCCAAAGTCCCCAGGTATTTGTTGAGTTGGACCTAGCAACCCTATTAATAAATCATATTTTTGTAACTCTGCTGGGTCCTCATGCCTCATTGGGCCATTCAGAAGGCCATCTTAGCCTGAAGAGGAAGCAGGGAGGCTGTTCTGAGCCCTTCTTGGTTAGATGAATAAACTGTGCAGATGGTAAAGTACTTTTTTTCCAGCTAATAGCAACTATGAGGGGAGCCCACAGAGCTAAATGAGGCTCAGAAGGGAACCATGAGCAAAAAAAGGTTGAGAACCCCTGACTTAAAAACACAATATAAAGTCAATGTACTCCCTCAGAAAACTCTATGTAAAATTAAAATGAAATGAAGCTGTCATAACCCTCAGTACTGTCGACCATGCAAGTCAACCTGCTTGCAAAATGGCACATCATAATATTGGGATTTTGCCTCTTCACTGTGGTTTTACACCTAACTCTGGTTGAAGAGGCTGTGTGAAGGAAAACGAATGGTAGATGTCGCACAAGAAACAACTGACTTGGACACCATGATTGAAATACACTGAAAGCGTCACACTGTAACCAGCGTGAGAGCAAAAACATGTTTTTTATATATATCACTGTGCCTAAATCACATGGGATCACAATAGCCCACTACCTGTCTTTATCTGACGTATGACCCTCCATCTGCCCCCATTTCACCTTCTTCAGTTTCTACCCTGTTGAGCAGCTTTTAAAGAGCAAATGTTTGATGTATCCCTAGAAACGCTGTTACTTCACTTTATTGCCCAGTTCCACATATGACGCAAAGCACTTTACTTGTGTATACGTGCCACACATGCATGTAAGGTTGCCAGGTCCCCTGCGGCCCCCAGCGGGGAATGGAGGGTGGGTAGGGTTTCCAGATCCAGGTTGGGAAACTTCTGGAGATTTGAGAAAGGAGTCTGGGGAGGACGGGAACCTCAGTGGGGTACATTGCCCTAGAGTCCATCCTCCAAAGCATCAGTTTTCTCCATGGAAACTGATCCCTTCAGTCTGGAGATAAACTGTAATTCTGGGGGATCCCCAAGTTCCACCTGGGGAATGACCATCCCTAGATGCATGCCACATTAAAATGTATTCAACATGCATTTAAATACCAAATTCTAGACCTCAACAGCATCCAGCGAAGCTGATGGACAGTAGATTCAGGATGGACAAAAGGAAATACTTCTTTACACAGAGAGTGATTAAAATGTGGAATTCCCTGCCAGAGGATTCAGTGATGGCAACAGGCATAGGAAGCTTTAAAGGGGAATTATATAGATTCACGAGGATAGCTCCATGGCTACTAGCTATGGTGACATTTAGAGGCTGTCAGCTTCTGAATTCCAGTGCCAGGAGGCATCCTCAGGGGAAGGCCTTGGCCTCTATGTCCTGTTGTTGGTCATCCAGAGGAACTGGTTGGTGATTCTGTAAGACAGGATGCTGACTTAGATGGACCACTGGTCTGATGCAGCAGGGCTCTTCTTATGTTCTTATGGACATTTGGGTCATTTGAAGTGTTACTAGACCAGTGATTGGTGTCCTAGATGATGTGCTAATGCTATAGGCAGATGAGCTGGTGCATGTGGAAAATGCATTTCAATATGATTGGGTGCAGCTCATTGTTTAGACGTGGCCCATGAAATGCATAAACTAGGCATCAAACAGTCAAAGGACATGTTTCATTTTCTTTTGTGACCATTTTAAAGACATTCACTTTCTTTGCCAGATACAGCTGTGGTTGCCTTTTCAAGACAGAGAGGGTTTTTTAAAAATTATTTCCTTTCCCTACCATTTTCCCCAATCGAAAAGTCACCCTGACCTGCCTCTCCTCCCAGCTGGGAACAATTTACAGATATTTTAATATTTCCCAGCAAGAGTACAAGCATGGGGTGGTGGTGGACTTTTTTATTTTCAGCAAGGAAAAGGGAAAGGAAGAAAGGGCTAAAAAGTTTCCCCTGTTCTCTCAACTGATAAAAATGGCCCTAAAAGTCTGTTAATATGACCATGGAAGAAAATGTAGTTTGAACCAAAGAGTTCCTCTCTGTGTGAATCTTCTATTATTTTTTCTTGCCCTCAGTATAAGGGAACAAAACAATGAATGGAAGGGGCTGTTGATCACTTTATGTACAGATCTTTCAGGTTGGGAAATTCCTGGAGATTTGGGGGTGGAGTTTGGGGAGGATGGTGCTGGGGCGGGGAAGGAGTGCAGTAGAGAAGAGATGTGATGCCATATAGTCCCCAAAGCAGCCATTTTCTCCAGGGGACTTGATTTCTGTAGTCTGGGGATCATTTGTAATCCTGGGAAATCTCCAGCACCACCAGTGTGCAAAACTGGGAAAGTTGGGACCTCAGACTGAGGGGTCATATAAGAATTATGTTTTTCAAGCAAAAAGAAGCCAGCCCATATATGTATTGTAGCCAGGGGGGCAAGTTCTCCTCAACCATCTTATCTTTAGAACAGGCACCATCATTTTGTCTCTACTTACCAGTTCCACATGGTTCTTTGTTACATCGTAAGTATAAGAATATGGATACAGAAGCATCTGGGAGTAAGAGTGAATAGTCAAGTAAGCTTTGATGGTTGAGATGTTGTTACGAATGAAGTTAACCAAGGCCTTTGTCTCCTTTTCAGATTCAGGTGCACTACCACAATAAGTATCGTCACATGGTCTTCTGGAAGCACCAACGCCTACATGCCAAATAAGGAGAAAGCATAAATGGTAAGAAGGAAACAAACAAGAACCAAAGTCAGAGCATTGGCCTAAATGACAGAAAAGCCTATAATTTAAACCTTCTAAAGAGCAAATCTAACAACATCTACTTAGAAGTAAGTCCCATGTTATTCAATGAGAATTACTCACAGGAAAACGTCCTTAGGACTGCAGCTCTAATTGCTTAGAATAAGGGTCAAAATACTTGCTACATAGGACTCCTATAACCAGATCTCCCAGTTGTTTTAGGCAGCAAAGCTGAATTTGATTGATGCTGTGACAGTGTGCAACAGGGGTTTAACTTCCCCCCCTGCTGTTTCACCTATCAAACCATCCCCCAAATCTTCTGTGAATTGCAATGGAAGAAAAAAGGAAGACACACCTATTACTTCTTGCCTACAGTGATTAATAGAAATTTTAGAAGTGGTATATTTGATGAGGATAGGATTGGCTACCAGGGGAAAACTGGACGTGTGTGTGGACCTACTAGTTCTGGTGCCCTTGGTGTCATGACATTACTTTTATCATAGAAATTTCGCTGAATGTTAGAGCTCCAGAAGTGACACTGTGATGCAGTTGTGTGTGGGGGAGGAAATGCTGATTCACCCCTCATATTGTTGTGGAAGTCCAGGGGGGGTTGGGGTTTGTTGGCTGCTGGAGTCCCATGAAGTAGACAAACCGGCTAAGAGGATTAAAAGCTTTTTTAGTTGCCAGGCAAAGGAGATCACAGAAACAACTTTGAAAACAACTGAGGGTGGGCTAGACAATGATAGGCCTTGGTTACATAGTATCTGAGCATGTGCAACAAGTTGTTTTTTTCCTTTTCTATACTAAGAGTCTACATAAATTTCTACTGCTGTCAGTTGCCCAACTGGGGAAACAGTCTATGTTAACCGCAGCATTTTTGGTTTTCACAATAGTTCTAGGAATAATTATTAGCTCAGACATTTGCTCACCAGCTTCCTTTAGATAAGCTGTCTTAAGCACAAATCCATACTTCTGCTTTTTGCAAAGTGAACAAAGTTTCCAAAGCGGGCAAACATGGCTCCGTTAATGCTAAGCTGAGTATTTATATCATAATATGTCTCTGCCAGCCTATTGGGGGGTCTGTTCCCTCTAGATGAGGGAAACAGCATGTGGGAAGAGTAATTCTCTCTCTTCCAGTTCAGGTTGCCAACTTACAGGTGGGACCTGGAGTTCTAGAATTACAACTGATCTCCACACTATAGAGATCAGTTCCACTAGAGGAAGTGACAGCTTTGGAGAATCCTATCCCTGCAGAGCTCCTAACTTGAGCTCCCGCTAGGCTGTGGAGTCTTGTGAGCAAAATTTTTTACTTTGTGAGCTACTGGCATTAAAGTTGTGAGCAAGTGATTTGGCTACTGCATAAATTAGTTTGCTCTGGAGCCATCCTTCCTGAGCTAAGGCAAAAATATGTGAGCCAGAGGCTGAAAAACTGTGAGCTAGCTCACACTAACTCAGCTTAGAGGGACCATTGCTTCTACCCCACCCCAAACTCCACCTTCCCTAGGCTCCACCCCCAGATCTCCAGGAATTTCTCAATGCAGAGTTGGTGACTCTTTTGAAACATTAAAAAATTGTGACGTTTTCATGAATCTCCTGAGAATATGCAGTTTGGGCCAGGGCTGCTGACTGGGGGTACTGGGGGAACAAAATTTAGGGCCTCCAATTCAGCTGAAGGGCCTCTGAACCCAGCCTCATGCTGCATCTGACTGAATGCCTTTCCAATGATTTTCTTTTTTATGCAGCTCTGGCTGCAGCCACTAGGAGTGCAAGGAAGTCTGAGAACAAGGCCCTCTGGTTATAGGCTAAATTCTCCTTACATGACCCCAATTTAGGTCTATTGGACTTGGAAAATATCGCTATTCCTGAATATTCCCAAATACCAGTATCGGTATTGTATTGGTATTCAGGTAAATATTCAGGAAATCTGAATTTATTCAGCTCCATTATACCCTATGGGGACCATCCCCATAGAGTATAATGGAGAATTTCACTAACCAAGTCATGCCACGGTAGTGGCACAGCTTGGCAAGTTCAGAAGTCATTTAAACTTTAAATGCTTTCAGTTCACTCACCCAGTTGCACTGCTGTGGCAGCACAACTCAGCGAATGAACTGAATGCTTTTAAGGTTTAAATGCTTTCAGTTTGCTAGCCAAATGACGCCACTGCCACGGTACAACTCAGCATATAAACTGAAGGCGTTTAAAGTTTAAATGCCTTCAGTTCACTAGCTGAGTCACACCACTGTGGCAGCATGAATCTGAGTGAACTGAATGCATTTAAAGAAACCACGGTCTAGCCATGCCTGAATTAAAGCTGAATAATATCAGCTTTTATTCGATTGTGGCTATTTTGGTAGCTAAATCAGATTGTCTAATCTGTATTTGGCTGAATAAATACCCCCAAAGATACCGATGGGGTATGTTTTGAATATTAAAATGGAGGACAGGAGATCAGGGTCCCCTGGGGAGAAAGACTGAACATGACATTTGTTATGAATCTAATTTTAATGATATTACAAAGATTATGCCATTTGTCATATAGCAAATAAGCCTTTACAAAGGGTTATTAGATCTTCCACCAACACAGTGTTAGATCTTCCACCAGCACAGTGATAATGGTAACAACCCAGTGGCTGAACTGGGAGTAGGTGTGTACACTTGGTATATACCGAGCCGAATAAATACACAAAAATACCCTTCACAGCAACCCTGTGAGTTAGGTCTGGCTAAGAATGTGTTACCCAGAAACCTGAGTATTAGAGGTTGTTTAAAAGCTCTCTTATTACATGTTGCCTACTGTGAAGATAACCTGGTTCAGGGTGTTCTAATTCCCTTCATTTTTGGCACTACAACTTCCATCATCATTCTATGGTTGGTGGCCAGTTTTCAAATGCACAACATTATTTTTTGATTAATTATGCTTGCCACAAATAGAAACCCATAGCTTCCATTGCAAATAGCATGGGTGGACATGTCTCACTTGGGCCCGGATATTCCCCTGCCTTTCAGTTTTGGCCCTAGAACTCCCACAGTCATCCTGAAGCTGGTGGCCAATTTTGAATCTCCTAGTTTTATTTTCTGATGAGTTATGCTTGCCTTAAATGGACAGATGGACAGACAGGCCAACTCTTTTCTTACTACTGTTGTTGTTGTAAGTCACAGCTGACTTATGGCAACTCCATAGGATTTTCAAGGCATGAGACGTTCAGAGACGGTTTGCCATTGCCTGCATCACAATCCTGGTATTTCTTGGCAGTCTCCTTTCACAATATTAGTCAGGGCTGCTTAGCTTCTGAGATCTGCTGAGATCAGGTTATCCTGGGCTATCTATTACTATAGATTCATGGTAACGGCAAGCAGAGCAATTTGTTATGATATTTGGTTTGGATCAGGGTCATATGGTGAGGTCCAGATGGAATCTTTGTCCGGGTGCCCATGGTGGTACTCAGCAACTCTGGTTTGGGCCCAACTGCAAGTGACCAAATGAGCTAATTGCATGTTCTGAGCTAGTAAAAATTATTTATTTACTTACTTCATTTCTAGCCCTCCTTTCTTGCTGAAACTCAACCACGAAAACCATGCAATAAAACAGTATCCTTCCTTATATATAAAAGCCCCTTGGGGGGGCAAGATTCGATGTACGGTAAAATCAGTTGGCTGCAAGAACTGCCACTCCAAACTTCTGCCAATCGCCTCTCTGCGTTGGGTGGCTGCTGGCCTGAGTCCCACCCACACAGCCAGCAGCCAGACTCTTGCCCTCAGTCTACAGACAGCCGCCGAAGAGGATGGATGCTCTGCAGCCAGAACACTTGGGACACCAAGGCTAACCATGGCGGCGCCGCACCTGTTATCCATGGCTGCGACAGTAGCCGGCCAGGCTGGGAGAACAGGCAGGGAGAGGCCTCCGGACACCCCCATGGTACCTTTCCCCACTTGCCCGCTGAGGTGGATGCACAAGGAAAGGCCTTCGGAGGCCTCTGTGTCACCCTTCCCCGCTTGCCCGCTGAGGCGGACGCACAGGGAAAGGCTTCTGGAGGCCCCAGCGGCACCTCTCCCCACTCAACCACTGAGGTGGAAGCGCAGAGAAAGGCCTCCGGAGGCCTCCATGCCACACTTCCCTGCTCCCCTGCCGAGGTGGACGCACAGGGAAAGGCCTCCGGAGGCCGCAGCAGGACCTTTCCCTGCTCACCAGCTGAGGCGGACGTGCAGGGAAAGGCCTCCAGAGGCCTCTGCACCACCCTTCTCTGCTTGCCTGCTGAGGTGGACGTGCAGGGAAATGCCTCCGGAGGCCCCAGTGGCACCTTTCCCCACTTGCCCGCTGAGGCGGACGCACAGGGAAAGGCCTCCGGAGGCCTCCGAACCACACTTTCCCACTCTCCTGCTGAGGCAGATGCACAGGGAAATGCCTCCGCACCCCCCGCCCATCTTTCCCAGCCCACCCGCCAAGGCAGACGCACAGGAACAGGCTTCCAGAGGGCCCCCTGGCTTTCCCTGCTTGCCTACCGAGTCGGCAACGAGCTGCAGAGCCCCCCCTTCCCTGGACCTGCCTCCCTCTTTCTCTTCCCAGCATCTCTTTATCTTCTCTCTCTCTTTTCCCTCCCTTCCTCTTTTGCTTCCTTCCTTACTCCCTATCTCTTGGCAGTCTTTCCCTCCCCCACCACCCCATCTCTTTGACTTCTTTCCCTCCCTCTTTCATCCTCCCTCCCTCCCTCCCTCCCTCTCTCTCTCTCTTCCTTCCTCCCTTCCTTCCTTCCTCCCTCCCTCCCTCCCTCCCTTCCTTCCTTCCTTCCTTCCTTCCTTCCTTCCTTCCTTCCTTCCTTGTACTACATATAACACTGCAAAACTGAATGACAAAATTAGGAAAAAAGTGTAATACATATAATTAACAATGCACTAAAAATACCCAAACCCTGCCCACAGATTGTCCGCAGACCTTAAACAACTATCCTATTCCCTTTATAAAGATGCCTTTTTCATAAAGTTGGCTTCTCCAGAAGTCTCCATGTCTCCATTCTAAATGCCCCTTCTGTCTGTAGCTTTCTCCTCATGGAGTTCAAAATGTGCCTTGACACTCTCTCTTCCCACACAGAGTTCCCTCAAGAGCAGATTTTTTTTAAAAAAAATGATACCAGGACTCCCTTATATACATCTGTGCCTCTCTGTGATGAAATGAGAGTGGGAAAAGAGAAAGAAAGCAGGTCTGGCATGCTCATACAGTCCCTGGAAGATAAACAGTGTACATCCCTATGCACAGTTGCTCCAGATGTCTTGAACTGCTGTGCTTATTCCTCTCACTTTCTAATGCTTCTCTTGTCTGACTCACCTTTCATTTATTTGTGTGTATATCTATATTTCTTTTTGCCCACTGAATATAACACTTCATACATCTGAGAAAGTACACTCTAGACCACCAACAGTTTATGCTACCATCAATCTGTATGTTGCTAGGATGCTACAAGACTAGGGTTGCTAGCCCTTTATCTCCAGTTGAAAGTTTTCAAGGAAGTATGTGTGGGGAAAAACCTGCCCCTGAGAATGTGGAGAGACCTCTGTTAGCCAGACAGAATAGACCATAGTAGACTAGATGGACATTGTATGGCAGGCTCATGACTAGTTTACCCTCAGAGATAACGTATGTTTGTTTGAGCTTGTGCTGAGTATATGAATTGATATTTGCAATGCAATATGCTTGGCATGATCTAAACATATCTATCTCAGTCTGAGATGCTACATCCACATATGGCAGGACATAACACGGTTGTTGCACTATTTTCCTGGGTGGTCAAGACAATCTAGAAAGCAAATTATTGTTCTAGCACTGCATATGGCAAGATGTGGATGCAGGTTCACTGAAATTGGCTGCTCACAGGAAAGACAACTTTATTTTCCAAGAACTCCATTTTCCAAGAAAATGTATGTGGCTTCACAATGAAGACAAAAGACCTTAACTTGGTTAATGGCTTTGTAAACACACAGCTTTCTGTAACTGATAAGTTCTTCTGATGAGAAGGCAAGGACAATTTCTGCATCTTGCTGGCAGAATGAAAGATGTGCTTCATCACAGGCAGTAAGCTGTATGAACTCCAAACCATAATTGGCTAGGCTACATTTTGATCTTTTCTTGGGGTGGAGATAGTGGTATATTAATAGGCTCATTTTTAAAAAAACTCTGTTGCTGGCCACTTGTGCATTGATATTTATTGCTGTTGTACTGTAGAACATTTTATTTATATCTTACTGGTTTTGTGGTTTTTGAAAAGTGCTTTGGAGGCACACTGGGAGCTGAAAAGTGGCACAGGAATCTCTCCTTATATATAATTGTGTTTTGGTCATGGACTCTCTTGAACATTCCATACGCTTCCAAATCAATTGGCCCCCTGATCTGTCACTCAGAGGGTGTCCCTTGCCACTGGTTGCGTTACCTGAGACCTGCCCAGCCGCCACTCAAGAGTACTTGCATGCCATTGGCCGGGTGCCAGGTTTGCTGCTCTTTCCCACCCATTCCTTCAGCCACTGTGCCCTGTCAGAATTTCTTGCAAATGGCTTTTTCTCTTGATGAATACACTTGCCTCCTATGTGGGACTAATTTTTCCCTCAGTAGCTGTTGGTAGGTATAACCATGGCTGTTTTTGCAGCAGGAACTCCTCTGCATATTAGGTGACACACCCCTAATGTAGCCAATCCTCCAAGAGCTTACAGTAACCCCAGTAAGAAGAGCTCTGTAAGCTCTGGGAGGATTGGTGACATTAGAGGTGTGTTGCCTAATATGCAAGGGAGTTGATGCTACAAAAAGAGCCTTGGGTGTAATGAAATTGCAGTTACTTGTGCCTGTGAGATGGCTGCCATCTCTGTGTTTACAGTGTTTCTCCATAAGGCTTAATTGAGCTGTAGTTCCAGAGAGAGGCCTGCAGGGGTATCACTCACTGGTTTGAATGGGGCTTCCTCATCTGCTGGCCTACAGTTCCCAGCTGCCCCAAGGCCAAAGTGTGGGAAAAGAGGGACCATCCCACGGGGCGGGGCAGTATCAATATAGACTCCAGCTAGGCCACAAGCCAGAGATGTGGGGAACCCTGGGAGGCAGCAGAAATTCAGCCACTCCACAGTCAGCTGGACTGGGGAATGAATGGAAGTTTCCCTTTTCTCTTGGGCAGGAGAGAGAGGCTGAAGCAGAGCCACAGGTCGGTTCAAGGAGAGATTGTATCCTGAGCCCACAATCTCCAGAGGTAGAAAATACTGTGTCTAGGGAAAGAGTATTGTGTTTAATCCCTGTTGATTTATGCCCTGTTGGTTCATGGTGTGTGCTTACTCCTACAGTTGTGTCTTATTTATTTAGTATGTGTGTACTCCATAATTGTGTAAATAGTTAGATACGCCCACGGGGTTGAGGGTGGGAGGTGAACAGCTGAGTTGTAAACTGGAGCCCATTTCGCCACAGTAGGCAACCAAGCTTGGTTCAGACAAAGGAAGGAATCCTTTTGCAGGCTTTTGTGAGGAACAAATTTGGGCCAGTCCTGACTAGGGTTGCCAGCTCCAGGTAGGGAGATTCCTGGAGATTTTCTGGTAGAGTCTATGGAAACCAGGGTTTGGGAAGGGGAGAGGCCTCAGCTGAACAGAATGCCATAAAGCCCACCTTCCAAAGCAGTTATTTTCTCCGGGGGGGGAGAGATCTGGAGTTCAGTTGTGATACCTGGTGATCTTCAGGCTCCACCTGGAGGTTAGCTACCCTAGACCTCACAGTCATTGCTTCAGAGCAGGATCTGCTAGATTCAGGTTCTTGTTGTAGAAGCTGAGTGGTTTTGGACCGGTCAGACTTTCAGTCTAACCTACTTCACAGGGTTGTTGTGCAAGTCAAAATGGGGAGAGGAGAATGATGTAAGCTGCTTTGGTCCCCGTTGCAGAGAAAGACTACTTTTCCTCCTGTGAAACCATTGTTGCCAATCTCCAGGTGAGGGCTGGAGATCTCAGAATTACAACTGCTCTCCAGATGGCAGAGTTCTCCTGGAGAACATGGTGGACTCTGTGTCCTTATACCCTGCTGAGATGGCCCCCCATGACAGCCAATGTGACATGGAAGTCAGGGTTTCAGAGCACTGTAGAGGCTGCAGGTGAGTGTGTGGGAGATGGAAAGCTGAAGAGTGAGGGGAAAATAAAGGTAGGTTGAAGCTTGGCTGGGAAGGAGATAGGGTTGCCAACTCCAGGTGGGAAATTCCTGGAGATTTGAGTGATGGAACCTGGAGAGGGTGAGGTTTGAGGAGGGGTGGGACCCCAGACAGGTAGAATGCCATAGACTTCACTCTCCCAACCAGCCATTCCCTCCTGGGGAACCCGTTGCCAATCTCCAGGTGAGGGGTGGAGATCACTCAGACTTACAACTGATCTCCAGGAGGGAGGGCAGAAGTCAGCTGAAGTCAGAGGGGCAGATAATGGTAGGTTGATGGTTAGCTGAGAAGGAGATGGGGTTGCCAACTCCAGGTTGGGAAATTCCTGGGGATTTGAGGGATGGAGCCTGGAGAGGGTGGGGTTTGAGGAGGGGTTGGACCTCAGACAGGTACAATGCCATAGACTCCACCCTCCAAACCCACCATTTCCTCCTGGTAACAATTGTTGCCAATGTCCACATGAGGGCTGGAGATCACTCAAAATTACAATTGCTCTTCAGGTAGCAGAGATCAGTCCCTCTGGAGAAAATGGCAGACTCTGTGTCATTATACCCTGCTGAGGTCGCCACAGCTAATTGCCACTGAGTGTCCAAGGCCTTGGCACTCTCCCCGAGCCTCTTTCTAGAGCTCATTGTATTTATTTCCACAACAGGCCTTATTCCTAGTATTTTAATAAAACAAATATGGTCCTTCTTTGGGGGACTTAATTTTACACAAAAATATCGTTTTTGCATTTCAGTTTCTTTCCATTGGGATAATTTTTTTAAAAAGAAAGCTGTTATGTTCGCTGACTGCCACTAGGCGACAGCGACGTTTACCAGAGTTTGGAGCTCAAGAGACAATAGGGACTAGGATCTTGAACGCTCAAGCGGTCACCAATAGGAACCTTGGCGGGAAGTTTAAACCCACCAATGGGACCTGGGGGTGCTCCATGGGGACTGTATATAGTTGGCCATCGGGCCGGTATTTTCTGTTCTGTTGTGTGTGCTAGTAAACTATGAGCTAACAATCACACTATGTCCTGGTTCTTCATGCGTTGAACCCACTACACAACAAAAGCCTTGTTCTATATGCATGGAGGCTCTGTCTACCTATTGTTGCTCTTTATTTGTTTGTTGTGGCTGGAATCAAGCTACAGGTGGTGCCCTTAGACTTGGAGAGACAATCCTCAACAGAGTTACACCCTTTTAAACCCATTAACTTCAATGAGCCCAGGAGGGTGAAATTTGCTTTAGGATTGCACTCTAAGCTAGTTCAAATCCAATCCAATCATTTCTATCATTTTTACATTGCCTACCCTGGCAGGATAAACAGGAATATGGATATACTTGTTATAACAGGAGAAAACACACTTACTGCACCAGCCAGCATTGAAGTTTCTGTTGGGATCAGTTCCAATGCAACTGCTACCTGCATTTGTAGAACGGGTCTTTCTCCACATGCGAGACTGAAAAGGAGCATAATTAGTACATATAAATTTTGAAGGACATATGTGATACATTAGGTGGGCAGCCATGTTGGTCTGAAGCAGCAGAACAAAGTTTGAATCCAGTGGCACCTTTAAGACCAACAAAGTTTAATTCTGGATATAAGCTTTTCTGTGCATGCACACTTTTTCAGATACATTGAAACAGACTTCCTCAAGGCTTATATATAGGTAGAGAAAGGGTGAGGGAGTTAGTTGACGGAAGGGCTAGCTAGAGTCAAGATGTATAAGAAACTGAGCGATAAGTATAATCCAGTCTAGCTATACTTATATACATCTCGACTCTAACTAGCCCTTTCTGACAACTAACCCCCCCACCTATATGTAAGGCTTGAGGAAGTTTGTTTCAGTGCCACTTTGTTCTATGTGATACATGTATGTTTGAGCTTTTGATTCAGGAAACAAGTGAATTACTTACCTTAGTCCAAGTATAGACATAGCCATCAATGTTGAAGACAGGCAAGACATAGAAATCCAGCTGGTCCAGAAGGTGAGTCATGATGGTTTCTTTCCCATAAGTTTTAACGGCCTGGGTACAGATCAAACAGTTAAAACAATTAGGAGGAGCCAGACTGCTTACCTAATTTTGGGTTTATTGACTGTTGGACAGTGCCTCCCAATTTGGGCAATTATCACTGTTGTGAAAATGTTTGTATGCTGTTTGGCACTTTTCCCCCTCTGGGTATTTATCCCCACCTTCACCGCCCAGGCTGTTGTTTGCCCTCACTGCCCTTCAATGTGAATGGCTGTTATAAGCTATGTGGTTGTGTAGGTACTGTTACCTTTGATACACTGATGACCCATGCAGCAGTAAATAAAATTGTGGGGATCCCATGGTTAATCTGATTGAACTCTAGTGAGGATAAAAGTAGCAAAGGACAGTGGAGAAAAATGGTGCAGAGAAGCAGTGGCATCCAAACAGCATAGCAAAACCACAGATGTTTGGTGTTGTAAGGGTCTGGTCACACAGAGGATTTGCTGCGTGATAGGGACAAATGCCAGGCAGATTATACAGGTGCGATCACAAGGAAACATCTGGCAAACGTGGCACACCCGTCTCCAACCCGTATCATACCTCCGAAGACCCGGAGTTAAAAAGTACCTGGAAAAGTCTTCTATTAAATGGGTTGTGATGGGCCATTGCCAGACTTCCTTCATGTGATCGCTCCAGCGCGCTCCTCTTGCCTTGTTGGAGTGCGCCGGAAACACCCACAAACAGGAAAAAATCCGCTTCACCGCCATTGCGTCGGATCACGTAATGGCGGGGCAAATTGCGATGGCGCAAAGAGCCACGTCTCCACCCCGTGTTATCTGCTCCGTGTGACCGGGACCTAGGTCTGTTTTTCAGCAGCTGATTTAGCAGCACTGAAGATGATAATTTCTAAGAGAATTTCTAATTTTCAGAATATTTGGTGTGGCCCTGTACCTGATATTTTTGTGAAAATGTTCTCTATGAAATAATGTAAAATGTGTGCCATGTTCTCTTACTGGAACATTTTCTTGTGATATTAAAGCTCAGTGCAGAACCTAGCGTATTGGTTTGGTGGTGGTAGAAAGTGCCATCAAGTCAAAGCCAATTTATGGCAACCCCGTGGGGTTTTCGAGGCAAGAGATGTTCAGAGGTGGTTTGCCATTGCCTGCCTATGCATAAAGACTCTGGTATTCCTTGGTGGTCTCCATCCAAATATTGGCAACCCTCCTTAGCTAGCCTGAATTACAGATTTACACCTAGCCTCCAGGTTAGGTGTAAATCTGTAATATCAAAGTATTCTAGAAATGGTGCTGAATTGTGCTGATGACAGGAGCTTTATTTATGATGGCAGCTTAATGCCACCCAAAACTGATCTTTTCCCCATAGGTATCCGGCAAAGGCTGATCTCAGGTGAAGGCTGCAGGTGATGGCTTTGTATTTTAGGCTGCATTCTCAGAAAGTCATTCTCAGGGGAACTTGCTTCTGAGTAAGATGATGTTGTAACAATGGCACTTAATGGTTCAGGATTTAACAGCTGGGAAATCCATTGAGGAAGTACAGATGCCCTAGACTGAATTAGGTACAAAACAAGAGATTCTTAGTTGCAATCCAGCAGAACTGCATAGAAATCTCATTAAAACCGGAGTGAAGCGTGTGCCAGGTTTCAGCCTTGCTGTTCAGGCTATGTCTTAAATATGGCACCAGTCCCAGACTCCCAGTGAGGTAAAGTCCGGGACTGACTGTTCCAAAGGGTGAGTGATAGTTGCAGCAACCTGAGCGGCTAAATAAGGTAACATTTTTTTCTCTGCCGAGTTACTGAGAGAGATAAGGGTATCACATTTGCAGAGGCGTGACTGGGGTGTCACTTTCAGTTTCCAAGGCTGCTTCCCCACACGTATCTGAGTGGACAGGAGGGGGAGGCTTTCTCACTGCTGGGTCTCTGCCAAGGCCATCAAGTCAAATATTTTCACCGCCTTGATTGGGAGCTTAACTGCCTGATGCTGCTTCAGGTTTTTTTGTTTTGTTTTGTTTTTTTTAAAAAACCTTTAATGTAGGAACCTCTACTAAGGATGCGAATGAAGCAGCTGGAAGTTGCTTTCTAAGGTTATTCTGATAAAGGCAAATGCAGTTGACTGTTGCAGCTGTAAATATCACAGGAATGGAGTTGCTGATAATACACCCCATTCTCAAGGGCCACTGGTTGGCTGACTCTGAGAATGAATGAATCTGGCAATGAGACGGGTCTGTCAAGGAGAGGGAAAGGTGGAATTTGTCCGGGGTGACTGCTGTCAACAAGGACGGCAGAGGTTGTGTTAGATTGGCGGAAAGAGGCTTCATACCACCCATGCAGCTCCTTCTCCTTCTCCCGGTTCAGAGGGGACCACAGTTGCAAAGGCATGTGCGGACTCCTCCCTGAATACTCCCTTATTGGCTTACTGAGGCTACATGAGGATCCCTCCCTGGCTATATCCCTGTTGGTTTCCTAAATAGCTGTGCATGTCTTGTCCCACTTCCGTCAATCTTATTAATTTCTTACTGCATCGATTTTCCACCTTTCTTGGTGAATCTCAAGGTGATTATCAAAATAAAAAGCAATGCAATAGAACAGTATAACACATACTGAGGTGGTCATGTTGATAGGGACCTAGACCATGAAGAACTCTATGGGTGCCTTGAATTGAACCAGTGCTTTAAATTGAACCCAGCAACTAATTGGTAACTGCAGGACCGGTGTATTATGCATGCCCACACCTAGCTCCTGATAGTCATTGAGCTGTGTTATTGCGTACTGTGATACCTGGAGATTTGGGAAGGATAGTTTTAGAAAACCTAGAATAGGAGTTTTACCAAGAGAGTTTTTTTTAAAAAATCTGCTTCCAGCTGAATCAATGAGCTCTGAAGATATACTAAGTCAACCAACCTGTCTCACAAACCATTGGCAGAATGCAGGTGAGATCCACTCTCTAGCATGGAAGCCACAATCCATAAAGATGGCCTTTTTGTTTGCACCCTGCTTTCCCACCTGCACAGATACAAATAACATAAAAGGAAGAAGCAATCTGTATGGCATACAAATAGTTAGTGTTCTGGCTTTAGATTGCAGCCTTATTTGAAATCAGAGAGTTCGGCTAATAGAACTGAAGCCCGTTGCTGGCAGTATATTCTCATCTCCGGGAAATTACATACAGAGAGAGTGAGAGCACACCTTTTATATAAACAGCAACAAAGATTCATCAGATGCAAACCAGGACAGAGTTTCTTTGTTTATGTGCAGGAAGAACTTTGTCAGATGAAGTTTTTGATGTAGGAATGGCCTAACTACTAGGGTTGCCAGCTCTGGGATAGGGAATTCCTGGAGATTTTGGGGCTAGAGCCTGGAGACGGTGGGGTCTGGGGAGGGGAGGGACTTCAGTGGGGCATAATGCCATAGAGTCCCCCTTCCAAAGTAGCTATTTTCTCCAACGGAACTGATCTCTGTCACCTGGAGACGAGTTGTAATTCCAGGAGGTCCCCAGACACCACCTGGAGACGGACAAGTATTAGGTTTTCCATAGGAACATCCTCAGGTAGGGTGGAAAGGCATGTTCCAAAGTTGCATGCTCCCTAGGTGAGTGCAGTCTTGATTTGGATTGGGCCCACAAAGGTTTATTGCCTTACAAGTGTAACAGGGACTTTGTTGCATATTGTATTCTGTACTATTTGACCTCTGAAGAAGGCTCTTGTGAGCCGAAATGCATCAGGTCATATACTGTTCTTTTTTGTGCATTTCTCACTTTGAACATTTTATGAGGCTTTATTTGGGCACCTACAAGGTTTTTATGTTTTTGAAATAAACACATGTACTTTTGTCTATACCTGTTGATGTTTTTAACTTTTGGCCCTTAACTAGTTTTCTAAACCTCCCTTGGAGGCTTTTGATTTGGATTGGGGCCACGGCTGACAGAGAGTGGGCTTAGATCTCCCCTGCATATGCTATTTTGCTACCCTAAAATGGTTGAGCCCTGCCAGTTACCCCGTTATAGAAATGTAATGTGTAACTCATCAGTACACAGGCAGACCCCACTGAGGCAAACAGCACCCCGGGGCCATTTCAGGTTGGGGAAATGGTGCAGGAGGGAGGTCGTGACCTCCTACCTCTGCATGCCACAGTTCTGCTCCAAATCAAGCCTGAGCGTGCCTGAGAAGTGGGAACTTCAGAACACACCTCTGCACCCAACCTAGCGACCTTTCCAGAAAAAAGTAATATGTTGTTTTGCCCTGAGAAAAGATGAAGCAGTTAAAATTCTCTCTTCTACACATCACTGAAAGGCTCCCAACCTCTGTTCTTTCTATTTGGTCACCTCACCAGTGCATTTAGCCTCTACTGTTGTTTCACTATTGTGAAATTCACACAGAGTTTATCAAACACACTGAAGCCTGGGCTTGTTTCTGTGACTCTGATTCCCCACACACCTTGACCCAAACTTCCCCTCCTTTCAGTGTGAAGAAAACTTCCAGAGATCTCAGACTTCTCACACAAGGTTTGGATTGGACCTAACAGGACCTAACCATTCATTTTTGCAGGAGCTGTATAGTCGTAACTACATAAAATCTAAGCTAAAATAAAGGGGAATGCTTAGCAGCATTGCTGGGTGATGGAGGTTGTTTCCCATCTAGGGTTGCCAGCTCCAGGTTGGGAAATACCTGGACATTTTGGGGGTGGATCCTGAGGAAGGCAGGGTTTGGGGAGGGGAGAGCCTTCAGTGGGGCATAATGCCATAGAGCCTACCCATCTAAGTAGCCATTTTCTCCAGGTGAATTAATCTCTAGCTCCTGGAGATAATTTGTAATCCCAGGAAATCTCCAGCTACCACCCAGAGACTGGCAACTGTACATGTGACTATCAGAGGAATGAAATTTGCTTGAAACTGAGTTTAGAATCAGGATTATAACAACAGGCCCTGTTCTTCTGGCCTGTTCTATGGCAACCATAACTAAAAGTCTAACCTTTGCAGGGTTTCCCCCCCCCCACATCAGCCTGTGCTGAGTCAGTCATGACATCTGCAGCCATGGACAGACTTTGCACCATTGAAATGCTGTGTGATAATGGTTTAACAAAAGCAAAAACAGGATTAAATTTGGCCTGTCATGGTGCTACAGACTCAACACAAATGGAAGGTGCTGAAGATCAACATGGAGCTGCCATCTCCTGAAACTGTACTCCTCAACTGGATCTCAGAGAAGGTGCTCAGTGAGCCAATACTTTATTTCATGACGAGCAGGCTCTTACTTATTGGCATACAAATTCTAATCTTTCCTGAATTACGATTGTATTTATAGGAGTGATTTGCAGGAGGTTCCCCTCATGGTAACACAGGAGAAGGTCTCTATGCACTGGTTTCCAATTCCATATGATATATCCAAATGGAAGCTTCCTTTAATTTTGGCTAGGTTGTGTAGCCCATAATGGGAATGTAGGAAGGCAGACCTTCTTTCCCTTAGGACTGTCTGTGTTCACAAATGAAGGCCAGCCATGCAAACTCCATAGCTCCAACTGCTTTCACATGGACTGGAACACCACATTGCAGAGATCTGACAGTGATTTTTTAGGTGATCCAAAATAAGAGTGTGTCTAGACAATTTCCTTTTGTTCATAAGAAATGCATGATGATGATGAAAACTATTTGAGAAGGGGGGAAAACCTGATAAATTGTTTGCTTCACTCAGTGAAAAAAAGTTCTGAAGTTTATAGATTGCTTCATAACAAATAGGTTTACAAACAACAGATGGAGTTCTCAATTACACAAAGGTAGATTACCATTTACCTTGCTTACAGGAACATGGTTAAATTTATATGTGCAAACTGTCAAAGCTCTTATTACGGTCGGTGTTATTGAGAAAACCTTTGATATAAATCAAAAGGATAAAAACGTCACCATAATGGAATTCACAAAACCTGCTTGGTTTCCTAAAGTGTTTATTAAAAATACAGATCTGGAATCTTCGAGGGCTTAATAAATTTTATTTCTTACACACCGAGAGACAATAGAACAGATTGGCTATGAAACTCAAGAGCAAATACCTTAAGGAGATACATTGGACGTCCCTCAAAGGTTGTTCCTATCTGTGATCGAGAAACGAGAGCTGGGTTCTGATTGGCAATGTCAGCTGTCCAAGCTGCTATCTGTTGAATTAAAACAAACATGTACATATAGGCATTTCATGTCATTAAAAAAAAAATCTCATACTGAGTCAGGCCCATGGTCCCTCTAGGTCACCACTGTGCACTTTGATTGGCAGCAGCTGTCTGTGGTGTCAGTCAGAGATACTAGCGACGCAGTCTGGGGCTTCAGCAAAGCTGAGTTATAGAAGCAAATATCACCAAGCAAAAAGTGGAGGATGATTTTAGCATACAAATAATGCTTTACCTTTTCCCAGTTGTTATATTTTTCATACTGGTGTCCAGCAGAACGAACATGGCTGTCAAACTGCCTGTCGAGTACAGTCTGAAGGTTGTCAATCAAAACTCTGCAATAAAGCCAACAAGGATGAGTCAAAAATGGAACTTTGTTCTGGCCCCAGGCCTTCTGATCCTCAGGCAAATCACTGCTGTCATGTTTACAGTAGTAATTTCTTTCCATTCTGCCTACAAGTGTCATATCTACACACCACAGCAATGCTTGTTGTTGTTAGCTGACATCAGTGCAATCTCTTCCTATCTATGTGTCTCTGTGTTGGTATGTTTTATTTAATTGTTTCCAATATTTTATATATATTTAATCTGTATTTTAACATTTTTTTCATTGTTTACCACCTTGGGGACCCTAAGTTGTGTGGCATACAAATGTTTTTTTTAAAAATAAATAAACTTCCCAGGCTAATGCAGATTGCTGGTCATGCTACGTACACTCAATCCACTTTTAGCTCCAGGAAAACAGTCTTTGCAGGTTTTCATATTGTTTCCAAAACCGCCTGCTTATCTAGAGATGGCAGTTGGTTATGTGTGCACACCACAGGAAGCAGGGCTATTTTTGGGCAGGAACGCACAGGAACGGAGTGCGTGGCTACAGAGGGAAGGCGGAGTACGTGTGTGGCTACAGAGAAAAGGCCTGGAGAGCAACTCTCCCTGGTAACTCTGAGGCAGGCGAGCCAGGGCCCCCTGGAAGGATTGGAGAGGCATTTAAATGCCTCCCCATGCCTTCCCTGGCCTGTCCAAGGGCCGGCTTGCCCGGGCGCCCCACAGGCACGGGGCACCCAGACAAGCCAAGTGAAGGCAGTTTAAACTGCCTCACCTTCCCTTCAGGGGGGGCTTGCCTGAGCTCCCCACAGTCATGGGGCGCCCAGGCAAGCCAAGGGAAGGCATGGGGTGTGGCCTAATATGCTAATGAGTTTCTGCTGTTGTGTGTGGCCTATTATGCTAATGAGTTCCTGCTGGACTTTTTCTACAAAAAAAGCCCTGACAGGAAGCAAAATCAAATCCCAGTCTTAAAAAATATCATTAACTTCCTACCCTAGAGTCACTAATCTACTCCTTAGAGCAATCTCCGTACAAATTGGCTGGTAGCTCCTCTTCCTCTCTCTTCTCTCCCTTCAACCCAAACAAAATAACTAGATAAAGAAATGTGCAGATAGGATGTCCTTGACCACTGGATTAGAGAGTAAAAGAGGCAAGTTTACAATTCACTCCCAGCCTTCATAATGAACACTTGAACGGGTTGCATTGTCATGATGTCAGGGCACTGCAGCTGCACATCAAAGGCTTGCTGTCACAAGGACGCGTCACTGAAGTTTTGTCAGGGACACCCTCGCAGACATACATACTGGTGCAGGAACTTGTGTAAATTCATTATGAGCAGGAGCTATTTTTGACACATGGCAGAGTAACTCTTCCTTTGCCACTGAGACAAGGATGCTAAAAGGTTTGTGGCAGAGCTTTGTGCTGGAAACAACCTGTGGCAGAGCTTTTAAGCATTGTTTCCACATGGATGGAGGTGGAAAGAAATTTAAGAATGGTTGGCCTCTTGATGTACTTGCCTTGGACGAACACATATAACCTCATTCTTCAGGGCATTAAGTGGTCAATGAGTCCTTGAATGTGTCGTGTTTGGGAATTATCACTTGCTTCAAGTGGTTTCTAGCATCAAAAGGTTTCCAGTCTCATAAGGAAATGTGAATCCCAGACTGGGGTTATGAGAACCAGCACAGCAGAAGAGAGAGTTACAACAGGTGCTACTTGACATTGCACTTCTTGGAGGGGCAATTTCTTCTGGGCTCAGTTTGGCTCCCACAAAGACAGCAGCAGGAACACCAGACAGCTGAGGGGCTTTGACATCAAGCACCTCTCTCAGACACTCACTCACCAAGAAATAAATCAGAAACCATGTTCCATCTAAAGTCACATTTTGTATTGCTTTAATCTATTGTACATTACCTCTGAGATAAGTATATCCAAAGACTAGGATTTTTTCTGTTGTTGTTTTTTTGCCATCAGATCACAACTGACGTATGGTGACCTCATGGGATTTTCAAGGCAAGATACCTTCAGAGGTAGTTTGCAATTGCCTGCCCTTACATCATGACCCTGATATTCCTTGGTGGTCTCCCATCCAAATACTAACTAGGACTGACCCTGCCTCGCTTCTGCTGAGATCAGACTAGCCTGGGCTATCCAGGTCAGGGCAAAGACTGGGTATCAATCTTTTAAAAAATAAACAAACTGAGGCACAGGAGCAATGATGAAAGGAGATGTTTGAATATAATAATGGGGAGCAAAGAATGTTAACGGGTTAAAGATCCTCATCCCATATAAAATTTCAGTTTTTATAGCCTTAGTCACTCCTAAGTGGCAAAGTTGCATATTCTGCCCTGTCTTAATTGTCACGCTCTTCTGGGGTATTTGCTGGAGCCATGCTCCTTGAGCTATTACATCTCTGAGGAAAATCCTAGGCCAGTCCTAAGGATCCAGGTGGATTTGCTGGCTGCTTGCCTTACTCTGCACCTTCCCCAGTGACACTGCCCTTGTCTGCTCTTATAGATCTCCTTTCTGTTAGCAGGCTTCAGTGCATAAAGTACCTACTGTATGGAACTCAAGAAGTCTACTCCTTCCAGTGCCTCTTCTTTGCCTGGTTTCTCAGCTCCACCAGGTCTGCTACCTACTTCTGTCCACCTACACACATATGCATGGTGGTTCATATTCAACAGACTGTGTCTGAAATTCCTCTTCCTGAACACCATGTTGCCATAATTTTCTTGCCCTGACCTGGATAGCCCAGGCCAGTTTGATCTCATCTGATCTCGGAAGCTAAGCAGGGCCAACTCTGGCAAGTACTTGGAAGGGTGACCTCCAAGGATTACCAGGGCTGGGACTAGGGTTGCCAAGTACTTACTGCATTTTGGCGGGGGACACACAGTCCCTGGCTGAAACATTCCTCCGTGGAACACCCACGCCGCACGATGCCGTCGCCAGGAAGTGACGCCGGGCGACACTCTGGCAATGGGGCTGGAAACTCGATGGTACCATCGAGTTTCCAGCCCCATTGCCAGAGCATCACTCGGTGTCACTTCCTGGCAACGGCATCGTGCGCCGCATCTTTTCCTCCCCAGGAATGGTCCTGCCAGGACGTATCCGTCCCCTGCCGAATTATGGTAAGTTCTTGGGAAGCCTGGATGGGACACAGAGGCAGTTTATCAAGCCATCTCTCTGAAACATCCTAGCTCCACTAGGGGTTGCCAGAAGTCACCATGACTTCCAGTCTCGCAAACACACACACACACACACACACACACACACACACACACACACACACACACACGACTTTCTTTAATTGAAGAGACTTTCTAAATGCCAAGCTATTCAGTATTTATTTTTATTTATTTAAAATATTTTAAGCCACCCTTCCACCCAACTTAGGATCCCCAAGGTAGGGAACTCTATTTAACACATATAGTAATGGATCAAATATAAGCAGAAGGAAAAAAGCATACTCATAGTTCAATCCATTCTGTTGCAGAAGTTTCTCAGCTTCAGAACACAGATCTGCTTCAACTCGAAAGTCAACAGTCATGCCTGTCTTCACTAGTGCAACAGAATCTGGGTGCCAGAAATCAACCTGCATAGGAACCAAGCAAAGATGCCCATAAAACCAGACATGTAGAAGTTTTCTGGATCTATCTGTATGTGTGGGTTTGGTTGGCTCATGCCACTTCTTCACCTCATTGAAAAACACTGCATTCATCTGGACTGAGTTCACTAAAGAAAGGTCAACACAAAAATATCTATGGAAAGAGAATCATGGACCGCTTATAGAAGAGAAACCTTGTTGAAAGTCAGTAAGCTAACAATGTGGACCTAAACCAAATTGTCCCAATCCAGTAATGGAAATTTGCACTACTCAATAAGTAACCATGTTTACTTTTATTTTTCCTCTAAATCTCAATACCTGAAAAATATATGCTCCTTTTCTTTAAAAATATTTTATAGGCTGACAGTGAAATCCTAAGAAGAGTTACATCAAAGCCCATTCACTTCAGTGGACTTAGAAGGGTATAAGTCTGTTTAGGAATGCACAGTGGTTGACCCCCCTCCCCCGGTATAATCTCATGCTACCTATTTTGTCTTTAGCACACAGTACATCTATGTGCACAGAGAGGGTTGGGACTAAGTCCATTGACCTTGCCTCCTGATTGTGACCCAGCACACTGCTCCCAAGCACTGCCCCCTCCTATACATGCTTGTTTGACCATGAGCTAGAGTTGCTAGCCTTCAGGTGGAACCTGGAGATCTCTCTGAATTACAGAGACCACAGAGATCAGTTCCCCTGGCGAAAATGGCCGCATTAGAGGGTGAGCTTTATGGCATTATACCCTGCTAAGGTCCCTCCCTTCCCCAAACCCTGCCCTCTCCAGGTGCCACTTCCAAATCTCCAGGAACTTCCCAACCTGGAGTTGGCAACCCTAAAGCACAGTACCTATGTGTGCAGAAGCTCTAATTTCTGATTTAAAAAAATTTCAAAAGTTTTTAAACATTAAAGAAACCTGCAACTATTTGACCAAAGAAAGAATCAAAGGTAGGAACAGAAGAGAAAGTTCTCTTTTATCGGTGTACCCAATACTGAAAGAAAGAAGCTGGTTGTGCAGATTACATGGCCCATGCTGTTCTCTCAAGATTCCCTGTGCAGAATGATAGAGACCCTGAAATATCTGCTTATTTGTAGTTCAGCAATAGGATACACTGAAAAAGTACACCTGGAACCCTAAATCAAACCTGGATAGATGTGTCCTTATATCTGAAATGAATCAGAGTTGCCTTTACAACATAAAGATTTCAGCAGCAAAGCTATCCCTGATTTTGGAGTGCAGTTTGTAGCGTGTTGGTAGCTAAATTCTTGGAGCCTGTCACTATGTTTTTATCTAGCGCTGTGACCATTCTAACAGCCATCTTGGTATAGATTCCAGTCATATTTAATTGGCTTTTCAATGACCCTGCCATTCAGAATTTTGAACACTCAGACCATCCAATAGCCAGAAAACAAGTGGGACATTTCTCAGGTGCTTCGCAAGAAGGAACACTGTAGGCACATTAGCACCATCACTTAAGAGAAATGGCTCACAGTGTATGACCTCACAGTGACATTTACCTGACTTTCTAAGACAGGAACTTGCAGCCTAATTTTCTTTGGATGAGCCAAAACAGTCTATAGGGATCCTTCAGTGTTAAGCATTTCTGAAAGGTGCCTACTGTGTTGGTATCTAAGCAATGAACAAAATATTATTACCTCAGGGATTACAGCCCTATAAACAGGGAAAGCGATCATCTAAATATACCATGATAAGTTGGAATTTTCTCCATAGCTCATATATAACTGTCTTTTCATTACAATTAAAAATAACTGTGCCTCCTTCCTTGTTTTTGTTGTGGCCTTGTTTTATTTATTTAATCTTTTCTTTCCTACTCCACATGCATTTGTGCCATACCATTCCTTAAATGGAGGCTACTGACAATTCACTTTCGGAGCAACTCAGTGGTAAGGATAAGCAAATGTTCTCTTTGTGGAGGATTCATGGAAGTGGCTTTGGAAAATGTATTGGATCCCTTATCACTCTTATTTTTTGAATGATGGAAGTGCACATGGGGACATATTTATCCTGGTCATTTCTTTAACAGAATCTAAATCTTGCTTTCTGCATCCTTCTTGGCCAAGGCTTAGTAGCAAAGAAGAGAGAAGTCATAGCCTGGAGAACTACTACAAGATAATGACTCAGCCCTACCCCACCTTCCAGGGTAGATATAAATTACCTGACTACAATTTTTCTGCTCACCTTGACACAGAGAGTACTACATCCTTCTGTGTTATACCTCTGAGGATGCCAGTCACAGCTACTGGCGAAATGTCAGGTCCTACAATGCCAAGACCACGGCCACAGAACCCGGAAAATCTACAGTAACTAATGAACTCCAGCCATGAAAGCCTTTGACAACATGTTAAGAGAGAAGTCAGTTAACCTGAGATATGTTTCATATGGAGCAGCAATCACACTATGGAACAGAAAATGACTAATAGCTCAATAGGATGAATGTTTATTTAGAAGCAAGACCAGGTATATTCAGTAGTACTTACTCTCAAATAAATGCAGACCTTGTGAGGTAGGTTAAGATGAAGCAACATAACTGACCCAGTGTCATCCACCAAGTTTCATGGCAGTGTGAAGATTTGAACCTGAGCCTCACAGATCTTAGTTTAACTCTCTGATCACTACATTTCATTGACATGACTAACTGTTGCTCTGAAATACAATATATTGAAAAGATATTCTTGGGGATTAAGCATAAGGGATTATACAAATTGAGGACTCTCAATGAATCACAAAGGGAAAATAGGAGCTTGAATCCCCCCATCTTCCATTTCAAATGAGATACTGTCCAACTTGAGCAGGTAAATGTCCCTTCCTCCCTGTTCCTCTCAGACCTCATCAAACTATCTCTCTTGGTGTCTCTGTGTATACGTGGATGTGTGTGTTTGTTTTAATTTACTATTTTTCTACATACCTGGAGAATCTCCCAAATATGTAGAACTGCCTGCTTGGTCTATGGATAGTCTAGTGTTGCTCTGTGTGTGATTAGACAGGGGAAACCACTTTTCTATTAAAAGGAGTGAAAGCCATGCTAGAATTGTAGTTTGTATTGCATAGGCTGATATATGTTTGTGACTGTGTGCTTGTATCAGGGAGTGCTGGATGGCGAATGGGTTGTCTTGTTTGCCTTTTGTTCTCTTTCAGATCTAGGTTTCTCAGTACAAAGTCATAAAAATTGCTTCTGGCAAGCTAAGAATTCAGTATAACACATGGCTGAACTCTTGGTTTCATGGAAGACAATGGCAGAACTACTTCCATTCATTTAAATAGACATGGATCGTAATGGAGAGCATAGGTGGACATGGGAGAGACTCTGACAATGGCCTAACATCCAAGAAAAGCCCTTCTACATCTGTATATCATTGGAAATGTACAGATTATAGCAATTTTCCTTTTCTTTTTGGGGCTGTTGCTCAACATCAAAGCTATACACAAATATTGAGAACAGATCTGCTGTCTTGGGTTGTTTTGTCTCATGCCATAATATATCTGCATCAAGGTCACGAAACACAATTTTGGAATGGAAGAGAAGCTTAGAGAACATTCAGAGAAGAGTGAACACATAGGAAATTTTTTAAAAAAGAGAGAGCAAAGACCATGTCCAAACACTTAGCAAGCAGCCTCTTATGTATTTAGCTGAACCTCTTCAAAATGAAATCCCTATGATTAGGATTATAATGTATTACAACAGTCTGTTGCATTAATCGTGAAAGAAGCTATGTATACTGATTTTGTGACCAAGTTCCCAAGGACGGGGTTTTGGGGTTTTTTGGTTGGCCTCAGCCTTTATTTTTGATATTAGGGTTTCCCAGCACCCAGGTGGCATCTGGAGATCTCCTGCTATCACAATTGATTTCCACATGACCAAGATCAGTGGCCAGAGGTCACCCAGTGTACTTCCAAGTCAGAATGAGGATTTGAACCTGGGTCTCCTAGGTACTAATCTGATCCTCTAAAACAATACATCATGCTGACTCTCTGTTGAGCATTGTTTCTTTTCCCAATTAAGACAACTGTCTTTTGGTAGCAATGGAACAAATGTAGCATTAAGGTATGGTCCAGATAGAAGATTATTTTTAATTTGTATCACCTCAGAAATTGAGCTTACCTGCATATTACTGGCCAAGGTAGTGAGGATTTCTACCTGTTCTTCATCGTGAAGCGTTACACGAAACACTTTCTCCCTAAAGAAAATGGTGGAAAGTAATTGGGTATACCAGAGATCTCATGTGCATGTGTCCTGAAACATGCAAGTAAATAATATTTGCTTACCCTTCAAAGGTCTGCACTGATGCTTCTGCAAAGGCAGACAGAGTACCCATCAAAAGCAATAATACCCACATCCTTATTTTCATTTGCAACGACAGGGCACCAGACCAGATTATTTTCTCACCTGCTTTTATAATTTACTGGTCCTTTAGTTTTGATTAATGAAACCATCAACTCCATCCACTTGCTCATAGATTGATTACTCTCCTGGCCTTGGTTTGTTTGCAGACTATCTGTCATCTCTGTATTGCTCACCTGTGGAAACAGGAAAAAAAATCTCACGGGTTAGTAATAGATTGCAAAAGGGGAGATGGTAAACAATTCTATTTCCATTCCTGATGGAGTATTTCATATTATTCCCACTCCTTTTTGCCTCAGTTGGCAACAGCTCTTCAATGTGTATTTGTAAAGGAGAGATCATGTCTGCCACTCCACTTCTGAACGGCATATATGTATTTAAAAGTCTTCATTGAGCCTATGTGCATATAGTTTTGAGTAATTACTCATGTGTACTGTCTGCTGCTTTTTTACTAACCATTGTTTTGTATGGTTGCAAGCTATGGCAAGCCATGGGCTTGGATTCACTGGAATGTTTCCATGCACAAGAGGATTTCTAACTGTGGAGTGTGATTTTCTTGCCACTTTCCTCTGCCAGCTGCCCAAATGCCCCTTGACACACTGTTCTTGGGGGTATCCTGTCTCACAATAGCAACATTATGGGGGCATTTTGAGCTGCAGCGAGAGGAGAAAAGTGAAAAACTCATATTCTGCAGGCAACAGTACTTTCTTCTGCAAGAATGCTCCTGTGGATCCAAGCTAGAGCTTCCATCTTATACCAAAATTATGATTTGAAAGCACAGTTTGAAGTTGTACTTTTGCAATCCATGGGTTAGAGTTTGGCATTAACCATAGTTTATCACTCCAGGTATTACGCCCTGACAGTATATCTGCATTGTTTCCCCATTTATAATTATGGGAATTTGAGGACTACCTGTAGCCTGTCAGTTGGACCAACCTTTCCACTGGTGAAAAAGAGAGAAACAACTCCTTTTTGACAATCAAAAAGGCTATGCCAGGGATCATCAGACTTACATGGTCAAAAGTCAAATGGGATGGGAGCTATTGTAAGTAGGGGAATTGGATGTGATTGAAAGACAATGTTGGCAGGATCCAACCTTTTATCTAAAAGTCATAGAAGCACTTAATTAAGCTGTAATCTGAAGTCAAGATCTTAATAAGACAGCATCCTTGATCCTGGGAATCACCAATCACCGGGAAAATCCTAAAGAAGAAAGCTGTGTAATGGGCCAATAGTGTCCTCAGCATACAGACAAAGCATATCCTAAAATCTGACTGAAAATGCAGAAAGTAGATTGTTAATGACTAAATTAAATGTAACCCTTCTATAACTCAAAGCAGATTCTACACTAGATAATTTACTAGGTAGCCACTATTACCACAATAAAACAGACTTGAACAATACTTATAATTAAATTGACCTAATTTTTGGGGAGGAGTGCTGTCTGTAGTTTCCTCAATGCCTTGCTTGGAATCAGGTATACTAAGCAAGGTGACTGCAGGAGCTGTCCTACCAAAATACCAGCTCCAAGACAGCAGAAGATTTAATCTGAATATAATGAAATCTGCAATATTTGATACAATTCTACAGGCTCCCAAGCAGGGCAAAGACAATAATGCAGAGTGATCAAACTCAGAACTCATGATAAATAAAAGATCAAAAGGAGTAATCAAACAAATTGTATATATCGTCATTCCCTGTTGAGAGGCTGGAAGACACTCAGAAACAGAAGATTGTCAGGTTTCCCCGCGTTTGAATGCACTTTTAAAGAATTCTTTGTGCTTTTACAAGCAGTTGGAGACCATTTTTGAAAAACAATCTACAACGCATCATTAGCCCGCTGGTAACTACTGAGATGCCAAGCTATATGAAATATTGTAGATTTCTGATGACAGTCACGGTGCCAGCAAAGATTAGGCTGGAAACACTAGGCAACATGGCATTCCATTGGTGATTCATTTTTCTAAATCCAAGGATTGACAGCTATATGGCGAGCTGTCTCAAAAGCAGCTCTACACATGTTTTTCCTCCCTTCTCTCCCCCTCCTAACTGCAATAGAAAAATGTAAGTATGATAAAGGGCCAGCGTAGAGATAATAAAATAGCAAATTAAATTTGGGGAGGCCATCTGCTCTTCCCATTTTATGACTCTCAGCCTGCAGCCTATCTGCTGGCCAAGGATACACACGGTGCTCCCTGCATAAACTTGAAAATGAACACAACTGTTAGCAAATTCTAGCTTAATACAGAAAGCTTAGAAAAAATATGCAAGATTATGATTGTGCCATGTATTGGGAAAGCTGGCTTTCTAGTGTAGAACTTTTATCCCCCTGCAATGATACTATGCATGCAACAACATAAATAAATATACCCCCACCCCCACTGAAGAATGTGCTAAAGGCTTAAAGAAGTTTTAAGAAAACTAGAGGTAAGACTTAGTCGCACCATTTTTGCAACTTTTCATTTATGTTTTTTTTGCCATTGTTTGGAAAGAAGCCTGCACAGCAAGAGAGAGGAAAAAAACATTCCTTTCTAAAGCCTGGTTACACATACAGCAAATCAGTAAGAATAGTTTTTAAAAAGCAGTGTACTTTTTGATGGTAGTGTATGGCTGACTTTCTGCAGCAAGCCAGCATGGAAGCTTTGTACACCCAATTGGGAATGCTGTAAAAAACCCATGATCCTTATCATGTGGACATTTGCACATATGAAGGACTCCCTGAAGATGCTCAGATGTGGGAAAGCAGTGTACGACACTTTTCTCCCCTACACAGAGAATATTTTGAACACCTGAACCAGGTTAATGAGCCGGGCAAATCTCAGTGTGAATGATACCATCTCAAATTGTAATTAAGGAAGTCACTTTTTTAGTCCTCTACGTTGACCTGACCAGGATGGTTCAGACTAGCCCAGTCTTCTCAGATCTCAAAACCTAACCAGGGTCAGCACTGGTTAGTACTTGGATGGGAGACCTCCAAGGAAGTCTAGGTTCGCTATGTAGAGATAGGCAATGGCAAATGACCCCTGTTTGTCTCTTGCCTTGAAAACCCTGTGGGGTCTCCATAAGTGTGCTGGGACTTGATGGCACTTTCCACCACCACTGTTGTAAGCCACCCTGAGCTGGCCGTTGCTGGGAGGGTGGGGTATAAATATAATAAATAAATAAAAACAAATGTTGCAGGAAGGAAGCTGGGTCCAACTTTTTTTTTTCCTGGTGTGCTAGCAAAGATGTGAAGATCCAGAAAAAAAAATGGAAAATTGCAGGAAAAAATTCTGAGGACTACTTTGTTGATTTTTCCGGTGGAAAAATTTGAAAAATTTGGTGTCACACTGGAAAAAAACTCCTCCTATGAGATGTTTTATTTTAGAACTAGGAACAAGGCCCGTTGTGGAAATAAATACAACAGGCTCTAGAAAGAGGCTCTGGGAGAGTGCCCCAGCTTTGGGCACTCAGTGCCAATTTGCTGTGGCAATCTCAGCAGGGTATAATGACAGAGTCCACCATTTTCTCCAGAGGAACTGATCTTTGCTACCTGAAGAGCAGTAGCAATTTTGAGTGATCTCCAGCTCACCCCCAAGATTGGTAACAGTGGTTCCCCAGAAGGGAGTGGCTGGTTTGGAGGGTGGAGTCTATGGCATTGTACCTGTCTGAGGTCCCACCCTCCTCAACACTCACCCTCTCCAGGTTCGACCCCTCAAATCTCCAGGAATTTCCCAACCTGGAGTTGACAACCCTATCTCCCTCCCAGCCAACCATCAACCTACCTTTAGTTTTCCATCTCCTCCCCCTCCCTCCTAGAGAGCAGTTGTAATTTTGAGTGATCTCCAGCCCCCACCTGGAGATTGGCAACAATGGTCCCCCATCAGGGAATGGCTGGATTGGAGGGTGGAGTCTATGGCATCGTACCTGTCTGAGGTGCCACCCCTCCTCAAACCTCACCCTCTCCAGGCTCCATCCCTCAAATCTCCAGGAATTGCCCACCTGGAGTTGGCAACCTGATCAGGACTGGGCCCAATGATTTTTCTCCCAAAGGCCAACATAGGTGTGGAAAGGGCCTTTTACTGACAGGGGAGAAAGTACAGGTGTCAACTCTGATTAGGGAAATACCTGGAGATTTGGGGGGTGGATCCTGTGGAGGGTAGCATTTGGGGTGTGTGTGGAAGGACTCAGCAGGGTATAATACCATAGAGTCTACCTTCCAAAGCAACCATTTTCTCCCAGGGAACTGATCTCTGTCATCTGGAGGTCAATTGTAACAGTGGGAGATCTCCAGGTCCCACCTGGAGATTAGCAACCCTAGGGGAAAGTCAGCCGCACAGTGGGGAGTTGAAGAAAATGGTCTGATGGTTGCTGGCCCGCCTTGTTAGCCAGCCAGCCATGCTGAAGCTAAGCAGGAGAAAGAGCCTTTTTCCATTTATTCTGACAGGAAAGTGGCCGTTGGGGAGGGGGTTATGGGCGGGGGAGGGGGTTACGCTGAAAGTCCTTTGTTTTTTTACTCACAGAACCAAGCTTGGCTGCCTACCAACAGCCACTGAGGGGACAGTCCCTCACAGGAGTTAAGAGAACTGTCTTCCTCAGGAGAGAGAGCTGGTCTGCCAGGGGGAGTGGATGGGGAAGAGGAGCAGACCCAGCACCCGGCCAATGGCACGCGAGTACTCTTGAGTGGCAGCTGATGGGCCAATGGCTGAGGGAGGGCATTTTACAGCCAATGGGAGCGCATGGAATCTTGCGAAACCAAAAGATAAATATTATAAGGAGAGATGAGTAAAAGGCTTCTTTAAGGCAAGGTTTTAATTCTGAGGAATTCCCCCCATTTTTCCAATGGAAACCCTGGGGGGAGGATACTTTTTGCGTTTTGAGTGATTGAAACGTAGAATTTTCCACCAGATGATATAGTAATGGCCATAGGTATACATGGCTTTATAAGGGGATTAATGAAAGATAGGTCTATCAGTGTTTCAAGATATAGTGACTAAAAGGAACGTCCACAATCAAACTTCTGAATACCAGTGCCAGTAGGCAACATCAGGGGAAGGCCTCAGCCTCTAGGCCTTATTGTTGGCACCCTCCCCCCAGTAACTGGTTGGCTGCTGTGTGAGATATGATGCTGGACTACATGCTGCCTCAAGCTCATGGGAGATCAGATGGGATATATAATGTGAAAATAGGGTTGCCATCCCCCTGATGGGGATGGGGGTTCCCTGCTTTTGGGGCCCCCAATCCACCGCCAGCCAGCTGGCCAGCAGGGGGACCCCTGCCCCTGAAGAGCCCATCACACCTGATGTGCCTGGCACTATGACATCACCTGGAGGTGACCTCTTAGCTCCGGGCATGTCACACGGGAGATACTCTAGCATTTGGCTAAAAAGTCTATGGTGACCAGAAGATCCAGAAACCTGGGCTGGAGCCCCCCACTGGCAGCCAAGCAAGACCTGGCAACCCTATGTGAAAGAAAGAAAACATGGGGATTTGCCATAAGATTCCTCAATGTGATTCTTTCTGTGGTTATCTAAAAATTGCTGGGGCAGTGAAAACTACTCTAGTAACACGAGAACAGGCATTTTCAGTGGCTGCCCCATAATTCTGTAATATTCTTCCCAGGGTGGGGATCTTACCACTCGAAGAACCAAGACTTTTCTTGCAGGTACTGCAGGAAATTATTCAAGCTGGTATAAGGTGATGGTATTTAACAGCAATGTTGAGCTGGATTTACATATTTCATGATCTTTTAAATAGATACTGTATTCATGCATTGGGCATATGGGCCTGGGTTAGTGATTAAAAAAAAATGTAAACAGTTAAATAAGTTGCTAGTTTGAACCAAGGCATCACTCTTCTGATAGGCAGTATCAAATTGGGAGAAACTCCTCAGTCGTCCAATTGTGGCACAGCAGAAGCCATAGCACCACCCTCCATGAGGGTATTAATTGAGGAGAATAGGGTGAAGCTGGCAGAGACAAAGTCTAGTCCCAGTGCAGGCTGGAATATCACTATACAACATGTTGAGCAACAGAAGGTGTCTCTAGGAATCTACTGAAAACAAACTAGCTTGGTCCCCAAACAATGAAGCTGAGGAAATATAAAGCCTTTGATCTGAAGTGAAAGGATGCAATGTTAATAATATATAAGTGGAGATAAGGTCTTCGCAAAATGTAGCACATATGGCTTAAACTAGACTCAGCAGCGAACAACCTCTTCAAAGGGCTCTCTGAGGCCTCTTGAGTGTATTCCAGAGCATCGCCTTGCAAAATAAGTGGCAGAGTATTACCTTGTCAACGGCCCTTGCCATGATTGAACTGACTGAAACCCATCCCAACCAAACAGATGATATGACACAGATCAAAATTATGTCTTGAATAGTGTTTCCAGTAGCTGAGGCAGCTTTTTCTCTGCATTAGAATTAAAGAGACTTCTCTGTATACCTGAAACTATTTATTTTGAGAATTGTGCTAGGTGTTGTGGAGGAGTTTCATGATCAGGACTTCTGCTCTTTCTTTGAAGTCAAAAAGAGCTGTGGGGAGGGGGCACACTGGATCATGGCTGTAGCACTGGGTTCTCCCCTGTGCCATATATCCAGTTTAAATACCCCTTCTATTGTAGTTGTATGTATTTGAGAGAGAAAATATACATACTGCATGTTTTCCCTGCAGGGCAAATGACAACTTAGGTGGGGGCAAGGGTTAAAAAAACACTTTTTTTGGTCTGAATTAGACACATCACCTGAAAATATTTACTTTGAAAGTCATAATAATCAAGGTACAGGAGGTCCATAAAATTTAATCTGCTGGGGTGGGGAATTGGATGAGAGTTGCATGGGGGGGAATAGGGTTGCCAAGACCCTGTCCTTTTAACAGAGGCTTAATGGGCAGCTGAATGTGCTGTCTTGGCTGGCTGCCACAAAGACCACACACTGGAAGCTTGTAAACACAGTCTGGAATCAAGGTCAATCACAGAGCCGAGAAATCCAGTCAAGGTTGCAAGGAGTGGCTGCTACACACATGCAGGAACAGTGAACAAAGTTGCTGTTGCATTGAACCAGTTGCACTGAGTGCTTTTGAACAGGTCCTTCCTTCCCTGGGGTTGAGTCTGCAAAAGCTTACAGCTCTTCCCTCTGCAGGAGCTGAAGCCTGGCACTCCTTCTTCTCTCCTGCATAGTCAGCCTCTGGCATGTCCTATGTCTGGGGTACTCAGGAGAACTAAACAGGGAGTCTGGCCTTGGGGTGTCTGCAACTGGGGGTGCTGGGCCAGGCTCAGCCTCTCCTTCTGGCTACACCTCTTATGCAGCTGCTGGGGACTCTTCCTCCTCAGGTATTGTTGGGGGTTCTTCTACTGGGCTGACTCCAGAGGAGGCTGGGTTGCTTCCTGCCTGTTCCTCATCTGAGGAGTAGTCAGCCTCAGCAGACCTAGTACCCACGAACTGAAGCTTTTTATAGCATGGAAACAAATTACATCACCTGGTAAACACCATCCCCTTATGGCCCTGTTAAAAGGACAGGACATTTTTTTTCTTCAGTCATTTGGCAACCCTATTAATCCTTTTAAAAGTATGAAGCAGCTATTTGGGGAGGGGGACAGTACTGCAGCTCCCATTCACCCCCCTGCAGTTTTTAAAAAGAGAAATCCTGATCACAGATCCCTAGGGATGCCAGCCTCCAGGTGGGACCTGGGGATCCGCCTGAATTACAGCTGACCTCTAGACTACAGAGATCAGTTCCCCTGGAGAAAATGGATGCTTTGTAGTGTGGACTCTGTGGCATTGTATCCCAGTGAGGTCCCTGTCCTACCCAGGCTCCATCCCCAAATCTCCAGGAGTTTCCCACCGTGGATCTGGGAACCCTACCACCTCTTCCACTGCCAGTGGCCAGAGGAGACCTGGCAACCCTAAAGATCCGCCACATCTTTTCTAGTTGATACTTTATAATGCAGCAATTGACATCATTCTTTAAGGGCAACTGAAAGCCTAACTAGACATTACAAACTGCATGAGTTCATGATGGGGACTTGCAAGTATGCTGTAGCTGCTAATTCCTGGTGGCAACTCATGAGTAAATCCTCAGCTCAGGGGCTGCTGGTGAAAGTATTATTTTCTCTGAGGAGAGCCACCAGTTGCAAGCTTTGAGTGCATGTGCTGGCTCCTAGCAAAACAAATAATGCTCTCCTGCAGCCCCTGAGCTGTTTCAGGTACTGAAAACAGCACAAGGGAGAAGGCAGGAATTCCTCCTTCTGCACAGCAGGTCCAATCCAAACTGGGTGCTCCTGAGCATTTACTGATGGGTTGCCACCAGGAACTAGCAGCTACAATATAGCTGCATGCTACTGTTGTGGATTTGTGCAGTTTATAACGTTCAGTTAGTCTCTAATTTTGCCAGATCTCTGTATCTGGTGTGATTGAGTGATCTAATTACATGCAATGCAGAGACACAGCAGACTTTCCCAAATGCAATAGAGAGACTGACTGGAAAGAGGTCACGCCAAAGCAGACAATCATACAAGGACACACAACATGTCTTCCTCTAGGGTGGGTACTTTGGGGCTTATTTTTTTAAAATTATTATAGGTATACTTTAGGACGGTCCTCCTGTCTAATGAATATATGTAGGGTTGCCCAGCTGAGTGCTGGTAACTGGTGGGACTTTGGGGAGAGACATTCAAATTGCCATCATGGTGATGCTATGACACCACTTCTAGTTTGAAACTAGAAGTGAAATCAGTGTACCAACATGTATACTCTAGGGTTCCTCCAAGGCTCTGTGGTTTTACCATAATGTTTTGGTGGAATTCTGCAGTGCCACGTGAATACACCAACATCATTCTTGGTTTCTCATCAGGTCAATTTTCCTACCATTTTCTCTGGTTGCATACTGGGGCCAGGGAATAGAAGGTCTCCTGTTGTAGCACTACATCCTGTGGTAGCTAATTCCCCATTTTAAACATGTGTTGAGTAAAGAAGTTTTTCCTTTGTCCATCCCGAATATATTGCCTACTAATTTCATTGGATGCCTCTGAGTTCTAGTATTTTGGGAGAAGGATCTTTGTCCACTCTCTGACTGTGGTCAGACTACAAGCAGGGTGTGCTCTGATCACACAGCAACTTTACTCTGGTGCTCCTTGTATCGATCACATATCCCACGGTAACTTGCTGAGGTGTGCAAGCACCCTGTTGCCAGCCATCCAGACTTGGCTGCCTTTGTTCTGGAAGAGAATCCCATGCCCGCATACGCAGAAGCGTAGTCTTTTTGGCAGGGACTCCCAAGATGGGCACACATAGAAGCTTATGTGCACTTCGCTTACTTTGTGAAAAAAATGGCAGCCATGAACCAGAAGCTTCAGGCTTTTCAAATGGCTTGGTCACACAAGGCAACAATCACACTTCTGGGACTGCAGAGTGCTCTCGTTGATATTGGACTTTCTCTGGTGTCTGTTTAATCCATTTGGGAGACAGATTAGAATGGGAACCCAACAACTGGGGAACAGCAGCCAGATGTCACAATTTGATCGTCATCTGCAGGGGAACCTCAAGGGATGTGGATGAAACTGCCTGTCTGACCATAGCCTCTCTCTCTTTACCTTATATAGGCTTTGATAAACCTCTGTCATGTTTCCCCTTAATTATCACTTTTCTAAACTGAAAAATCCCAGACTCCTCAGCCTTTCCTCATAAGAAAGGTGCTCCAGTCTTTTAATCATCTTGATTGCCTTCTCTCCTTTCTGCAGTTCTGCAATGTCCTTTTTGAGCTACAATGACCAGAACTGCACAGAATATTCCAAATGAAGCTGTATTGTAGATCTATACAGGAACGTTATAATACTGGCTGTTTTATCATCAATCACTTTCCTGTGTTCCTGTGCTTGCTCACTATCTCCTGTGGTGTCCTTTCCAAGTTTTTCAAGCAAAAGGAGGAAAAGAGAGTGGCAGGGTGGAGCCTGACTACTAGACTTGCCAACTCTAAACTGGGAAATTCCTGGAGATTTGGTGTGTGTGTGGAGTCTGGGGTAAGCAGAGTGGAGGACCTCAGCAGGAATTCCCCCCCCTGCCATTTCCTTCAAGGGCCTTAGTGGAATTGTTATTTTCTCTGTGGTCGAATCTGCATTTGCATTTTTAAATCAGTTTCGTGCTGCTGTGTTGCCATCAAGCATAGAGAAAGACAGCATCACAGCAGCATTAAACTGATTTAAAAATGCAAATGCAGCATGAAACTGATTTAAAAATGCAAATACAGGTTCGACCTGTGGGAAGCCACCAAGTGCGAACATTCAGTGCATGTGCTGGCTCTCAGCAGAGCAAATAATGCTTTCCCTCTGCCAAAAGCTGCACATGTGAGAAGGCAGGAATTCTTTCTTCTTCTGCACAGCAGTGCCAATCCAAACTGGGCCACGCTGTTCCTTCAGGGAACCTCTGTCATCTGGAGATCCACTGGAATTCCTGTAGAACTTCAGGCTCCACCTGGAGGTTGGCAGCTCTAAGCCTGAAAGAGGACAATATCTTGAGGTTCAAAAAACAGCCTCCGTGGCTTTGACCCTTGGCTTATTGATCACTAGTGTATACTTCCTGGTGTTTGACTTGTGTTTCTTATCCCTGCTAACGGTGAGGTTACATCACACTAGCGTGGTCACAGCTTGGGCCCCACCTCTTCTTCTCACATGGCTGTGATAGCACTGTATGTCCTAGGCTGCTGCCTGAGGGTTTTAAAAACGGGTTCTCAGTCTGCAAACATCGAAGATCACTGATTTAGATCATCATGTGCTACTTCTGCTGATGCAAGCGGTTGCTTGGTGTTTTGAATTCATCTAACATGGCAACAGAAAGGTTAATGAGTTAGAATGGATCTGATTAAACATTTGGTGTCTGTTGCTTCCTTATTGGCAGTAGGGAGCCTGGGAATAGACAAAGGTGAAAATGCTATATTCGGCACCTGCAAAATTTAATTAACTTTGTCTGGGGTTGCAGAGCACTGCCAAAGCTTCTGAGAAAAAAAAAAAAAAAGCTTGGCCTCTCTCATGTCTCTCTGGAACTCCTAGTGGAACTGTGTCACAGAAGCCAAATAGATTCTAAGAACTCGCAAGGGACTGCAAGCAGGGGTTGGGGGAAAGGGGATGTCAGACATTCTTCTTTCTCCTTTTCCTGGATGCACAAGGGAAAAAAAATAATCTGAAATTACTTCCAAGTTAAAAACAAGCCCTTCCATGGATGAGAAATGCAGCGCGAAGTGCTGTTAAAACATACCTAGCATCTGGCACAATTTATTGCCACATCGCTAGTAACTACCTCAAGTCTTTTCATGGGGAAATAAATGACATATAAATTATATTTACAACTCTGCTAATACTACCCCCAAATCCATGGTGTTGGCTTGAAGACTCTGATTAATTCAAGGCCACCTAGCAGTTTCCTTCTCTCTTTAGAAAAGCTGGTCTCCCATTCTGTAAGGAAGATCTTCACTCTTTCTGCTGAGAGGTTAATTTGTGAGACAGGATGACGATGTGGTTGGTTGGTTTATGGTGATGGCTTTAGAGGAAAGGTGGCATGGTATAGCTTGATCTCATCAGATCTTGGAAGCTAAGCAGGGTCAGTACATCAAGTAAGACTCTGCAGAGGAAGGCAATGGCAAACTACCTCTGCTTCTTGTTTGCCTCGAAAACCCCTTGGTAGGGTCTCCATAAGTCAGCTGAGACTTGACAGCACTTTATACACACAGCTGGCAATAAATTTGGGGCTTGCTATGTTATCTTTGGTTGTAGCTGGAGATGTTTTAACTACTATTGTAAGCTGCCTTGAACCAAGAGGAAAGGCAGGACATACATGTTTCAATAAATAAATAAAAAATAAATGTCAACACACAGTCAAGGTCAGCAACAGCGGCCCCAGACTGAGCCAAATCTTGCTCCTGAGTGTGCCTAATTAACAAAACCTAATTACCAAATCTAGACTCCATAGCCTTTTCTCAAACTTACATTTACAATCGTGCACTGATATATAAAATTTAGCAGCACACAGAAATCCAACAGGATGAAGACTGATTCACAACATCTTTCATATATAACTAGACTCCTATCACGGCTCTGCAATCAGACAAAGGATGCATTCAAGACATTGCAAAGATCCTTTGCCGATATTACAATGGCATTCTATTCATGCATTGTAGAAGCCTGTCAGCCATGTGCATATGTGCAGTCCCACAATGTGCAAAGTGGGCAGCACATGGATTTTCCATGCAGATAGAGCTTCCAGCTACATGAACCTGGGAAATCAGCTGTACCCATATTGCCCAAATCACACATTCATTAAGAGACTGCACATATTCAGTGTGTTAGGGGGACCTGCACGTTCCTGATACTAGTGACTGGTAGGCTACTGAAATGTTTGGATGGAGCACCACCATACTATCTTCATATGGCTGTCTTCATGACAAGAGTGAGCCAGGAACTCCTCCCCTCCCCTTGCACGGCACACCAAGACTGAAACTTTCCAGTTGATAAGCTGCAATTTGCATTGATATCCAAACATTTTCTTTGGTTTTCTGATTACAGCTATCTATCAACCTTCTATCAACTGATTTCAGGGGCTGTGAGTTATAAGCAACACCAGATGTTCTAAGCCACTCATTTGATGACTATGCTTGGAAGTTTTTTCAGTGATCTGACAAAGGGACAGCATCCTTCTCTCTCTGTTTTCTATAGCTCTCTTGTGAACAAGCTTCTTGAAATTCTATGAAGCTAGGCCTTAAATGTATCAACACATTTACAGCCATACTTGAGCTCAGAGAGAAGAAAGGTGAAGATGGCCTGCTAATATTTTTTCCCCTATCTGGTTCACAGTAATTTACAGTTCTGTTTTGCTTTTCATGTAAGCTGACCTTCACAGATGATGTAAATCATGACAGTTCCCTTCTTCTCTATCTGTTGTTTGTGATCCTTCGGCATGATAAAGTTTAAAGCACAGGAGTTACCTTCAACTCCAGAGAATTTTAACATGTGGTGGTTGACCTTTTGCTGGAGCCCATTCTCTAGTTAAATCAGCAATTGTTAGGCTAGCTAGTGTAAGAGACTGTTTATAAGGGAGTTTGTTCTTTTAAAGGATGCACACTCATTAGAAGTGAAAGGGTGTCATTGAGATGATGGGTCCAATCCATGGGAAAATTCTCTTGCCTGAAACATTGTCCTATTGAAATGAATAGGAACCTTGTAAGCGGAGGGAAAATTCCTGGTGAATCACATCTAGATCCAGCCTATCCATGGAAGATGCATGATCCAGCAAACTTGCTGAAGTTGAGCATGCCTGGATCAGGTTGGTGCCTGAATGGGAAACTTCTCAAGAAGCCTGTGTACACTGTATTGAGTACCATGATGTAAGGAAAGTAGAGATATCAGTGCTGTGGTATTGCCTTTCTTTCGCTCATAGAATTCCAATTTAGGGTTGCCAGATCCAGGTTGGGAAACTCCTGGAGATTTGGGGATGGAACGTGGGGGAGGACAGGGACCTCAGAGGGGGTATAATGCCATAGTGTCCACCTTCCAAAGCATCCATTTGCTCCAGGAGAACTGATCTCTGTAGTCAGGAGATCTCTGTAGTCTGAAGATGAGCTGTAATTTCAGGGGATCTCCAGGTTCTACCTGGAGCCTGGTACCCCTGTGTGGCATGCATAAAGATCCCAGTCAGGCAATGATCACACTAAGGCCTGTTTAGCTTCAGCCATGAGGTAGAACTTCATGGAGTCATCATGAGTTGGTTGCAGCTCAATGGCAGTGACCTGAATAGCTCAGGCTAGCCTGATCTTCTCAGATCTTGAAAACTAAGCAAGGCCAGCCCTGGCTAGTACTTGGATGGGAGACCTCCAAGCAAGTTGAGAGTTGCTACGCAGAGGCAGGCAATGGCAAACCATGTCTGAACATCTCTTGCTTTGAAACCCCTAAATGATCACTGATTGCTTCAAAGAGGCCACAGAAGGTATCACATTCCCTTCCAGTCAAGGCCTTCTTGCACTCTCTCCTTAGGCTCATCCAGATACCTGTCCCATATCCCATGTTAACAGTGTTGCAAGAGGGTGGTGTTGGAAACATGCACAATGGTGCTGGACATATGCACGATGTATAGGTGTCCTTGAGCAATTGTTTTAGGAATATACCATCTTGGAGAAAGAGATTTATCCCAAAACTGCTGCAGGAAATATGTGTGCCATGTCTATGACTGGCATTGTGGATACTTCCCTTGCCCCAGCTTGCTGCTCCAAGAGGCTGGGATTCCCAGATTCACCACTCTGAATTCCACCCACTTTATTAATGTGATGGTTTGGTCTAGAGACTTTTACTGTAGTTGGTCAGTTGCAAAGCAGCAAAGAGACCGCAGTGCAGTAATATGGTGAACAATATCCCATGCCCTTCTTGTATCATGACTTTTAACAGCCAAGAAGTTTGTTGTAAGACTATTCACTGGTGTAGATGCTAGAAAATAAAGCCTAGCTTTATTTATGCAAATAAATGAGGATAGTGATTGTAAGAAAGATAGGTGACTGGGATCATGGAGGGGTGAGGTGGGCCTCATACTGATCTCCACGCATTCATAGGCTCCTTTGAAAACAAGCTACATGCACACCACTGTATGAACATAGTCTGCATAGTCACTGTTAGGGATGTTACTTTTTGTAGGGTTCTGTGTTTCATGGCCAGAGCAAAAAAGTTTTACACAGATAGGTTATGTGCAGATGCACTTATTTGGGGGCAGTGCCTGGAGAGGACAATATTTGAGGAGGGATGGAGCTCAGCTGAGCTGTGATGCCATACAATCCACTCTTTGAAGGGGAATGTGTGAGGTTTGAGATGGAGCCTGCTACCATGTGGTTCAGCCTCCCTATATGTAGGCTTAACAACTCACCTGCTATAGTGGGGGGAAGTCTCCTGCTGCTACCACCTGGCCCCCACTGCGGTTGAATGAGTGATGGTGGTGGTGAATGGGAAAAAAAGAAGTGTTGTATATGTGTCTGTGTCACTTCTGACAAAAACAAATAGATGTGATATAACCGTCATGGTAAAACCACAGAGACTGGCAACATTCTAGACCTTCTGGATTCTTGTTAGAAGTGACACGTACATGTACATGTCTCCTGGGAGTTGCAGGTATGCTCCTGGCAACCCTACCTGCTTGCCATCCCTATGTAAGTATTTCTCCACATCTCTCCAGTTTTCCCCCCCTGTGCTGGGGAGATGTCTCAGTGCTTCATGGACTCCAAAGGACTGGCTTATGGCTACATAGATCAAATACATAGCCTCAGTGAAGTGTCACAAACTCAAAACTTGATTCAGTTGTAGTAGCCAGGATTTAATATGAATGATCATTTCTAAACTTGGTAGTTATTGTCCATATTGTCTTCTTCTGAGAGACACAAATAAAGTGGGTTACATAGACAAACTATACCATAAAGAATTACTGAACTATGACTCGTAGGTAAACAATAACAGCGAGTTTGAAATGATAATAAAAAAGAAAGTGCACAGTGCCAGAACATTATTAGAAGGAGTGAGATGGATGTAATTAAAAAACAAAGCAAACATGTCAGACTTTTGGATCTGGAATTCCTTAAAATGAGCTCAACTTTTGGAGAAGAGAATGCACACATATTTCTAGCTAATTTAGTTTAGTCAAAGAGATGACCACACAGAGGGTTCACAGGTAACAGCAAACTTTATTGTAACCACAGAGACATATCAGGAAGAAATCTTGAAATGAACTGGCTGCTAGCCAGAGCCAAACTGAATTGGATAGTGAAACTGCTCTCGCTAAGAGGCTGAATTCCAGCTTTTCCTAGTAGGGCAAGCAGAGAACTAATATGCTACAGTAATCTCATTTGGTATCGAAGTTTGGTCTTTGACGTTTCTTTCCATCCAGTCGTAAAATGGTATCCAATTGTCTTACATTCTGTTTACTTCGGTCTTTCAACAAGTCTGACAGTATATCCATTTCTGCTGTCTCGAATTTTTTTGTCAAAAGTTCACTTTCTGTTGGTATCTCTGATTTCTTCCATTACTTAGCACGAAGAATACTTGCTGCTGTAACTATATGTATTATTTATTTATTTATTTCTTCGACTTCTATTCCGCCCTCCCACCGAAGTGGCTCAGGGCAGCTTACATACAACCATAAAACCAACATAAATACATACATAAAATGACTAAACTCAATTCCAAAATAAATACAGTTAAAACCATTTAAATGTGGCGGTGTCATATAATAAGTAAAGTGCAGCTCAGCTGATATAGTATCATTCCTACTGATTAACTTTTTATCTTTTACATCAGGCCTTAATATTAAGCAAGAACATTTCAGGTTTAAATGGTAGTGGTACTAAACATTTTTTTGTAGCATTTCATGAACCCTTCTCCAATATAACATCACCTCTTTACACTTCCACCAAACATGAAAAAGCTTCCCACACGTATCTTGCATTTCCAGCATTTATCAGATAGTGCAGGATACATTCTGGTTAATTTCTCTGGCATTATATGCCACCTATAGAACATTTTATATAAATTCTCTTTAAAGGCAACCGATTTTGTTATTTCAACATATGTTTTCCATATTTGCAACCAAGATCAATATTAGTCAAAATTTTGGACCCATTTTAACATACATTCTTTAATCACCTCATCCTCCATCTTTATCTGTAACAAATACACATAAAATTTCTTAATTTATCATTTGTTTCGCATAGAAGTGTGTCAAACTCTGATAGTTTTAAAATGAACATTACTTTTGATGTGACCCTGGAAATGACATCATCCCTCAGACTCTAAGGCATGGAAGTGATGCTATGGCATCACTAATGTCATGTCCTAGGAGTAGAGAATGTTAGAGGGGTTTAAAAAAAATTGTAGTGGGAGTTTAAAATGGCTTTACTTCTCTCATACTTCTGCAAAGTGTTATTTGGGAATTTCACCCTTAGGTATAAACTGTACTGTGCTGTTTCACATAAAATACTGGGGCTGTTTTTCCTGTGGAATAGTGATTTCTTGTATTGCTTTTGCTCTAACCATTATAAAGTACTCATATTTTCTTGATTCACTTCCGTATCGCCAGGGCTTTTATTCTGGTGGAACACCCGGAACACTCAGGAGTTCCGGAACCCCTTCGACAAAATTCTTTTTAAAATGTTTAAAAGTTCATGAGTGTTCAGTATACAGATTGAAAACTTCATTTCCATTTTGAGAGTTATGGCACTTTTAAAAAAATCCTGCTTATGGTAAAGAAAAATGAATGGTTTTAATATTTCATCTCCTGGTCCTTCAGGACAACTCCACAACCAAAGCTTGCCTCTGTTTTGTCCATCATGGACTTCTGCAAGAATCCAGAAGAAGGCAGTGCCAATGTTATTGAGTGGATATTGAAAATAACATTTAATCAGCAAAACATTTAACCACTGGCTAAATATTTAATGAATGGTATAAGTTATTAAGTCTCATCTTTGTTATTTCAATAGGGTTTTTTAAATTAATTGATATATTTTGAAATGCTAGATGTTGTGTGATTAAGTTTGGTTAAGCTGTATTTTTATCTGGAATATGGAAATAGATGGAATATATTTATTTGGGATATAGATCTCCTTGAAATGATAAGTAGAGAAGATTTGTATGCAGAAGACTTATTACTTCTGTTTTCTTCCTCTTCCCCTTTCCTATTTCTGTATATCCTAAAAACTAAATAAAATGTATTTTTTTAAAAAAGAAAATAACATTTAATCACCTTAGGTCTTGGAACCAAAGGTGCACACAGTGTTTGTTTATTTATTTATTGTATTGTATTTGTATTTAGAAGGTTAATGGGAAGCCTCAGTGATCCAAAACAACAAGAATCAGTGTGCAATATGACAAACAACTCAGTTGATAGCACATTAAGATGGACTGGTGGGAAATCACAATGTAAGATGTATTGTTGTTAAAATGTTATAGGTCATTTCCTTTCCTCTAAATATTGTTTTCTAAAGTAGTTCCAAGTTGATGCAGCTGTTTCAGGCACAGTATATCAGAAGCATATGGGTAAAACAAATGTCTAACAGCTGTTGCCAAAGAATTGACCGCACAATAGATACAAGACTGCTTTTAGAAGAAGAAGAGATTTATACCCCGTCCTTCACTACCCAAGGGAGTCTCAGAGCGGCTTACAAACTCCTTTCCCTTCCCCTCCCCACAACAGACACCCTGTGAGGTAGGTAGGACTGAGAGAGTTCTGACAGAAACTGCTCTTTTTCAAGGACAGCTCTTTGTCAGAACTATGTCTTGCCCAAGGTCATCTAGCAGGTGCAAGTGGAGGAGTGGGGAATCAAACCCGGTCCTTCCAGATTAGAGTCCGCACACTTAACCACTACACCACACTGGCTCTCTTAAAGTCATTGGTTGATAAGGTGAGCTGGATTTACCAGGTTCAGAATCATATTTGGGCAATATTTAATCCTACTGACACAGCAGGAAAGATTCCATTCACTTCATTCTTTCCTAGAATAATTTTTCTCCCATGTTTTTAGAAATTGGGTGGGGGGTGCAACTCAAGGGATCTGCTTTGCATGCAGGTGATGCCAGGTTCAGTCTCTGGTGTCTCCAGTTAAAAATGAAAAGGTAGCAGGTAATGCGAAAGACCTCTGCTGAGACTCTGGAGAGCCACTGCCAGTCCTAGACCATACTGGCCTTAATAGGCCAATGGTCTGACTCCGTGTAGAGCAATTTCACATGTTAATATGTGTTCGTGTGAAACAAGCTTCACAGCAGGTGCAAGAAGAGAATCAGTGACTAAAGAGACAGTAACAGAAAGCTCCACTTGCATTAAGAACATAAGAACATAAGAGAAGCCAATGCTGAATCAGGCCAATGGCCCATCTAGTCCAACACTCTGTCACACAGTGGCCAAAACTACCAGGTGCCATCAGGAGGTCCAGCAGTGGGGCCAGGACACTAGAAGTCCTCCCACTGCTGCCCCCTCTCCTGCACCAAGAATAGAGTGCATCACCTGCCCCAGACTGAAAGTTCCTATTTATACCTTTTGGCTAATAGCCACTGATGGACTTCTGCTCCATATGTTTATCTAATTCCCTCTTGAAACTGTCCATGCTTGTAGCCGCCACCACCTCCTGTGGCAGTGAATTCCATGTGTTAATCACTCTTTGGGTGAAGAAGTACTTCCTTTTATCTGTTCTAACCCGACTGCTCGGCAATTTCATGGAGTGCCCACGAGTTCTTGTATTGTGAGAAAGGGAGAAAAGTACTTCTTTCTCAACCTGCTCAATCCCATGCATAATCTTATAAACCTCGATCATGTCACCCCTCAGTCGTCGTTTCTCCAAGCTAAAGAGCCCCAAGTGTTCTAACCTTTCTTCATAGGGAAAGTGTTCCAACTCTTGAGTACATATTGGGAGGTAAGAAGCTTTACCTATGCCACCTTATATGAAAAGAAGCCCTAATACTTTGTCATGAGCTGGCCTGAAAAGATCATCTGTTGGAGGAATGCACCATCAGATGACAGAGATGCAAACTGGAGTTCCTTGGACAGTGGCATGGAGATCTCTGTGCTTGCACTACAGAACAATATGCCCTCCTTGAGGCACAGCATAGCCTTGTGCCAAGCCCAAGGTACCCCACAATCCCCAATCATTTGGGAATGATTCCCCAGAATTCTATAATGTATTTGGTATAGGCAGTAGTATGTGCAAAAAGGATCTAGGGGTCTTAGTAGACTGAACATGAGTCAGCAGTGTTATGAGGTTGCTAAAAAGGCAAATGCAGTTGCTAAAAAGGCAAATGTGATTTTGGGCTGTATCAGCAGAAGTATAGTGTCCAGATCACGCAAAGTGATGGTACCACTTTACTCTGCTCTGGTTAGACCTCACTTAGAGTATTGTGCTCAGTTCTGGGCACCACAATTTAGGAAGGATAGAGACAAGCTGGAACGTGTCCAGAGGAGGACAATGAAGATGGCAAAGGGTCTGGAGACCAAGTCCTGTGAGGAAAGGTTGAAGGAGCTGGGTATGTTTAGCCTGGAGAGGAGATGATTGAGAGGTGATATGATACTCGAAGGGCTGTCATCTAGTGGATGGTGTGGAGTTGTTTTCTGTTGCCCCAGAAGGTCAGACCAGAACCAACGGGTTGAAATGAAATCAGAAGAGTTTTCGGCTAAACATTAGGAAGAACTTCCTGACAGTTCCTCAGTGGAACAGGCTTCCTTGGGAGGTACTGGGGTCTCCTTCTTTGGAGGTTTTCAAACAGATGCTAAATGGCCATCTGACAGCAATGCTGATTGTGTGAATTTAGGCAGATCATGAGAGGGAGGGCAGGAAGGGTTGCCTCTGTGCTTAGTTCTTGTGGCTTTTTTTTACACACCCAGGGAAATGCTGATTGCCATTTTGGGGTCAGGAAGCAAAATGAAGAAAACTTTGAGAATATATGGTTAAGGTTTTACAAATGGTGGAAGAAACCAACAAATAAATATGTGGACATACAACAGAAATACAAGGTGATAATGAACCATAACTCTTTTTTTTTTTAGTTATAAGCAATGATATATTTTAAAATACAAGGTGGAAAAAAATTGAAAAATACAATTTGGTAATGTATGAGGTAATTTAACAGACAAATTAATGTTGTAAATGGAAGCCCCCCCTTTGTTGTATGTATGTTTGTCTATTTTGTGTTTGTCTTGCATGGAAAATAAAAAAGAAAACAAGAAAACACTGCCATTATACTGAGTTGCATGCCTAGGTGCATATCTACTCACTGTCCTTTGAAGACTGTCCCTTCAAGAGGGTGTCTGGAACCAAGGGCACACCAAGGAAGCCTAGTTTGGCTGTCATCTGTTGAAGAGCTTAGTTGATAATTACTAGCTTCCATAGTACATCTTTGTTTCAAGCTTCTCCTTTCGTGTACTAGTTGGTACCTTTCTGCATTAATTCTGACTCAACTGTCAGCCCTGACAAATGCTTCATTTGTTTCCATGTGTCACAGATTTCTGATTAGTTGGTAGTGCAAACGGCCAGTTCTGAAAATCTGGTCATACCACTAAAGTATGTATAGAGCCCAACTCAATATGGAGAGTTCTCTTGCTGGAGTGGGAGGAAATAATGTCTGGCTAATGGCAGTTCTACTGTACATTCAGACATCACAACAAACTTCTGCTTATTTGTTGTGGGTGTGAACGGAGCTTGCTCTCATGCTCTCACATTTCTTCCTGCCTTCCCCCTCCCTCCCCCTTTTCGGCAGAGCACACCTGCAAGCTTTCTGATTTGTAAGACCTGCCAGCAGACTCCAGTTTGCCTTGATGTGTGTGAATGCAGTTGACTGGGCAAACTGAAGTTTGCTTCCTTCCCATAACCAGGATTCAAAACCGTGTCAAGTGGGCAGAAGGCTGAAAAACAAAATGTTTTGTTTGCTTGCTCGGCTCAGTTTGATGTTCTTTTAATCGAAGTCATTCCTTCAGTATTGCCATTGCAATTAAATACTTCCTCCTGCTGTCACAAACTCCAAGTAATGTTCAGCTGCCAAAATGAAGCTCCATCTTTTATGTCTCAAGGGACTAATGCCTTCCTTTTTTTCTCCCTGATCATATTTTTAATAGCTTGTCTTCCAGTGGTGCATTCTTGAGCTTTAAAGGGGAGAAGAATGGCAATAGGTCATTTAACTGGAAGTGGAAAAGCTGGGATTTTGTTTTTCACTCCATAGAGATGGATTTTGTTATAAACTTATTTCCCTTGTGATCCCTTAAGATGACTTCTAGCTGCCAGAGGCCAGCTTTTCCCTGTTTTAAAAGGAACAGCTTCATGTTCCTGAGACTTGAGATTAAAAAAAATTGTACTAGGATTTAGTGTAACAGTGCAATTTTGAGAATACTTTTCTGGGAGTAAGCCCCATTGAATAGACCTGAGTAGAATTCTGAATAAACATGTTTAAGATGGCACTGTAAACTTGCCCTATTGTTGCCCACTTCTCAGGTGGATGGAGTTCTCCCAGAATTACAAATAATCTTCAGACTTAAAAAAAAATCAGTTCCGTTAGAGAAGACAAAAGCTTCAGAGGGTGGACTCTATGGCATCATATCCCCACTGAGCTCGCTCCCATCCCCAAACTCCACGTTCCCCAAATCACCAGGAATTTCCCACCTTCGAGTTGGCAACCCTTCTCCTCCCCCATTTTATAAATGTAGGGTGCCAACCTGCAAAAACACACACTATTATTTTTTGAACCTGAAGGAAGGAAAAAATGACAGAGATATGTATGTGTTCTACCCTGCAATGGGCCACCTTTGCATACATGAGAGCCAGTTTGGTGTAGTGGTGAAGAGCGGCAGACTCTAATCTGGAGAACTGGGTCTGATTCCCCACTCCTCCTCCACATGAAGCCTGTTGGGTGACGTTGGGCCAGTCACAGTTCTCTCAGAAGAGTGGGGTATAAAATCAACTCTTCTTTTTCTGCGTGACAATAGGTAAAATGAAGATGTGCAATCCTGGTTTGTGTGTACATATGTGTGTGTGTGAGCCTGGGGAGGGTGAGATTGGGGAGCACAGAGGCCACCCTCCAAAGCAGCCATTTTCTCCAGGGGAACTGATATCTGTAATCTGGAGATCAGTTGTAATTCTGGGAGGCATGTTGGGGGGCATTCAGGCTCTGATTTGCTGAGGTTCCTTCATTCAGAAGCCATGGCAGATAAGAGCTTGACTGGAGCCTTCCCAAACCAGGAAGTTTTCAATTGCCCTCTTTGTCCAGGAGATTGCGTTGGTGCCTGTCATCCGTGTATCATGAGATTTGAATGTGTCTCACATATTTCCAGGCTGCCCTACCCCGCTCACAGAATGAAAGTGCTTTGGGCTCTTTGGAAAGTGGGAGTTGGTTTAACCAATCTGTAATGCAGATCTGCCCATACAGCAATGTTGATATTTGTGGTCTCCTTTGGGCAATAGTCCCAACAGACATTTGGTGCCCCAGCATGGTGTAGTGGTATGAGTGTTGCTCTGGGATCTGGGAAATTCCAGATTTGAATCCCAACTTTGCCATGGAAGTTTGCTAGATGACCTTGGGCCAGTCAGACAGTCTCAGCCTAACCTACCTCACAAGGTTGTTGTGAGAATAATACGGAGAAGTGGAGAATATTGTAATCCACTTTGGGTCCCCGTTGAGGAGAAAGAAGGGGTATAAATGAAATAAAATTAAGTTAAAAATTTATCCTAATATTCTGTGGTTGCAGTATTATACTGATGAAGTTGGACTATACTGTTCTGAAGCATTGGAATGACTTCTGTGATCTCTTGTTGCAATGGTGTAATACTTCAGATATCTCAGATATTCTTATGACAGAGCTCCATACCTGACTTTTGCAACTTCTTGCCTTGCAGACCCAGCCACATCACAAGGCTGTAGGGCTGAGAGTGACCTTGTATTGAAAGATATGGGATGGTCTGATTGACAAACTATGGAGGGAATATCACTAGCCAGACTGTGATCTCAATTGCACGTGTTAAAATCACAATTCATGGGAGATGCACCAGCAAAAAATGAGATCAGAGTTTGGCTTATTGAATATGAGGTCTTTGATGAATGCAAGTCAAACAGATGTTCCTCTTGAGACCAGTGGACGTGCAACTGTTTGAATCCTGTGTTCTTACACCACAGCATCTGGTTTTGCTTTATCCACATGAGAAAGCCTGAGCATTTTTCCTGACTCATAGTTTCTATCTTGTCAAATAGGACAAAGCAGATCAACCAGGAAGCAAATCCTATTGAACTCAGTGGGACTTCCTTCCTTTGGTGTAAACTTGCTTAGGGTGAGGCTGAAAGCAAAAAAGTACTCCTCTGATGTCAGTGCTTGGTGGAGAAGGGGAAAAAAAGAAGTGGCATGGTTTAGTTCTAACTTTATCCAGATTCATCCTAGCTTGAGGACCATCTAACATCTTTAGGCATATAACTTCTTGTGCAAAGTATTTGCTATTAGGCTTGAACTGAGTAGTCACACTTTGGAATTTTTACAGTCAGTTAACATTCATTGCCAGCAATAGAGTTTCTATCAGTGAAGTCCAAAGTACATATGGGGTGGATCCAGCCAGTTTTCCTCTTGGTGAAAAGAGAGGAAAGGCTTCCATTAGATACCTAAAAGGCTATACAGGTGATCTTGGAACCTACATGGATGAAAGCCACATGGTACTGGTACAGTAACATGGAATGGAACTGGGTAAGACTGAGTGAAAAAGCTGGATCCAACCTATGGCCTAATTTTCGGTGATAATGATGTGATCCTGTGTCATCCACTGAAGAAGCCAGATAGTTTTAAATCCCCTTGAAAAGAATTGGGATGGCATTCCCCTCCACTTCAAGCACAGTCTGATATTACCTTATCTACTGCAGGAAGTGAGAAACAGAGAAACATGTTAGCTTTTTTGTTCCTGAATTAAATAACTGGCAATACAAATTTGGATCATTTTGGGGGAAACTCCTATAGTATAAATCATAAATGCCGCAGTTTAAATACTGCAACATAATAGTTATTGGATATGCATGCTTTTAATTTTTTAAAAATAAAATGTGAAGTATATATTGAAAATTTGCATGCCAAAATCTAACAGAAAATTATAAAGCACGTTATTCAAATGCAAAATGTGTAGGTGACTGAGCATCTCAAGAAGAATGGTTTGAAGTCAGTGAATAGTTTTTCTATTATACTGTTGTTTTCAATCCACTGAATGTACCTTACCTTGATGTACTAAAACTTACTCTGAGTAATGCTAAAATATATTATTCATTGCACTTATATATAGGCTTTACCTTTATTTTGATTCAACCAGCCTGATGAAGAGCGCTGGGAAAATGAAAGCTTGCACAGTGTTGTTATGTTCTTGATGCTTGGTATCCGAATAAGGAGGCAGCCTGGTTTGAACACAAGCACAGTTTAATATGTCCCGCTCTTTCTCTGTCTGGCACTACAGTGAATATAACTGCCTTTCTCCCCATTCCTGCCCACCCCAAGTCCCGGAGTGGACTCGTAGAAAAGAGCAAGAGTCCAGTTGCACCCTGAAGACTAACAAAATTTGTGGCAGAGTATGAGCTTTTGTGAGTCACTGCTCACTTCTTCAGATACTGATTAGCAGTGTTAAGTCAGAAGTTAGTAGTGACTCACAAAAGCTCATACCCTGCCACAAATTGCTAGTCTTAGGCTGCAATCACACACACTAAATAATCCATTTTCAATGCACTTTCCAACTGGATTTTGCCAGTTCACACAGTAAAATCCAGTTGGAAAGTGCATTGAAAGTGGATTATTTAGCGTGTGTGATTGCAGCCTTTAAGTTGCTACTGGACTCTTTGCTCTTTTCTCCTGCTACAGACAGACAAACACAGCTACCCATCTTGATCTGTCTCCATGGACTGGAGCAGGGCAGTCTAAAACACTGACCTGGACTGAAGGAGTGGAACTGTCACAACACCACAAGTGAGTTTTTTGGTTAGTCTCAATAAAAGGTTTTTCACAGCTTCTGTTTCTGGATTTGGCAATGAACCCGAATGGCTGTCTACTTTAAAAAATAAACTTTTTATAAGAGACACTCAATTCAAGCCATTTATCCATGAAAACAGAATTGTAACTATCCAGGGAAACATGTACACTCATGTTTCCAGTGTGCTGGCATACTGGTGCTGTCCATTTCAGTAACTGGATCAACATTACATACCAGGTTCCCAGTCCAGCAAAGATAACTGTGCAGTCAGACTTGGATTCATAACACTTACAGGCCCGTAGCCAGGATTTCTTTTGTCGGGGGGGGCTTTAAATTTCTTGGCACCTTATTGATTTGGTTAAAGTAAGTTAAATTAAGTGCTCCTTTCACCTAGCTGCATCTGATGGCCTCTTCGTCTCCTCCCCCCATAGAGGGGGCTTCCCCAGCCTTCGTCTCCCCTACCCCCCCACTCACTACCCCCCACTCAATCACCCTGTAGGCAGGGTGGGAAGACTGTGGTGGAGGAGTGCGCCTGTGCACTCGCCCACTTGGAGAGGCCCCAGTCAGCCACCCGCCGCTCTCCCTTTTACAGGGGCTGGGTGGGAAAGGCAGATGGGAAGGTGAGGTTATGGAGGAGTGCTCTGGTGTTGTTCACCAGTCAAGGCTGAGCGTGGCTGGCCTGGAACGGAGGCATGTTGCTGCAGGCTGCAGCTGCCTCATTTCTTCTCCGCTCTCCTCCATGTGCTCCACCCTGATCAGCAACGGCACCACTGCCATCTCCCCACTCCCTCCCCAAGCAACAGCAGTGACAGGTCCAGGCCCGTAGAGGGCTGTTTTTCCATTGTAAGAGCTGAGGGCAGTTGGGAAGGGAGTGCGCTGCTGTGGGAGGGAATAGAGCCACTTGGAAGTGAAAGGCGGGCCCCCTCCTCCTCCTCCACTGTTTCCCCTCAGAAGCGGTGCTGCAGGCTCCATCAGGTGGGTGCCAAAGGCAGCAAGCACAGAGAGGGGCAGGCGGGTGTCTGAAGGTGACTCTGCAGCCCCCAATGCCCCACTCACTCTCCCGTCCTGACCGTCAGTGAGAAGGCAGGGCAGGCAGACAAGTGTGCTCGCTTGCTCTGCCCAGCATGGGGCTGGGACTGGAGATGGTGAGGCAGCCACCAGAGGTGGAGCGGACCACCATGGGGTGAAGTGAGGTGAAGGAGGAGGGCCACGCTGGGTCACCAGGCACCATGCCCACTGGCCAGCCAGCAAGTGCATCTTGTCCGGGGCCCGCCTGGCTGCCTGCCTGCCTGTCTAGGGTAGTAAGTTGGGGGGCCCTGATGGAAAGTCAGGGGGCTGGGCCCCAAAATGATTCAATGTAGCTATGGGCCTGAACACTTACCAGCTTGGTTTATTTGAAATGCCCAGAGAAATGAACATATGCAACTGCTTTATATGGAGTCAGATGACTGAGCTATCTAGTCTACTCTACTCTACTCTACTCTACTCTACTCTACTCTACTCTACTCTACTCTACTCTACTCTACTCTACTCTACTCTAATTGGCAGCAGGTCTCTATGGTATCAGGCACAGAAAAGTCTTTTTTGGCCCCTACCAGAACCCTATCAGTGATGGAGCTTCTAACTGGTGATGCCAAGGCTGAATATGGGGCTTTCTGAATATAAACTATGCGCTGTTCCTCTGAACAATAACATCCTCTCCTTTGGAGAGGCAAAATAATTACTTAAGAAGGTGCAGAATGGAAAGTTTCCTATTTTTTCCTAAGTGCTCAGTTTGCCTGGTGACTAGAGAAAACAATTGGTACCAGCAATGAAGAACTGAGATGCATCTCCTCCCACTTTTGCATCAGTGTCATCTTCATATGAATTTGTCTATCAGCACAGAACAAAGACAGTGAAATACTCAAAATCCATAATTTTCTCCAGATCAGTTCCGCAGGGTTGTAGTAGCTGGCATGTCCATTCTCATTTTGCAGCTGTGCATAAGTTGTGAGATGGCAACCCCTTATCAGGGAGTTTCAAATGATAGTATTAAAATGTTGCTTTTTTGTTCATAAGATAATATATTGTATGCAGGAATGGATTCATCAAATTACGATGTCATCCGTGTCCCATTGCATGGCACTTATTTTTAGCAACAGGATGTGTCCATGTAACACAACTGCCTTTTTGCACTGGGGTCACTCCCATGAAAGGGTACCTGGCTTTTGCATAATAATTTAGCATTTCAATAAAGGTTGTTTAGGCAATTTTTTGTCACTGCCAATAACAGTAATTACATTTTGGTCCATGAAACACTTGATAGCTGTTATATCTGAACCTTTTACAAAGTTAATTGATGAACCTTGTCTCATACCCCACCAAGCAAGCTGTACCACCCAGGACAGGATCACCAAAGCTGAACTGGGCAATCCGGCTTCAGTATTTCTCCTTTCATCTACCTACAGTGCATTGCCACCAGCCTTGTTTTGAGCGCACCTTCCCTGTCATGATTATCTCCAACCTCCTTCCAGTATAGCCAATCACAGGCCGCAGTTGCTAGTGTTAGCCAGTTTTAATTCTGCCAGAAATATGCATGTTTTCAGCATCTGTCTTATCCAATCAAAATGCAACCAAATTTTGGACTTTTCACAGCTTCTTTCCCCATTTCTACCCAGATCTTTCTTTGCCTTGTATCTCCTTCCACTGATTTCATTTCGGTGACACTTTACATGTCAGTATCTGTTGTACCAACTGAAACACCATACAACATGACTTCTTCGGCTTGCAGCCCGTGAATTTTCTTCTTTGAGTCTAGTAGCAGACAAGTTTTCCTGGGTACAAGCTTTTTAAAACAACAACAACAACAACAACTTTTAATAAGATTTTATTAAAGTCAAAGACAACATACATAATCTCAGCACATAAAACATTACAAAGGTCATATAAGCATAAAATCTACAGCCATTACACAAACAAAATCAATATATATTTAGTCTGAAAACATGAAACAGTTCACAGAGTCAAATATGATAAAATGCAATACCTTTAATACTTAAATGCATAGAGCCTGTTCAAGAGTCGAGCATTGGTAAAACAAGGTGCCAAAAGCTCTGTTCAACAAAAGGAGTCTCCACAGAGAGACAGAACAAAGAGTGTGATTAAAAGTGGAGCCATTTGTGGTAACTCAAATTGGAGGGGAGCAGGTCTTGTTCCATCATGAATTGGAGCACTGGGGCCCAAGGTAAGCACAAATTTGTTGTAGATCTTAGTGGAGCCATATTGTGCTTGGTCCAAAAGGTCAGATATCTTATGCATCACAATTTGATCCCATATCTTATTGTACCAGGTTGTCAGTTTTGGGGGTGAAGAGGATTTTCAAGCTGCCACGATTGTGAGCCTGGCAGCAGCAAGAAGAATGGAAGTAAGATTTTTGTGTGAATTGCCCCAAGAAGAGGAGTCCCACAGATTTAGAAGTAAAGGTTCTGGCATAGCTGAAAGTGATTGCAATGTGATTTTATTGATTTGGGAGGTAACTTCACACCAGAATTGTTGGATGACTGGGCATTCCCAGCAGCAGTGGAAATATGTACTGAGGGAGCCACAGTTCTTCCAACATAGAGGATTACATTGTTGGTTCATACAATTCAGTCCTTTAGGTATGAAATACCATCTGTTGATGAGTTTAAATGAGTTCATTCAGATGTTAAAGACCCTTGTAGTATTAGCAGGTGAATTCCAGATGGTGAGCTACTGGGATTGTTGCAGGTCAATCTGAAGGTCATCCTTCCAAATTTTTTGGCAAGATATGGGGTGTGAACAATTGGCAGATAGCAGGATCCTGGGTACAAGCTTTCAAGAGTCAAAGAACCCTTTGCCTAGAGTTTTGAGAAAGCTTCTACCCTTGCAATCTGGTAGGTCTTTAAGCTGCTACTGGACTCAAATCTTGTTCTTCTACTGCAGCCCCAAATGGCTATCCTCCCAGTAGCAATTCATTTTCAGATTTATCCTGCTACAAAGAGATGACTATGCAACAATGATATTTTAAAAATCATTTTGTCAAAGAGGTTCTGGAACTCTGTTCTGGTATGTTTCCCCAGAAAAAAAGCCCTGGTAGTCAGTGAAGAGGAATCACTTGTAAGTGATGTCACACTGTTGGCACCACACTCTAGGAATCACTAGACATTTTACGGTTTTATTTGCACCAATGATGTGATGTCATTTATTTGTTTGCCTCAGAAATGATGTCTTGCCATTGATGCAATGTTGATTTTTTATTTCCTCCACCACCATTCTACTGAGTGGCAGCAAAGGGTGAGGGCTGTCGTCGGGAAGTCTCCCATAGTGGGAGACCTGGCAGCCCTAGTGTTAGAGGGGGACTCCACAAGTGAGTTGTATTCGGTTTGGGTTTTATTTCTGAATATTAAACCAAACCCATAATCTTCTTTCACTGTATAGTGAATCATAGGGTTGCCAGACCCCTGGTGGAGACAGGGGTCCCCTGCTACTGATGATCCTGCTACATAACCCCCCAAAAGCAAAGCCCAGCTGATATGCAGTGAAGTGTCTGTCACTTGTGACATGACCTGGAAATGACATCATAATGTCAGTGATGTTGGGGCAGTGCTCTGGTCTTTGGGCAAAAACTCTATGGTAGAGCCAAATTTACCATAGAGTTTATGCCCAGATACCAGAGCATCACCCTGACATTGCTGCATCTGGGTCACTTCTGGGTCACATCAGAAGTGAAATAAACATGTTGCTGCAATGTTGGCTGGGCCTTGCTCCTGGTAAGTCCTCCCCATCCCCCACTTGTTGCCAGGAAGGCTTTCAGATTCCACATAGAATTATAAAAAATGCATCAAATGTAAATGCGTATGAAATGCATGTATGAAAAGAGTACATCTGTCTCTTATTCATGAAATATGTTTTCAAGAGATCACTTGTGATGACATGGTAGATCAAAACTGGGACACTTTGAAGGAAACATAAGCCCATTTCACACACTTATCTGGAAAATGTTCATATTTATGTGTTGGATGCATGCTGTGGGAGAGCCCAGGAAGAGCTATGGCTCAGTGGCAGAACACTGTATACAAAGAAGCCCCGGTTCAGTTGTGGCATCTCCTCCATTTAAAAAGGATCAGATAGAAGCAGAGGTGAAAGGCCTCTGTCTGAGTCTCCGGAAAGCTGCTGCCAGTCAGAGTAGACCATACTGAACTTGATAGATGACACTTGGGCCTAGTTATTATATATGGAAAGGGCCCACATCCTATTCTACTTCAGGTGCATGATAGAAGGGAGAGATGCACCTGTGATGATCCCTTGTTGCAGATCAGTGTTTCTCCTCTTCTAGTCCCTGCTGAGTCCTGAAATAATTTCCATATCCTATGAGATGATCACTGTAGAGAGCTTTGAAGAGGGGGCGGTTTGCTTGTAATCTCTCTGAGATTGAAAATGTGTGTTATTTTCAAGAAAAATAATAATACGTGCTTCTTCTTTCTCAGGGAACAATTCATTTATGGAATGAAAAGTTGATTCTACATTGTTAGTTTTGGCAGCTGTGGAAATGTAAAATGGCAGAAGCTGCTAATGTAAAACAGGCTCTGATGCTACTGACCTTTGTCTTACTCACTTTTTTCTTTTTGTGTCATAATTTCTTTTGGCTTTTGTCAATAAAATTGTTTCACATCTGCTGCCCCTTATAATCTTTTCCCTATAATTGGGCTATATGTTTGCCACCTTTGTGTGACATAATACCAGCGCCGAGTCGTAAAGTGCATGTTATTGCTTCAAAGAAGCCTTCCTTGCTGACAAGAATTAATTAGAATTCTAAATTGTTACGTAAAGTCTTCTGTTCTACAGTGGGAGCTTTAGTGAAATGATGGCAATGGATAATTAGCAGCCACTATTCTGTCTCTTCAGTTTGGATAGTCCATAAAAGATTTGATGCTTCCTTTTTCCTGAAATAAACAAAAACAGCTTCTGAACTGTCAGAAAACAACAGTGGTTCTTGAAGGCTGATCATTAGCGGGCTTTGTCATGGACTTGTAATTGGTTCATGAATTCTGCTTCAATCAGGGAAAAATATGCTTGAGTGCCAATAAAAAGTTTTTAAGCTAGTATGAATTTTTTCCCCTCTGGGTTTGGGATAAAAATGTTTCCAGACTATTCCTGTCTGAGCTCAAAGGTGTCTCTAGGAGACATGTGCCTCTGTGTGCATGTGTGGGGGTAGTCAGCATCTTCACTGAAAGACTTCAAGACAATGATAATGGTAGAGTTGTTGGATTCAGATGCACCTTTGGAGAACGTGCCCTTGACAAGGCATTGTTCTGAAATTTCTAATAATGGCCATGGCAGTTTGAGGATAAAACTACATATGATGTTGAGGATCTATGAAAAAATATCCCCCCCCCAAATAAAATTTAGCAGCACAAAGCAGCCCTGAGATAGCCCAATCAAGTCTGTGATGCTGAGAAAGGGAAGGTCCATTGTTCAATGTCTCCTCAGAACTTGTGTATTTCATTAAACATGAACTGTAATACAAAAAATGAAGTGCTATTCTGACTTTCCCCCCATTTGTTTTGAAATGTCAAAGACCACCAATGGATAGAACACAACAGTCTATACTTCTGTAAATACTATGTGTGATGACACCGTTCCCTATGATTTGTAGAAGTAATAATAAAAATCCCCTTGAGAAGGCTTGATTAGTGTCAAAATAAGCAGTGTTTTATTTCAATAAATTTGCAACTCATAAAAAATATGAAATTTATGCTTATACCGTATCACTGAAGTATACTATGCAAACAGTATACATTCTTTCTCAGTCAGCCAGCAGTACCATAGTGGGAGCTGAAGAGCTTTAAATGTTAACCTGCTTTAGATTTTCAAAGCAAAGAGTTACATTCTAAGAAACATGAAGCATTAGTATAGCCCCAACAGGAGTAAACAGTGAAAAAGAACATCATTTGTTTAAAACCTTTAGTATTTGTTATATAAGAAAAAGTTAACTTACGTAATTCATACATTCCTTTTAGGAACATACAATTCCATCTTTCCCTGCCCAGCCAATTGATACTTTGGAACTTGTTCTTGGTGGCTATCATCTTAAACTTGAAGGCATTTGGACATGCAGATTGAGTGATCAGCTTCATTCTGCTCTGTTCTCTTCAGTTTGAAGGAATTTACTAGAACAAAACCCCTTTTTGTGTTAGGAAAAAGAACAGAATTTAAGGGAAAATATCAACTGTCTACTTTGTTCATATATTCATTAAAAGACTGGGCCCAAATACAAAATTTGGAAAACTTGATATCAAAAGTGGGTGAATGAAAGGCCAAAGGTGAATTTCTTAGGCCTACTTCCTTTGAAGCGGTCATCACGTGATGACTGCATCCAAATGCATTCTTGTGGAGTCTGCTATACTTGGAGAGCCAGTTCAAAGGGTTGGATCCAGCCAGCTTTTTTGCTCAAACTTGCCAATTCCCCAGCTAATGACAACCCCTTTTCTAGATGGCTTTGATCCATGCAGGTCTCATGATCTCCTGCAAAGCTTTTTAGTGATCAAATAGAATGTGATTCTGTGCTGCCCAAGATCATTTCCATGGCAGTTTGAAATAGGGTTGCCAGTGGATGGCTGGCACCTGGCAGAATGTGGGGGATGGGGAGATGGAAGGATGCCATAAGTGCATACAATGTGATGTCATTTCTGGGGAATCAGAAGAGATGTCATGTTGCTCTAGGAATTGCTGGGAACTATGGTAAAGCAATAGAATTTCTGGTGATTCCTAGAGTGACATGATGATGGCCATTTAATTTCCCCCCTTCTCACCTCCCAAAGGAGTGGCAGCAAGAAGTACAGATTGCTAGAAGGAAGTGTCAGGGCAGGCAGGAAGTCTCCTGTCATAGCAAGAGACCAGATATGAAGTGATTTATTGAAAGTACTTGAGGCTAATCCATAGGACAATATAGGTCTTTTTCTGAAGAGGGGTTCTTTATATACCTAATCCTGAGGTAATTTCAATGACTTGTAATAAGCCAAATGCTGCCCTCCAACCACATATAGCAGACCAATGTCCTTGAGGCCTGCACTTTCTGAGGCTGACCAATGTAGTAGAATGAAATAGTAGAATTCTGGTATGGTAGAACAGGCTGAACTCCTGCAAGTGATGGGGCTAGGGTTGCCAGCTCTGAGTTGAGAGATACCTGGAGATTTGGGGGTAGAGCCTGGGGAGGGTGGGGTTTGGGGAGGGGAGGGACCTCAATGGATATAATGCCATTGGATCCAAAACAGCCATTTTCTCCAGGGGAACTGATCTCTGTAGCCTGGGGACCAGTTGTAATACCAAGAGATCTCCAGCCACCAACTGGAGACTGGCAACCCTAGATGGGACACATTTTTAGAAGAAAATGTTTGTATTTTCTGCTAGTTTTCTACATACAGGGAATTCTTAATGTTGGGGAACACTGAACAATATAATCCCTCATCTGCAAACTCTTTCTACCACAGTGGGTCTTTATAACCTTATTTCCACCTCATTTTGCTGCACGTGATGACAAGGCTGGAGATTCTAAGAACAGAGTAGGAGTGGTCAAACATGTGTAGGCCACAATAGTAGCTGATGGCCTGTATTCAGGTTGGTAGGGGCATTTGATCAAAATATGGCTGGGCAACCCTGTATTTCATCACTGGATGCTCAAAGTGGGCTAAGTGTGATGTGACATCCTGAGTAAGAAGACTAATTTGTAATCTTATCAAAACAAACACTATACATTTGGGTCTCAGTGCATGAGAACAGGGTCTAGATTTTCAAGTTCACCTTTTACCTCATGACAAATAGCTTAATTTTCATTGGATATCCTCTTCATGTTCCACTCTACAATTCATACATTTTAATGCCAACATTGATACTATCCACTATTTTCACTAGGGGATAATTTCAGTGTTGATGCTACACAATGAAAACCTTTGGTATTTATGATTACTGTATATGTTTTATAAATGATCCAAACAAAACTGCCAAATATATCACATTTGGTACAATACATTGAACAGAATAGTTCTCAAGAAACATACTATGACTTGTTAAACAACAACTCATTAAACAACATATACAATTTACAATTTACAGCTTACACTTGCAGAATACATACTCCAGAAGACAAAATTTTATTCATGTTACTGATCAAACATGTATATGACAGAGTCTCACCTTAATATGCTTGGCTAATGATATGATTGATTTCTGTAATGGCTCAAATTCAGGTCCTGTTGTTCATTGTTTTTCAAACAAATATCCAGAATAGTATATTAAATGGTCAGTCAGTGGAATCCAAACACCTTTTCCACTGCTGAAATACAGGGGAGGAGGTCCATATGTGAGATGGGGTATAGTAAGGAGGAGAATTAGGTGAATTTGAAAATGTTGGCTGGATCCAACCCAGTGTCAATACTTTGCCTTAGTACTGAAACAAGGATGAACATGAATATACACCTCCCTCATTTTAACTAAAACATTTTTCTAAATCTGTAAGTTGGATTCAGTGGAAAATTTCTGCTGACAGAAGAGGGGGACAATTTTTAGTGACACCTCCCCTCCTACGGCAGCCCTTCAACTGTCCTATTATACTTTTTCCTGAGGGTCTCACAGGAAGTAGCATTTGGCAGGCATTTTGAGCTGCAGTCAGGGGTGTGTGTAGAGAAATTCTACTGATGGCATCTCTGTCAGTGGGGATTTTGATCTTCTTGGCACATGAATTGTACCATTATTTTTTGATCTTAAGGGGCAAAAGGACTATTACTGACAATGTAATGTATCAGAGTATTAGACCTGGACTGGGAAAACCTGCAATCAGGTCTCTGCCTGAGCCAGGAAACTCAATAGGTAACTGCCCATCATTTGCTCCCAGCCTAACTTGCTTCACATTGTGATTGTGAGGGAGAGAAAACAAGGGAGATCATTTCATCTAAGTAAGCCTTGAGGGAAAAAAATGGAATAAAATGAGAAATGACTAAAAAAGCCTTAAGGATGGTAAGAAAAGCTCACATTTTGCTAGTATTTGTATGTGTATGAATTTGTGCACTCCTGGAATAATTTTTGCTGTACTCTTGATGTAAAGCTGCCATCCTGAAGTGAATGAAAAAACAGAGGCAAATGAAGGACTTCCTTATATGCATTGATACAAGACTCTGACAGTAGAATCCTAAACAGAGTTATATGCTAGAAGAGTGTAATTTGACTTGAGATGGTACTGTTTTGTTTTGTTTTTAGTTGCATTGCCAAAGAATCACAGACAGCGTATTTTTGCAGATACCATGGGCTTTGGGATTCACATACACAATGATACAGACATCCAACAGATGGAAGAACAATTTTGATGAAATCTTGGAATAGTATAATATAGTATAGATGATGTCTTTCACAGCTTTTATAGACATTAAATCTATATTATAGGTAGGTTTCATAGTGTTTTAGTATACCATACAACAAAATATATAACATAAAACAAACTACATATATTAGTATGTTGTACTGTTTTGCTGTCACATTCATCAAACAAAAAGGTCTTTGGCTACACTGAATTTTTATAGTTCCTATTTACAATATATGTAGATGAAACTATCAAAGGAGAGGTAAATTCCACGGGGAAGTTCTCTACACCTGCAGCAGTCACATTACCAATTTCAGCTGTTTGAAAACATGCATTGTGGTGGAAACACTCACAAAAGAATGATACATTTTTGGGGAGCTCAGTGTTCCCTGTATCATCATTGCTGAATGTTTATAGTATGATCTCCTCTCTCTCTCTCTCTCTCTCTCTCTCTCTCTCTCCATATACACACACATTTTACACTAGGGATGTTCACATAGGTATTAACCAATCAAATAATAAAAGCCATTTTAATTAATGCCATGTTTTTAAAAAGTAATTAAAGTTAGCAACATTTATATTAATTTCGGGATGGCAGCCTTGTTGGTCTGCTGTAAAAGAGCAAGATTCAAGTCCAGTAGCACCCTAGAGATCAACAAGATTTTTGAGGTATAAGCTTTAAGTCCCTTCATCAGGAAAGGGAGCTTCGACTCTTGAAAGCTTATACCTCAAAAATCTTTTTGGTCTCTAAGGTTCTACTGAACTTGAATCTAATGTTGATATTAGCTAATATTTGGATCTCTTTGTTATTCTGGTACCTAGCTGTCTGGTTTGATCAGACAAGAGGGAAAAGGGAAAGAAGATAATGTAGCTGACATTTAATCTTTCCTCCTCCCCATTTATTGCGCAGGGTGGTGATAGTGCTGGTGTGAAAGCCCAGGCTAGAGCTCGGGCAGCTGCTGATGCTACTGCTAGGTAAGACCAAGCCTGATTCTGTATCTAGCATTCGCTCCACATTGGCTGAGTTCAGACTGGCAATTTGCCCCGGGAAGGGACCCGGGCCGACAACGATTCAATACCGGAGTAAATGGGACGTTCACACAGGCACATCTGCCTGGCGTCCCCCACCCGTAGCCTACCGGTGCTGTTGCGCTTCACTGCCGGATTAAAAAAACACCTGATAAAAGCCATCGCAAATCCGAAAACCCGCGTTCGTCGCGCGTTTCTCCGCTTCCGGGGAGTCTGAATGCGCAGGTGAAAAGTCGGGCGGAAGCCGCGTTGGGCACGAGGCAGCAGCAGTGTGATTGGCTGCGCTCCGCTCCACTGCCCAATGCGGTGCCGGCATTGCAGGGCAAAAAAAAAAAATCGGCAAAATGCGCTTATGCGAATGAGCGCTCATGTGCACAAACACCCATACACCTACAGCCGAATTAATGGGGAAACGGCGAATATAGCACGCCTCCGGCGTGGCAGTCTGAACGCTCCCGCGCGCCTCCGTCCTGTATCTTCCAGCAGTGGCCCCCGCTGTGTGGACGGGAAAACCCGGTATAGTTTAATCCGGGTTTTTTTTGCTACGACTGGCTACCGGGGCAAACTGCCAGTCTGTACTCAGCCATTTTCTCAACTGGGAGGAAAAAGTGCACCTCAAAACCACATCCAAATACTTCTCTGCAAAGTCACCCCTGAAGAGCCATAAAACGGCCATAAATCTATTCAGAAGGTACAATTAAATCCAAAGATCAAAGAACTTGAAAGTGGCATGGAGTGTGGAAGCTACCATAAAACCCAATTATCAAAGGAAGTGACACCAGCATGCAATGCAGAGAGGAATTTCTGTTCCAACCTGGGTTTCGTAAAACAACAAAGGCAAAAGCCAATGCAGAATCAGCCCAAGCCAGCCAGGTGATCAGAAAGAACAGATGTGGGCCTTTCTGTCCTCTAGCTTTCTAATTCCACTGATGTCTTGGATGCTTTTTTGATCTAGACCTTGTGCCTTTGTGCACACTGGGAAATGTAGTCCCAGAGTGTGTGACATCATTAATATTAGGCACTTTGGGAGTGTTTTGCTCAAGGTGCACTGAGGCATGACATCTCAGACACACAGGAAAGAGTGTTCAAGGTGCTTTGGAGGTGGGTGGACAGGGATGAGAAGTTTCTCAACTCTTGCCAGTACTACTTGGCTGTACAATGAGTGAGGAGAAGGAGGGAAAACAGGGGAACAAAACCAATAAATAATGAACAAAGAATACATAATTTAAAAGGGTACTAATGAAAATTAATCAGGTTTTTTTTTAAATGAGACAATATTTTTGTGCACATCCCTGTTTTATACTATATACATTTATGATAATTAAATCCAAGATGGGGAAAATGAAGTTTTATTATTCAATAAATAGAAATAAATATATTTATTTACAGTTTCAGCAAGCTAACACTTAAAAAAGAATTCTGCCAGCAGAAAAGGACTGCGTTCTATGTTCAATGAACAGGAAAAGACATTCCTGCATTAATTCAAATCTGTATTATCCTGTCTGATAAGTGGGCCATCTATTAATGTCAGCAATAACTTTAAGGTTAAAACAAACAAATGCATATTGCATGTACTGCTTGTATTTTGCTTTAAGTAGAAGTGTTTTCTAGAAGTGTGTGTGGGGGGGGATATTCCAAATCCAAAACATGCTTTAATCATAAGAAGGGTAATTATGAGTATACATAATTATGGTTATAGCCAATGGATACATTCCAGAAGAAGCTGTGTATGGATAAGGAGGCTGTCTACTTTGTAGAACTTCTCCATGCAATTCTATGTCAATATACTCCACTTATTTCCATGATTGTGGCTGCAATTTTTCTAGCAGCCAGGATCACACAGTTAGTTGTTCACTCACACAGTGAACACAACTTTCTTCACAGAACTGTGAATATGTGTTTAGGGGGGGGAAAGACGAACTGCGCATACTGTTCATGGTATATAATAGAAGAAATGAAATGAAATTTTGTTGGGGCACACTTGCATGAATTTTTGCTAGAGGTTGAGATGACATGATTTCCAATCCATGTGCGAATAATGTATCTTACGTATGCTTGCTGCTTGGTCCTTCCTCTATACCAGCAACAATACATCCTGTCTGGCATGCTTAACAAACTAAGAGTCAATTAAAATCTATGCCAGGATGGGTGTGTGGAATTAGGATTGCCACCTCTGGGTTTTGTGAAATTCTGGGAAATTTAGATTTGATGCCTGGGCAGGGGAGGGTTCAGAAGGGGTGAGATCTCAATGAGGCATAATGCCATAAAGCCCACCCTCTGGATACAGATATCAACCAATGGCTAGCACCTGGTAGGAGATGGGGGTGCTGTCATCGCACGTGAGGGTATAATGCCATGGAGTCCACCTCCAAAGCAGTCATTTTCTCCTCTGGGACTGATCTTGGGAGATCTTCAGGTATTACCTGGAGCTTGGCAACCCTAGGTACAATGATTCTGTGTCAACTTGTGTGAGCGTGCCCGGCACTGAAGGAATAGTCAGACCCACATGGTGTAGTTCTATTGCTGAAATGGTAGCTCCATTTTGTTTGTACTGGAAACCATTTGGGACCCATCTACATGCCCTCTGAGCTCTGTGAAGGAAGTCAAGGGCAAGAGTGTTCCAAAGTGGAACACTAAAAACTAGTCTAGGAGGAATAATTTCCCAATGAGAAAGAATTTCATGTAATGTGTTTCTTTGTGTAGATCCCCTCACTAGATTGTATCCCCCCCATGCAAGAAGATACTACTTTGGGTAAAAAATTAATCATCCAGGGTATGCTATATTGCACTAAGCCAGCATGTACAACATATTACAATGGGTGGCATGATCAACTTTGATAACACCAATCACCTGTTTATCTCTGTGTTCCAGCAAATGACTCATATTCTTATAAATCTTACCTGGGGCACATATTATTGGGAAGGATGACAAAGAAATACTCACTTCTGAAATATGATTAAATATATACGTGAATAACACCTTTAAGAACATAAGAACATAAGAGAAACCAATGTTGGATCAGGCCAATGGCCCATCCAGTCCAACACTCTGTCACACAGTGGCCAAAAATACCAGGTGCCATCAGGAGGTCCATCAGTGGGGCCAGGACACTAGAAGTCCTCCCACTGTTGACCCCCCCAAGCACCAAGAATACAGAGCATCACTCTAATCTTCTGTATCACTTTAATCTTCACTTCCTAAATATGTATTTTCCTAATAGCTCTAAGGAAACTACATTCATGGAAGCAACCATTTCCTTCAATCAATGTTCTTTTCTGAATTTGTGGCACTGTTTTGTGTTTAGCAATATATTTATCAGAAACGTCATGGCAGAAATGGAAATATTTTACATAATTCATGTTCATCTTGCTTTATGTACACATTTTGGCCATTAATAATTTTACTAATACTACCAGTATATCAGGCACAATTCTGACAGCCTTAAATTTCCTGCTGAACTTTGAAATGAACTTTGTGTTATGTATATATTATATATGCCTATGTGTTACAGGTTGATCTTGACTACATTTGAGTATTGTATAATAAACAAAGTTAACATTCCTTGCAAAATTGCATTACTTTTCCTTTCAGCACTTTGAAGACTAGCCTTCTATGTGACTGCTGTGTAGACTGGAACTGTTCCCACATGTTCAAAGCCAATTTCATCACATGACGAGAATGAAACAGGCAATTGGATTGCAGTTTCTGGCACATACTGAAATCTTTCCAGCTATACATTTCAGATTTTCAGATGGGCACTATCTACATACTTCTGTTAGTGCTTGTGTGTAAACAACCAACAATCTTTTTAGCAATATAAAATGAAAGGGCATTGCTCAATTTCTGCTGGATGATGCCTCAGGTAGTGTAATATGTTAAGCTCTGGTGGTTGGGAGCATGAGAATCACCCCTCTTGCCAGTTTGTTGCAGAAGTGAAGACTCGTCTTGTAAAACCATCACTCAATGTCCAAGAGCTCACCATTTTTCCTGACAGATAGGATTAAGTTTTCTGAAGGTCGGTAGGAAAGAGTACTCATCTTTGTTGTTAGACTGGAGTGTCTGACACTTGGGGGAATATATTTGAGAAGCTGGAGGAAGTATTTTCTAAATTTTTTCCCAAAAAAGCCATAAAAGACAGGATTCAGACAGTTGTTAAAGTAAGCTAAGCAGATGGTGAAGGGCATACCTGTATCCACAATATCCATAGTGGAACAATCTGCAATCACACCAAGCTGAATCAGTACATCCAAAAATGTGAATATTTGGTGAGGAATCCAAGAAAAGAAGAAGAAAAGAACAATTGCAATGATCATCTTAAAAATATCATCTCCTCTTGGCTTGTTCTTCTGAATCTGATAAGCCTTTTTCAGTGTCTTCCAGATTAATGTGTAGCTTGTTAAAATGATCACAAAGGGGATCAAGAATCCCAACATGTTTTTGGATAAGCCTAATCCAACTTTCAGAGTGGTGTTGTTGACGGTCTCATACAAAAAAGCACATACTGTCACATTGGTAGCGTCAACGACATATACACCTCGGTGAATGACAACAGGTAAACTTGCAAGGGCCGCCAGTAGCCAAATTATAATGCAAGTTATTTGCGCAATGAACATTGTACGCTTGAGTCGGGCCTTCATTGGATGCACTATTGCCAAATAACGGTCAATGCTAAGGCACGTCAAGAGAAACACGCTGGCATACAGGTTGAAGGTTGCTGCAGCTGAAGTTAATTTACATAAGCAGTTGCCAAAAGGCCACCGGTACTGCATGGCAGTATAAGCAGCCCACAAGGGCAAGGTCATGAGGAAACACAAATCAGCCAGAGCTAAATTCAACAGAAAGACACTTGCCACAGTTTTTAATTTCATGTAGCAGTAAATGATGATCACTACCAAGCTGTTTCCAAATATACCAATGATGAAAATGATGGTGTACACAGTTGGAACCATGATGTATATGAACTCATGCCTTCCCGAATCAGAACAGTCAACGCTGACTCTTTTATATTCCTCTTCACTGGACATATTCACAGTCATCTTGATCAGTTCAGATGGAGGGTACTTGGAAATGTGATGCCAAGTTCACCTGAGGGAGAAAAATGAGAAAGTTATTATTTTTGTGTTGCCAAGACATTCAAAGGTGCTGAACACTCATTCAAGAGTTCTTTGCACAGGAAAGGTTGATACCAGTCACAGAAAGTGTTTTAAAATAACTGCGATATCACTGTGATTTATGTATTGATTCTGGATTCCTCTGAAGTCTGAGTGATGACACCTCTAATCATGGATCCCCCCCATTTGATAGTAGTGCAAAACTAGATGGTCACTTTGGAACCAAGCAAGATTTTGGGGGATGCCCCTGCATTGCCTGGGAATATGGCCCCTTTCAGCAAATAGGCAAGCACTGCACAAGTGTTCAAGAAGTTATGCACAAAAGCCAATTTATATAATAGGGAACCACATGTATCAGTGAAACCAAATTACATCATATAATGTGCAGGTCCATAAGTAGTACAAGTCCATAAATGGTACAAAACAAAATGATTAGTACAAGTCCATAAATGATACACAGACAAAATGAAAAATATTGAACGCTTCATGAATTTGCGTGTCATCCTTGTGCAGGGGCCATGCTAATCTTCTCTGTATCGTTCCAATTTTGGTATATGTGCTGCCGAAGCAAGCCCCTTTCACCTGCTCTGCACTTCTCTGTGGGAGGAGAACTATGATTGGCCTAACTAGTTGGCAAGAATAGGCAGGAAAGCACAGGATTACTGCTAAGCATTCTGAGGTGTCAAGGTGGCTAAGGGGGGGGGTTACCTTGTTCAACCCCTATGCCTAACTAGGCCAAGAGGTTTTAATGAAGGAAGTCTCTTAGGGCTGGGAAATACCACAGAACTCTAGGAAATAAGGTCCCTCTTGGCATATTATTTGACATTCAGGCAATAATGAAGGACATACAGCACATGTGCATCATCCATAAGGTCTAGAGGTTGGGAACTGTAGGTTGCGAAATTCCTGGGGATTTGGGGGTGGAGCCTGGGGGTGGGGTTTGAGAAGGGGAGCGATCTCAATGGAGCATAATGACGTAGAGTCCGCCTTACAGATAACGGTTGCCAGCCAGTGTCTGCCACCCAGCAGATGAGTGGTGGGGACATGGGGTGCTATCATCACATGTGAGGTAACAGCAGTTTTGGGGAAATTGGAAATGAAGTCATGTCACTGTAGGATTTCTGGAGTGACATGACACCACTTCTGGGTTTTCCCCACACTGAGTGTGACGTCTATGATTTAAAAGATTTTTTCTCCCACAGCCCAAAGGAGCAGTGGTGTAAAGTGTGCATTGCTGGCAGGAGGCGTTGCTGGCAACCCTACCTCCAAAGCCGCCATTTTCTCCAGGGGATCTGATCTCTGTAGTCTGGAGATCAGTTGTAATTCTGGGAGACAGGAGCCATTTGGAGACTGGCAGGCATAAAAGTTCCACTACACCGGGGAATAAAGGCACACCATTTGATTTCTGGGTTGAACTTGAATTAACTTAAATAGCTGATTTGCAGCACCAAAATCATAGTTAATAATTTATCTCCCAAATATTAGAGCAGGTAAGCTAATGCTTTAGTCATTTGTTGACTTACTGTGTAAGCCTATGAAGAATTTCTCTGTACAAGATTGCACAAGTAAGTCTCCTGTGACCTCCACCAGCAGGGTAACCTCCTCCCACTGCTGAGGGCTCTGCACAGGACAAAACAGGCCACCTAGACAGACAAGATAGTTGTTTCCACGTACCCTGGGAAAAGTCCCCAGGCATGGCAAATTAGCTAAAAGAAAACAGCAACATGGCATCAAGAATGGATATGCTTTAGAAAGCACAAACTGTTGAGAGCATTCAGGAGTCAGTTAAATTAACAGAGTGGATGGGAAATTGCCTTGCTCAAGCCCTTGAGCATAGTTCTGGAGAATCTATGTGGGAGAAATTTCCAAATATTTTATCCCCTCCCCAATACGTGGTTCCTCATGGACCCTGAGCTTGTTTTCTCCAAAAGTAAACTACTTGGTTAGGTATTCTGCAAACTTATTGTAGGAAGCACACATTTCCCCTCCCTGTGTAAACCAGACCATTCAATTGCCAGTTGCCCAGGGACTGCAGAGGTGAGATCAAGGTCACTCTGTGTTACCAGAGGCACTGCCTTTTATTCTTGGGTAGCCCCAAAATAGGGGTGCCCTACTTTCTAACCTGAAGTCCAAAAAGCCAGGCACTCTCAGCTTGACCACAGAGTTGGGCTGCAGGTGGTCTGCAAAAAGATTTCATATTCAGGTTTCATAAGGTGACCTCAGAGCAAGCCTCCAGTCTTCCCCCTCCACCCAGCAGAGATTATGTTTATGGAATAACAATGAGTTCCAGAGGTAAGTCTTTAGAAGCCACCTGGCACTCTACAGCACCTCACCCAGCCTTTTGTGTCCTAAGTGTAAATTCTTTGTCTTTCTTGCCTCTGTCCCTCAAGATACCGGGATAAACCAATCAATCATTCAATTGTTTAGCAATCCTTCCTGATGCTAATCAGGGACGGCTCCCATCTTTTGTCCACCCCAGGCCAGGACCATTAGTGAGTCAGATAATCCATTTAACTAGCTACCCAACACCTGGCTTCTATTGTTAAATCCAGACCCTGCCTCTCTGGAAGCTCATAGGTCTGCCCCTACTGGCAAAACACACCCCTGGGACCCATCATTGGTCCAGGTAATCTATTGTTCTCACCTGAGACCATCCCCCAGGGCCACCCATTGGCCGGCATTCTTTGCCAGTGCCTATATCCCAGCACACAGATGGCCTTAGACTGTGTGTTTTCTGCCATGATCCAAAATGGCAGGCCACCCCTGAACTCTCTGAGTTTAGGCCAGAATCCATGGACCTCTGCACATCTGAACAGGTTGTATCACCCCTCTATAACCCATCAATCACCTCTGCTTCCTTAGTGCTATATTGTGTGAATATTGTGTGTATGTTTGAGAATATTTAGTAAAGAAATCATTATTTTAGCCACCCAATTTCTGTGTCTGTTCCTGGGTGCTTGGGAATTCTAACTCTGGTATACAAAGGTCAGATCCTATAGATAAGCCAATTGCATATTGATAATTATAATTCCACATCTTTATCAAAGAATAGAGCAGTTTGGCTAACATCTGGCCTTTGCCATCAGCCAAAGGACCAAGGGGTGCTACATTGTATTTAATCTGTTGTGTATAAACTGCCTTGGAGATTGACTGACATATTTAATAAACAAATAAATGCACTAGAGTACAGGCTAAACCTTTAATTAGACCGAAATGTAATAAAATATTATAAAATTGCCACGTCTTGCATGTAGGTGTAAATGGTTTTTCTTGGATTCTCATAGAAAGAAAATGGCTGCACCTCACAGAAAATTACACAGTTTAGAATACATAAAATGTTGTTCTTTCCATTGCATTATCTTATCAATGTAAATTCTAAATATAGTCTGAATGCTAGGTACTAGATAAAGTTTTCAGATTCTGTTACATTATGAGTAAAAGTGGTAAACATCTGCCTAACTTTCTTTCCCAGGATATGTTTTGGCTGCTCTTTGGAGACCAAGACAAACAACGGGATTGTATGTGTTTTTAGTGAATCACTTTAGAGGTCATCTTGGATCACTGAGATGTACAAGCTATTAATGAAAACAAAACCTCAGTGTTTAGAAACTTGCAAGTCTGAACTCTTGCAGGTCTGTTGCCAAATACTAATTGGCGTCCGATTAACAAGCATGTTGGTTTAATGCTTCAAACAAATGTGGACATACTCTGTCACTCTTATTAAAATAAATGTGGATCACAATCAATACAAATGTATGTGAAATCTACCAAAATAATGGCTTGAAGGAATTGTGTGCATCCTGTTTATATTGCCGGTTACCACAGAACTTCTTAGATATGTAGAATGAGAACATTTTGTATTAGGAAAAGATGCTATGAAGGGATTAAAATAATGGATTGGATCCAACCAACTTTTCTACTGAAAAGTAAAAGAGGATTCCCCTCTGGCCACTAAAAAATTCTGCCCACCCTGCAGCCTCTACTTTCCATAGACATAATTTCCAGGGGGCGGGGAGCACTTTCTCCTTTTGTCCTGAATTTAACCAAATATTTGCAATAAAGTTGGTATCAGTATTTCATGTTTCAAGAAAAAAACCCTCTTTTAATAAAGTAAATGCAGATAGAATAATGAGTAGCCAACCAAGGCCTGCAGGATTCACCCCCAATTTCCAGTTTCCCTCTAGCTTTCTGCTCTGAGCAAGTTGTGAAACCCTAATCAGTCTTTCATTGAGCTGTTCTTTCTTCGACTGTTGCATGGTACATTTGTTTGGCTTTCATTTGTGATGGCCCTTTTCTGATATGGATACTTAATTAAGTTTAAAAAGCAATAATTAAAATACACTTCTTTATTTTAAAGGGATATATAGCAATGAATACTAGAAACTTCATTGGATGTCATTATTAAATAATTCTAATGAATACGATTATTTTAAATAATTATTGGACAAATAACTCCATCATAAAATGCATATTTGTAATTTCCTCATTTTCAGTATCATGGATAAGGACCTTAAAAAAAAAAAAAGCTATTTTACAAGACACTTGGATGGTTTTCTTCAGTTTATTTGCATCACACCCTCCCTGCTTGGTATGTTTAGTATTCTGCTAATCTAATCCCTTGTTGTCCATCTGGGACTCAGCAGTTGTCAACATGTGGCCTTTTATTTCTGACACATTTTTTGCCTCTTTTTTCACGATGGTTAGCTTAATATGTGTGGGTCTGACGGCTGCAATTTCTCAGCAGTCCATCACTTTGGATGTGTCTCCAACTGCACCCCAGGGCTTAAGCGCTCTTGAAATAAAAAAATGGAATAGCCTGGAGGAGACGATTCTCTGATCATGGGGCCAGAGCTCAGAAGGACAGAGCCCAGAGGGTTTTGGGGTAGGTCCAAGAGCAGAACTCTGTATTTTATGTTGAGTACAGGGACAGAACCTGGTAGGAAAGCAGTCTATTCTAAAGATATGCATCTTAAACTGAAAGAATGTGTCCTTTGATGTTGCAGCATCTGTCCCAAAAACAAAACAACAAAAAGTCAGGTTCTTCTGGTCAGTTTGCAGCATGGCTGCACCCTAGTTCCTTGGCTACATGCTCTGTATCTGTCTAGTTAACATGGGAGCCAGTCCTGCAAAGCATCACACTTAGGCTGGATACCTGCCATATCTCCTGCATAAACTCATTATAATCAGGGTCCAATGCAAAGGAATGTTCTTTTATTGGTTAAACTTCATTCATTTTCTTAGGAATTATACCAGGGCTGGAATATTTAATTATATGAAACTAAATAAACTTTTGTCAAGAACTACAATTTAATTCCTCCCATTCTAAGGAAATCTGACTTTAAATTATAGTTTAAGCACTTCAGTTGTTACTAATGTCTCAGAGCCTTAGTTATTTTTACCAACTCTTAAACATTAAAGGTGTTAAACATAGCTTTCAAACCAAATATTATGTTTTTAAGAAGGCAATATATGGACCTAGGACCATTCAGTTTTAGGATATTAAAGGACGTACAGATTTTGACAGACTCTATCTTCAGTAAAATTAATTATTTTGTTAATGAAGGATTGCATTTTATATTGTGGTTTGATAGCAATTACTCCATTCTTTGAAATGAGGAGTCTTTTTCACTTTGAGACCCAGTGTGGTGTAGAGGTTAAATCTACTAGCTGACTCTAATCTGGAGAGCTCGGTTTGATTCCTCACTCTTCCACATGAAGCCCGCTGAGTGACCTTGGGTAAATTACAATTCTCCCAGAACTCTCTCAGCTCCACCGACCTCACAAGGTGATTGTTGTGCAAAGAGAAAGGGAAGGTGATTGTAAGCCACTTTGACACTCGTTGGGGCAGAGAAAAGTGGTGTATAAAAAACAACTCTCCCTCTCCTCCTTGGAAAGGAATTCTTCTCTGATGAAGATAGGATTCCTCCACTAGAAGTCTTCATTAAATGGAAGGGAATCATTGGATTATCTTTGCCTACACAATCTTGGATAACCTTAACTGACTGGTAGTGGTCTCCAGGATTCATTCTGAAGGATCTGGATGGCTTCATTCATTTTTTTTTGGCATTCGTTGTGGGTTAAGTTCCTTCTATAGCAGCCCTCATAGCCCAGACTAGCCCAATCTCAGTGGTGGTTAAGATAAAAATAACTAAGGCTCTTGAGACATTAGTAACAACTGAAGTGCTTAAACATAATTTGGAGAACAGGGTTCAATTCCACACTCCTCCACATGAAGCCATCTGGGTGACCTTGGGTCAGTCACAGCTCTTTCAGAGCTCTCTCAGCCCCAAAAGTAAGTCTAGCTCACCACCTATTAGAACTTCAGGCTGCCAGACAATGGTTGTGAACACACAGGCAATTTGGTCCGGCATAGCGACCCCACCCCCCTGGATCAAAGCGGCATGATCAGATGTGCATTTCTGGCACTGGCAGCCATCCATCCCTACCCTGTTGCAAAACGACTCCCATATGCCTTAAATAGCCACCGGGGAAATCTGGTGGTTTTCCAGGTGAGGCGCTTCCATGGCTGCTTTTCTGGCATCTGAATGCACAGGCGCGCCAAGGAAGTACAGGAACTGTGTGATTGCCCCTCCCATTCCTGGTGTAGCAGTACGCCATTTTCAGCAACCCAACCAATCAGAGGGGTGCATTGGCCATGGTTCCATGCTGGTGGCATTGTAGCCATGTGAACTGGCCCTCATGGGTCGGCTACCCAATGCAGTTGGCGTTGCAGGATAGGTGTGAATGCTGTAAAATGCACCTAACTCCAGTGACTTTTTTCTCTGTGGGATACTGCTGTGGCAACCTGCTGGTCTGGACACAACCAATCTTAGGATCTTCTGGCTATGCTACACACAATGCCATATGATAATTAATTAATTAGTGAATCTCATTAGTGCTCAAAGATAAAGCAGGGTTTGCTATGGTCAGTATTTTGATGGGAGACTACAAAGGAAGACTGGGGCTGCTCTTGTTTTGAAAACCCGGGGGGGGGGGTTACCATAGGTTGCTTGGGACTTGACAACACTTAATTATTATCATTGTAATTCTATATATGTATACATAGAACACTGTTTTGAAACTCAAATTTCAGTTTTTATTATGCAATACATTTCTTTTTGATAATGATAAGTTCTATTTAACCAGAGAAATTCTGTTCAAAATCATGGCTTTCCAAACTCTACTGAATAGCCCAGATGAGCTGGAGCATCCAAAGTTGGAAGCTAAGCAGGGTCAGCCATGTTTACTACTTGGATGTGAAAACACTAGGGAGGATGAGAGCTGCTGTGCAGAGGAAGGCAATGGCAAACCACCTCTTCTCATCTCTTCTCATCTCTTGAAAACCTCATGAGATGGGACTTCATGGGGTGACCAAAAAGTTGGTCGCAACTTGATATTACAGATTCTCCATATCTTGACAGAACTACCTCCCCTCCTGCTGGGTTTCTCCTCACATGATCAAGATCATATGAAATCACACAACATGACTTGCTCTACAGGCTTCCTGGGTGGCCGGAAGTTTCATAACGGTACATCCTAGTCCTAGGATTGCCAACTCTGAGTTGGGAAGTTCCTGGAGAATTATACCTCAGCAGGGTATCATATGACACAGTCCACCCTTCAAAGCAGCCATTTTCTCCAGGGGAACTAATAGTTGGAAATAAACTGTCATTCTGGGAGGTCCCCAAGCCCTGCCTGGAAGTTGACAACACTATGACAACCCTACCTAGTGCCTCCTTTTTGTTAGCCCTACATTGTGATGTTCCTTCATGAGAGTAAACTATGTCTTTCAGTACTCCTCATATGATTCGTTTGGCTCTCAGCCTTCGCAGTGCTTCTTGCATGTGTTTTGAGTGGCATTTGGATTTTGCTGGCCTTTATTTTTTCCAATGAGATGGCTCTCCTTTGTTGTTTACTTCTTCCCAGGATGCAAGTGCTGTAATCTAACACCAGCAGCAATTCAAAAGTCTGGTAGGGTTGTCAGTTCCCTGCTGGCCACTGGCAGGGAATGGGGGGGGTAGGGTTGTCAGATCAAGGCTGGGGAACTCCTGGAGATGTGGAGATGTAGTCTGGGGAGGACAGGGACCTCAGTGGGGTACAATGCCTGGCTTATAAATAGGAAACAGAGAGTGAGTATAAATGGGAAACTTTCTCAGTGGAGGGTGGTAAGCAGTGGGGTACCACAGGGATCAGTACTCGGTCCGATGCTTTTTAACTTGTTTATTAACGATTTGGAATTGGGAGTAAGCAGTGATGTGGCTAAATTTGCAGATGACACAAAGTTGTTCAGGGTGGTGAAAACCAGGGAGGATTGTGAGGCACTCCAAAGGGATCTGTTGAGGATGGGTGAGTGGGCGACAACGTGGCAAATGGGGTTCAATGTGGCCAAGTGCAAAGTGATGCACATTGGAGCCAAAAATCCTAAATATAAATACACGTTGATGGGGTCTGATCTGGCAGAGACGGACCAAGAGAGAGATCTTGGAGTCGTAGTGGATAACTCGCTGAAAATGTCTACACAATGTGTAGCTGCAATAAAGAAGGCCAACGCTATGCTGGGGATTATTAGGAAGGGAATTGATAACAAATCAGCCAGTATCATCATGCCCCTGTATAAATCATTGGTGCAACCTCATTTGGAATACTGTGTACAGTTCTGGTCACCACATCTCAAAAAGGATATTATAGCATTGGAAAAAGTGCAGAGAAGGGCAACTAGAATGATAAAAGGGTTGGAACACCTTCCCTATGAAGAAAGGTTAAGATGCTTGGGGCTCTTTAGCTTGGAGAAACGACGGCTGAGAGGTGACATGATCGAGGTTTATAAGATTATGAATGGGATTGAGCAGGTTGAGAAAGAAGTACTTTTCTCCCTTTCTCACAATACAAGAACTCGTGGGCACTCTATGAAATTGCTGAGCAGTCGGGTTAGAACAGATAAAAGGAAATACTTCTTCACCTAAAGAGTGATTAACATATGGAATTCACTGCCACAGGTGGTCGTGGCAGCTGCAAGCATGGTCAGTTTCAAGAGGAAATTAGATAAACATATGGAACAGAAGTCCACCAGTGGCTATTAGCCACAGGGTATAGATGGGAACTCTCAGTCTGGGGCAGGTGATGCACTCTATTCTTGGTGCTGGAGGGGGCAGCAGTGGGAGGGCTTCTGGTGCCCTGGCCCCACTGCTGGACCTCCTGATGGCACCTGGTATATTTTGGCCGCTGTGTGACAGAATGTTGGACTGGATGGGCCATTGGCCTGATTCAACATTGGCTTCTCTTATGTTCTTATGTTTTTAATCCACCCTCCAAAGCATCCATTTTCTCCAGGAGAACTGATCTCTTTAGTCTGCAGATGAACTGTAATTCTGGGGGATCCCCAGATCCCACCTGGAGGCTGGCAACCCTAAATGCTGTCAGCACCAGATCTCACAATCATGGCCTGAAAAAAAATCTTTTTTTGCCCACTCAGTTGTTTTTAGTTATCACATCGGTCCTGATGTAAAGTTCTAGTGAGTTGGAAAGATTGCACAACATTTTGTGTCATTTGCATTGGCTTAACAAAAGATATTACATGAATTTTGGTTCTTGTGAATTTTGTGTAGGCCGATCTGGCAGGCTTCAGCCCTGACAGCCAGTATTAACCTTTTCTACAGTCTGTGGTTCGACTAATGGGTATTTCACAGGGTCAGTTATTCTTTAGAGATGGAGTGATGAAATCCTCTAACTGCATTGTGCAGCTAGGCCCCCAAACAAAGAAAAAGGGATAAAATTCTGAAAAAAATCTGTTGATTTTCTATGTTGGAGCACGTTGCCTGCAACCTGCCTTTGAAAGTTTAGAAGCTGCCAGAACTAAAAATATAGAAGAACCCTGTCACATGTTTATTTGCACAAAATATACTGCCTGCAATTTGTTGTCTGTTGATTAAGAATTATTTTTGGCACCATAAATTCTTGGGAAGTAACAGCTGTATAGCTTTCTCACAGATAAGATAATAGTGAAATACATCTGTAAGCTTATCCCCCGTAGGACCTTGCCAGCTATCTATTTGAGGTTTTATGTTACTTTGAGGCACAACTGCCAAGTGGCCGAATATTTAAGCTGCCCCAGGAAAGCATTGCTAAGATCCAAATTGGATTTTTTTTCACAGTTAAAGTAACTTCTAACACTTCCAAAGGTAGCACCAAGAAATTTGCTACTTGGAAGATTCACAGCCATTGCAGTGTTCTGAAGGCCTGAACACAACTTTTAAAAGCTTGACATCTAAAGGAGATTTACATTCTTCCTCAAGTGTAAAATCAAGATGGCAGACCACATCTAATGTGATACAGAGCATGATGGTTCTGAACACACCAATGCTTGCACTAAATTATCCCCTTTGCTAGAAAACATGTAGATCTATCTATAAAAAACTGTGGTAAAGACATCCTTTTTGTACTGAAATGCATTTCATTTATGTCATCATTAATCTATGGAAAGTGTAAAATTCTTTTAGGTACTGCGTGAAACGATTTTTAAACCTGGAGAAGCATTTTTTTCCCTTAAGAACCTAACAGATGATCACAATTGATATGTCTGCATTCCACACATCAATTTCAGTGGGAGATCATCCAAAACAGATCAGCACAGATCTGTCTGTCTGGAATTCAACCTGGCCCCTCTAAAATAACCAAATGAGTGTTACATTTTTCATTGACTTATTGAACTTATTAATGCTGATAGTGGGGCTCCTTTTCATATTTATTACGTGTAGAAAGGGTAAGTAATACAAGTTGGTAGTTTCATCTGTGTTTTGATAGATCACCATGCAGTTAATCAGGGCTCTTTTTGTAGCAGGAACTCCTTTGCATATTATGCGACACACCAGTAATGTAGCCAATCCTCCAAGAGCTTACAGTAGCCCCTGTAAGAAGAGCTCTGTAAGCTCTTGGAGGATTGGCTACATTAGGGGTGTGTCACCTAATATGCAAAGGAGTTCCTGCTACAAAAAGAACCCTGCAGTTAATTAATACAAAATTAATTGAACAATTCCTGAAGATCTGAATTATTATGTTAATGTAGAAAGTATCAAATTCCCTCCCATTATTACCCATCATGCTGTGATACTCTTTGACCATAGCAAATGCACTGAAAAAGGCAAGGGACTGATAGAATCAGAGTTGGAAGGGGCCATGCAGGCCATCTAATTCAACCTCCTGCTTAATGCAGGATGAGCCTAAAGCATCCCTGACAAGTGTTCATTCAGCTGCTGCTTGAAGACTGCCAGTGAGCGGGAGCTAACCCCCATCCCTAGGCAGCTGATACCACTGCTGAACTACTCTTACTGTCATGCAAGATCCACTTTTTAATCAGAGATGCCAGTAGGATTGTCACCAGGTCCCTCAGAGCAGCTGGGGGTTGGGGGGTTGGGAGGTACACTTACTGGAAGCAGGGAGAAACGCTGGAAATGAATGCCTACGTGACCCAGAAGTAATGGGACCTCAGGGGCGATGCTCTGTTTTTCTGGGCAAAACTCTATGATAGAATTAGGTTCTACCATAGAGTTTTGCTTAAAAACTAGAACGTCGTGTCCCTGACATGCTGACATCACTTCCGGGTAGGATTGCCAACCCTCCTGGTTTGGCAGAGGTCCCCCACTTTTTGGGGGCTTCTACCTGCTGCCGGCCAGTTGGCTGTCGGGGGAAGCCCCACCCCCAAGCCCCAACACCCACAGCCACCCCTCTCTCTTCTCTCTTGAGAGAGAGGAGGGAGAAGGGTAGCTGTGGGCCATGTGCCTGATCTCCGCGGAGATTGGGTGTGCGGAGGGGTGAATGCCAGCTCCCTGCACTTAAAGGGGCCCCTTTAAATGCAGGGAGCCGGCACCGCTGGAAGATTCGACGGGCGAGGGGATGTCCCCAACATGACATCATCATGTTGGGATGCCCCGCCCCCTCCAGGAACACCCCCCAAAGTCCCCCACTGGGGCTGAAGATGGAAGTTGGCAACCCTACTTCTGAGTCATGTAGGCATGTTGCATTAATTTCCAGCATTTCTGCCTTTTTTTGGGGGGAATTCCCCTCACTGGCCAACTGGTCAGTGGTAGAGAGGTAGGGGCTGAAAACAGGAGACCCCCACCCAGGGGTCTGGCATCCTTAGATGTCAGGGACTGAATTTGGGGTCTTCTGTGTGCAAAGTCTGTGCTTTGTCATGGCACAACCTCCCTCATCTTTTGAATGCCAGCAAAATGTAGCCATTTCCCCCCAACCCCATGTTTTTATGCTGACTGTAAGACCCATCAAATACAACACAGATGCAGATCTATCTTCTATGCCTGACTGTGTGTGTTATGCCCTATTAAGTTGCTTCCAACAGATGGCGTTTTGTGCTGCTTATCAAAATAATAACTCTTGAGCATTGTTTCCATTGATAACTCACAACCTGGAAGAAGTCTACTGAAACATGCAGAAAACCTGGACACATGTTGGTCATTGATAGCATCTTCATTGTAAATGGACTACACTGTCCACAGTTAAACATTGGGAGCAACTAAAAAAAAAATCCCTTTTGGCTACTTTTACAAGCTTTGAAACAGGTGTTAACCATTGTTCCTTCCTTGTGAAACTTTATATTTGTGAACAATTGGAGACTTATACCTTTGAATTATTGTAGAATTCTATTGTTGGGATTTCATATGCTATATGATAGTAAATTCTAATAACCAGTAAGCAGTAAATATTGTACATGGTGTTACTTTGTTGCTTATAATCTTGCCAGACCATGTATTCCTGGATTTGCCTATTACCATTTGGCATAGCAGTGCAAACATGGGTTTCCCATATTTTTGCATTTCATTGTGCACTATGAACAGACAGTCCACCTTTAGGAGCTATAGTTCTAAGGGCACCTGTTCCATCCTCCTACCTGATAGTATCATTAACATTGTACCAATTAAATTAGAATAATTAAAAAACCAAACCTGTGGTATAGCTATACCAAATTTACATGCCAGTTAATTAAAAATATTTCTTGCTTTACTCAAGGAAAGAAATGAAAAGGGTAGAAGTTTTGTGGGACTAGTGCTGGTTCCCTCCTTGCTCATCCTATCTTCTGTGAATTGTCAATGAATGCATTGTCTCAGCTTAACTTCTTGAGTACAACTTTTGGAAATCTAAACATTCAGTTGAACAACACCATCATAGCCATCACAATTATAGATGCCAAACTGTTCCTGTTCTGCTGTCGTACCTTTGACTAATACATTTGATTAGGGCAAATTAATTCCATAGACACAGTTCCAGCTGGAACTCTGGTAACCATATAATATGGGTAGCATTTGTCAATAGGCAAAAACATTCAAGAGACTATAAATGGTGTGTGGGTGGTTGCTGGAGGCTTAGTTTTTCAACAAATTATCTGGGAAGCTGCTAATCCCTGTTGTACATGACTGTCCTGTTTGACCTTTTATTTTTTTTTAATTACAATGATTATAATAAGTCACTGATGAGAATGCAGTGCTTCAGACTGCTCTACCAACTATCATTTAGCACTCTACTCATTTCCTATGTTGGATGATCATGCCTTCTAATTAAACTGCCTGAGATAACAGAGAAAGATGTTGGGCCTCTACAAGGTAAACAGTGCTTTGCCGAATGAAGAATATGATGAGATACTGGGTGGTGGCAGCTTCCTGTGAGAACTTCATTAACAATAGTCATGTAACCAGAAACCACAAACCAGGTTTCAAGCTAACATAAACTGGCAGTGTTTGTCTTCCCACAAGACCTTTCTAGATAAGAAGCAGGCACACTGCCCCTAGAAAGGTTATATGGCTGCCAATATGGGATTATTTCATTGCCTGGTGTTAAAATTATTCCTATCTTGCAAATTGACTGGAAACATGACTATTTGTGGGTATGCTTACTTTTTGTAGAAAACAGCTCAGAATGCACATGCTGACCTTAATCTGCATCTTCCTTAAAAAAACAATGGGAAATATTTCAAAATACTGGTGAGCCAACCTCCCCCCCCGAGTGGGGTGTCCACAATTTTTTTAAATCAATATTAAAAGGATCTGCTTTCTTCTCGAAGCCCTGTTTCAAACAGCACTGTGGAATGGTTGAGAAACTATTTGACTTTCAGAGTGATCCCTGATAGATAAATACATGAAGCATTGCCCACCGCAATGGACTTCTGTCGCCCTGAGTGATGCCAGGAGATAGCTAAATATAATTGTCTACATACTGTTGTGCCATATCAGGTCAAGTAAGCATGGGTTTGAGAGAGCTGACAAAGAGAATTTTTTCCTCCTCTCCCAAAATACTAGCACTTGAAGGCATCCAGTGAAGCTGATGGAGAGTAGTTTCAGGATGGACAAAAGGAAATGCTACTTTATACAGAGAGTGATTAGAATGTGGAATTCACTGCCAGAGGATATAGTGATGGCCACGGGAATAAATAGCTTTAAAAGGGGGTTAGATAGATTCATGGAAAATAAGTCTATCAATGGCTACTAGCTATGGTGACAGAGGGGAACCTCCACATTCAGAGGCACTAAGCCTTTGAATCCCAGAGCCAGAAGGCAATGTCAGGGGAAGGCCTCAGACTTTATGCCCTGTTGTTGACTGACCAGAAGAACTAGCTGGCCACTTTGTAAAACAGGATGCTGGACCTGATAGATCATTGGTCTGATCCAGCAGGGCTCTTCTTATATTCTTATGTTCTTAAGACCATAGAAAAGACTGAAAAACTGGGGGTACAAATGGAAACTGGAAAATTTTTCACTCAGCTATTATTTTGGAATACTATGTTGTTTGCTAATAATAATTTTTCAAATCCCAATAGTAGGAGTTTCCTTTTTGCTCTTCTTATCCCATTTCATTCAGAGGTAACTTTTGTCCAGAGAAGGAGAGAACATGTTGTTGATAAGGATCACTTAGGTTATACTTCTGGCTGATGAATCCTTACTTCCAATTCTCATTTCTCTCTTTTAAAAAAATCTGACATTTCATTGTATGAGTGCTTTCCTCATAGCCTCTGTATGGGCTTGGAACAGCCAAAGATAAAGACCTACCAGCCACACATGGAACAGGATGCAAGAATGCAGTGGTAGGCAATAGTTTATTTTTTTGTAAGTATATGTGAAAAAATCATGCTGAAAAAATCAAGTACCATAAATCCAGTTATAATACTTCTGAGGAGAATTTTTTTTTGTGGTTTAAGACTTTTTTTGTTTTGTTTTTTTGAATTGGTCTTGTAATATAATAGTATAGTATCCGAACTTCACAGAGGTGCTTGGATAATGTGAAGTGTGTGGATTGAGAAAACTGATGAAGTGATTTTTGAAGTATAACATTTGTTGAAGGAATTACACAGGAGAAGACTGTAGTGTAAAAAATGAAATGAGAAATACATACAACTTTTTTCTCTCTCTACTGAAGGACCTCTTTGTAGATCACATTGGTGGCTGTGTCCTCAGTTCACCGGGCTGCTGGGTGAGCTCACTCTGGAGCAGACCACATAGAAGTACCCATGTGAGAAGCAGTCCTCTGTCAAGTTAATTCCTGCTGCCTTCAGCATCTGCCCCTGGAACTTGTCAATGGTCATGGTAAAGCAGACTTTGAGGGGGAACTGCAGCCTCCTGGACTCGAAGGGGTTATCTGATGGTATGAGTGGTATGTGTGGTATGAACACTGACTCCCCCTGAGCACTGCCAGTGAGCAATGTGGCCTCAATGACATTCCTGTGGAGGGCCTTCACACGGAGTCTGGTGCCATTGCAGAGTTTGGGTGGGTTGAGGCTGCTTGGTGCTCTGCAGGAGTACTATGCACATATTTCTTTGCCACATCCCTAAGTTGCTTCCTCCTTTTAGCACTGGTGTATCTGGCACAACATTTGCCAGGAATCTTCTTGGTGACAGTAAGAAGTGAGAGGTGTGAGGCGGAGTTGGACTGAGAGAGGGGTGATGTGTTGGACACTTCTTCAGGTTCATGAGAGAGTCACATATCGAAATGGCTCCTAGAAAAGTCCTGTACCATCTCCCCATGAACATTCATGAACTATATTGCTATACTGACTTTTTCGAGAAACCCCTGTTTAGGAATCTTGAATCATTGATGTTATTACACAGACGACAGAACTTCCCTGAATACCAACTGTCTTCAACTGTCTGCAGTCTCCTGTAACTTGGTTTTACCTCAGAATGCTGAGCTCCACAGCTGATCAATCAGAGAGAAGAGGGTGCAAGCAAGCAGCAGCCTGCCAGACACACAGCAAAGCTTTACCCCTTGGGAAAACACAGTTTATCCCTTTTCACCCCCTTAGGGGCTGATTTTCTAAAACTCCCTTCTTAGTGGGCACTGACGTCATGGAAGGAATGTACTCCCTGAACCTTGTGTCCCTAGGTCCAGGGATTTGGGCTGGGTTGATGAGTCAGTCAGGACACCTGTTTTTCTATATAGCAAAGAGATGGGCTCTATGGAATTGTTCAACTCAAAGCCAGTTCCAGGTTTTGGAGGTCCCTGGCAGAAAGTGCCAGGGTCCCCCTTCCCTGATTGCCTATATGCTACTTTCCCTGCTCAAGCAGATGTGTTGCTCTCCCCCACAACCTACCCATGTGCTCACCATCTCACTCTTATGAGAACCCCTCCCCTCCTTTGGTCTCAGCAGCATGGACCGTCTGCAAGCCCTTCCCCTGATGGCACTGGCAAAGTGAAGCTGGGATTGCAGGTGGAGAGAGGACTTGTGAGCAAGTGGGGGGAGGGGTGCAGCAGAGAGGGGGAGGTTTCTGGGGAGGGGAGCAGGGAGTGTCTCCCTTTTAGCCCTGTGTGAAAAGGGGGAGCAATCAGCACTGACAGAGGGCGGCAGCCATGGAGTCCACCAGAAGCCCTGGGCCCTACCAGTTGGTCAAGGGAAGGCTCATGTTTGGCTGTCTCTGTTGACTCCACACACACTGAACCGTGTGGACACCCAGTTTTAAAAGTCTTAATCATAATGATGCCAACATTTGTGTGGCAAAGATCCCAGTTTCAAGCCTTGTCCTCCAGGTAGAGGGACCCAGTGTTCCTATAACATGGCAGAGAAAGAATCTGCCAGAGGCTGAAGAACAGATACTAGTCAGAAGAAACAATACTGATCTAATCAGGCCACTGATCTGACTCAAAATGAGGCTGTATTAGATGTTTGTAAGAAACTAAAAAATGTTTTAAACAAGTGCTATTTGTATTGTAGAACATCTCCCTGACTTTATGACCAATATGTTCTCCATCAAAGACTGTCAAGCTTCAAACAAAAAACAGCCCAGCCAAAACAAGAAATGAAGAACCTGAGATTTTGCCCAATTTTAATGTCAAATTAAGGACATGGTTCTATCTGTGCTACTTAACAATTTTCCTAATAGTACACCTAAGGAAGTCTCTGGTGAAGCAAGTTACTTTTAGCAAACCATAACTTACCTATGGTGACTGCCATTAATATTGTTTAAGAAGCAGACATTTTATTCTGCAGTGTTTTATGTTGAAACTAATTTTCCACAGGTTCCCTATTTCTTCTCTTTTTCAGTTATTGCACCAGAGACCGTATAATGGCTTGTCCTACCCCTGTTCCCACTATAGAAAGGCAGGAACTAGCACCACAATCATTATGTCAGATATTAAGGGCTCCCATATCAGCTACCACGTTTGGTAGGCTGTAAGGTAAATAGACAAAGAAACCTGATGTTAGAAACTTGCATAACTAGTTTGGGAACATAGGCAACAAAAATGGAAGTTCTTTCCCTGGTATCATAAAGTAACAAGATCTTAAGTTCATTTTTGGTCTGTTTTTAAGAGATTAATTTTGACTAAAATCCACAGAAGTCCATGTGCAAATGCACAGCTCTTCTGCATTCTGCATGGACATACTGATTTTTTATTTTCAGTGGTGACAGCAGTGGTGGTAGAAGGAGGAGGAGATTGGATTTATACCCCACCCTCCACTTAGAGTCTCAGAGCACCTTACAATCTCCTTTCCCTTCTCCTCCCCACAACAGACACCCTGTGAGGTAGGTGGGGCTGAGAGAGCTCTGTGAACTGCTCTTGAGAGAACAGCTCTGAGAGAACTTGTGACTGACCCAAGGTCACACCACCACCAGCATGTGGAGGAGTGGGGGAACCAAACCCAGTTCTCCCAGATTAGAGTCTGCATTCCTAATCACTACACCAAACAGCTCTCCTGTTCCATGGGATGCTGTTCTGGAGATGTCCCAATCTTTGGAGGGCTTTTGGAACACACAGCTCTGTCACCAAGGGGGTAAACATGGTAATTTAGTACTTTGAATACCGGCCTTGAATTTTTTTCTGGAAAATAGCCCACTCCCTTAGCTAGACTTAGAAGTGGGAATGGCAAATTGAACTTTCCCCAAAAAAATTTAAAGTGCCACAATATTCTTTGCAGTATTAAAAGCACCCTGGAGAAAGCGAGCCAAATAAGAACTGTAGATAGACATTTTGCTCAATTTGTAATGGTGCTGAGCATGACCACCAGAACAAGTTCATATCCCGAGATGTGTATCTTTAGTGAAACCTCATACAAACAACATGAGTGGTTATTTTGCATTCTTTGTGGTGAAATTGAAAGGATGAATAATGAAGATAACTTGAGCCAGATTCACATTTTTTTCTCCTGAGTACAAACTTTAGCGGAGAATCAGGGTAATGCTATAAAGCAGAGAGAAATGGTTTTCAATTTGTCCAAAATCTGCTTTCTTTCAAATACATGACTTTGGCCACTAGAGGTCTGTATTTCATATTTTTAAGACGAGAATGGCTCCTTTTAAAATGCAATGATCGTTGCTTGGTGCTAATATTTGAGGTTTTAAAGAATCTCTTCATAGTACAAAACTAACAATAGCATGAAGTATAGAAGGGAGGAGGCAGTATCCAGGAGCAGATTGGAAGGCCCAATGCATCCTTTCCTTTTCTGATTGCTGTTATTTTAGTATACTCTCGATTTCCTGACATTTAACCTAATATCCTGGTCTAGTAAATCTTATCCAAAGATCTTGACATCTGTTGCTATAAGGCCACGTAGAGGTTGCAATCCACAAATACTGTGATTCCAGTTAAGGAAAATAATCTGTATTCCTCACAGCAGAAAAAGCCCTATATATATTTTTAAAATATGGAAATATATCTTTAATGCTGCAAGTGAACAATGTTGTATGTTTTTAACACCCATTTTATTTTATGCTCTTTTTAAATTAACCATATGGTTTAGTCCCATACTAGAAGGAAAGTATTTTTAGTTAATCTTAAGACTATTTTACTCACACATTCATTTTATTTTTAGTGGTTGTAAATGGTTGAAATTGTTTTGATTCTTAAGTGGCATTAATCCTTATGTCTAAAATGCTTTTGATCCAGAAGATTTATCTTTGTAGACATTAAAAAAAACTATAACCCAAGCTCTATGTGATGCAGCCCTCACGGTGATGATCCAGTTGATCTTCCATTGGTTTTTTAACAACAAAGTACATCTTAAGTTTAAGGACATTTTCTGTAAGAGTAACAGATCAAAGAGAAGACATAAGTCTTGGCAGCTTCTCTGATCTAGCCAGTCTTAAACTTCACAGAATTGTGTTTTAAGCAACATACATCCTTAAGAATAACATTCAAACCAGTCCAAAGCTGGAGTCAATGATTACATCCAATTGCTTGCAGCTTTGTCAGTTTCAGATGCAAATACTATAATTGCCCTTTTTTGCTTTTATGTACAATATTGCCTTGATTTTCTGAGATACTGGTAATATATATATTTTGCTTTTACATACGATATTGCTTTGATTTTCTAAGATCCTGGTAATAGAAGTAGTCTATGGGTGCAATCATACGTACTGGAAGCAACGGCAGCCATGCGATTCCCCTGCGGATTAAAGGGACGCGATCAGACAGACATATCTGTCTGGCATCCCGGAGTCGTTGGCGGGGCATCGTTTCGCGCGGCATTAGCGTGGAAAAAAGCTACTGCCGAAAACTCAGTATTATGGGGAACTGCAGGTGCGCAGCGGGAAGTTTGATCGTGCAAACACGCGTCATTGCAGGTGGGGCAAACAGCCTCGCTTCCTGCCCGCCTTTCCCCCCTTCTGTGTGATTGCAGCCTATATTGCCTTTTTATTATCAGTAGCAGCTGTCAGGATTTGAGAGTGTTTTGCTTATTTATTATTACATTAGGAACTCAGACTACATAAGACTTCTTGGTGGTTTCCATCTACATACTGGCCAGCTGATGGGTTGGATCCAATGGAAAGTTTACATATGTGTAGACACTTCTTGTGGAAATGCTAACATTACCCATTGCTGTTTGCATGTGCTAAGCAGTTATATATCTCCTCTACTGTCTTTTCTGCATGCCCACAACATAGAGGATGGGATTTCTTCAGATACAGTTTCAAATAAATCTTAAATCATGGGGACCAGCTGTTGTACAATCCACTGCTCCATATATGCATTGTTATTCTGTGAACAAATTATACTAGTGTTATATATTGCTGCACTCCATGTCCTATTACTTGTACAAGTGAAACTGGGCTAAGGGCATTTCCCTTACTGGGCAAGCATCATGAGGTCCAAGCCATTATTTGCTTATCTTCATTAATGCAATTCTACTGGGCACCTTCAGGAAGTTCTTTGACCAGGTTCTTCTTCTTGGTCATCACAACAACCAATTCTGCTACACCAGGATACATTCTTGCATTATATTGGCAAGAGATGTAAAAATCTACCTTCTTTGGTTTCTTTATTGTTTTTATGCATCGCCATGAGCCTTTTCTTTTTGTCCACAGGTGGGAAAAGCAAAATTGTAACAAGTGACTTTCAAGTCTAAATAACAGGGCTGTGACATTTGGTAGCTAACAAAGTAGTGTCATGGCCTATTTCTCAGTCAGGTTTGACCATTCTTCAGTAAGAATAAGTTGGGTTTTCCCCCGCCTTATGCATTGCACATGCCTCTCCTTCAATCTGCAGGAAAAATCCCAGTTCTGTGAAGAGTATTATTACAAGAGTATTTATTATTTTTAGGGGGGTTGGGACCTAGCCAAAGCACAGAGGAACAGAAAATGGACCGTAAGTGAATGTTGTTACTCCATGCCTGTCAACCAGATATAAACTGGCTGTTCCTAATTTTCATCACTATGTTCCATATTTGTATTAATTCTGGAACCTATGTGGTGTCAGCCAATATACAGTTGCACATCCAGGGGATTTGTACTCAGGGAAAAAATGGTGTAAGTAACAAGAGGCTTTCTCCCAGAGCCAGTGAAAACAGGCATATTTTTTTTAAAAAATATTATGGGAAAATGGAGGAACATGAAGGGGTGTAACCAGTCTCTGGGGGGAAAATGTAAGAAAAGATTTGAAACTCAAACATGGACACTTCCCCAGTGTCTAATAAGAAAGTAATGGTGAGAGAAGGAAAACATGGATTTCCCAAAGCATTCAAAGTGATATCATTTGACACAAGGCAGTATAAGCAGTTACTGAACCAATGCTGATGGAAGACATTTTTGCCCATCTTTAGAAATGGAATTTTCTCTTACTTGCCCTCTAACCTTTCTGTGCTAGAACATATTTCTTGGGTGAAATTTCTATATAAAGATCCCAAACAGGGGGAGAAATACATGTAGAATTTAGTTTCATCAAAAGTTTGAGGACAGTAGGTCATAGACCTGTGGACATTTTGTCATAGACTTAAGAATGCTGGCTTTCTAATGCAAGAGGGAACTAGAAAATTTCACTCAATGCCTTTTCCTTCCTGGAGCCCTTTGGCTTTACAGTGGATTTATTTCAGAGGGTCTCTGGCTCCCCACTTGTGAATTTTCAGGCACCATAGGGGACTTCAGGGGGAATGGTAGGAAAAGATCTGCCTCTTCAACCTGAAAGCTGGTAGGATCCAGCCCATTGTGAAAAGCACACAGGAACAAGCTCCACATGGGTCCTATTATACAGGCTCCATTTCAACCCTGTACTCTCTTATGAGCCTGAAAGATATTGCATCAGGAATAGGATTTGAATGCATAAATGAGGAACAACCTGTATTCCTGGTGAATGCTTATTTCCTAAAGGAGTGTTCATGATACAGTAGAAGCTGCCTTCAGCCAATTTTGCTCCTTGATGTTTAGAGTGCAGTAGCATGCAATAAAGGTCTTCATTAAGTTGAAAAATAAAGCCACACAGATGTATTGAACCAGAAACAGAAGCAGTTCTCTTTTCCTTAATATCACAGTCTATGCTAAGCAAAAATGCCAGAAATATTTAGGCTGCAGTCCTAAAAGCTACTTCCTGTGATTAAGCCCCAATGAACACAATAGGACTGAGTAGAGAGGATTGCTCTCTTAAGACCAGCAGATGGAGGGCTTACCATGTGCATGCTGATCAGTTCTCCCTGAATTATAGCTGATCTCCAGACAACAGAGGAGCCAGTTTGGTGTAGTGGTTAACTGCGTGGACTCTAATCTGGGAGAACCAGGTCTGATTCCCTATTCCTCCACTTGTACCTGTTGGATGACCTTGGCTAAGCCATAGTTCTGGCACAGCTTTTCTTGAAAAAAGAGCAGTTTCTGTCAGGGCTCTCTCAGCCCCACCTACCTCACAGGGTGTTTGTTATGGGGAGGGGAAGGGAAAGGAGTTTGTAAGCCACTCTGAGACTCCCTTGGATAGCGAAGGGTGGCATATAAATCCAATCTCTTCTTCTTCAACAGAGAACAGTTCCTTTGGAGGAAATGGAAGCTTCAGAAGATGCCACATCCCCTCAGAGATCTCTCCCTAGGCACTACTCTTAAATCATGAATTTTCCAAGCTGGAATTGGCAATCCTACAGGTGACAGGCAGCCTACATGCCCTGTGGAAGAATGCTTTATTAATGGATGGATCCTTCTGCTAAGTAAGGAGCAAATCTTCCTCCTACTTAAAGAGGACCATTGGATCCAGTCCTAAATAGATAGGAGATGGATCATAGTTTTTAAACTGTTCTCTAAACTCAACCCTTGAGAAGGGGCAAACAATGATTGTAGGACTGGAACAGTCTCCTTACATCTCTGATCAAAACGAGTTCCTTGATCAACAGTAGAATCACACCCTCCTAAACCCATTGGCTTTAGGGGATTTAGAAAGGTGTAACTCTTCTTAGGATTCCCTTGTACGTGTATCACCTTCTATATCAAAGACTTCCAGATGGCTTGGAGCTTTGTTTGCCAAGGTTTATATGGAGTCCCTAAGATGTATCAACAGGAATTTGTCTTACTCGGATTGCAGTTATGTTCTGCATTTCTGACAGAACAAAGACTAGCATGAGCTCAGCACAGAGAATTTAGTGAGGACTGAATGTAGCTGATGAGACTGTGCTCCTAGTTAAGTGTGTACCTGAGAACCAAAGCAAACCAAAAATTGCTGGCAGCCTAGTGAGTCAGAAGAGAAAAAGCAGTAATTACGCAACCTTCCTCCATCCTTTCCTTCTCCGTGACTCACTCGATTGCTGTTGCTTCAAATAGATTTAAGGCAGGACTACCCAAGAACACAGTTCTTCCTTAACACAGAAATGCTTTAGTTTGGGAGACCAACATCTTGTTACAATTACAATCAACAATAAAATTTAATTAGGCCTCTGTGTATCATCGAGATGCCAAGTTTCTGACACCATTTAAAAAGCAAGCTGCAGTGTGGTAATGTCATATGCAGAAATTGCATCACCAGTAAGAAGTAGGGTGAAAACGAATGTTCGATTCACCTCATGTCATTCCACCTCTGTATTTCTTTATCTTAAGCAATGTTGTAAATATTGAAAGATATGAATGGGAATGTCCCATGTCTGTTTTGTGCACAGTTGCCAAAAATTAAGAAATCTTGATATATAGCTGTCTGTGAAATTGTATTTGTACATAGTAGTGCTGCCCCACTTCAGAATTATGTAAGACTAGGAATAAGGTCTGTGGAAATAAATACAACGAGTTCTAGAAAGAGGCGCTGGGTGGGGCCCTGGCCTTGGGCACTCAACATCAATTTGCTGTGGCAACCTCAGCAGAGTATAATGACACAGAGTCCACTGTTTTCTCCAGGGGAACTGATCTCTGCCAGCTGAAGAGCAGTTGCAATTCTGAGTGATCACCAGCCCTCACCCCTCCTCAAACTCCACCCTTTCCAGGCTCCACCCCTCAAATCTTCAGGAATTTCCCAACCTGGAGTTGGCAACCCTATCTCCTTCCTAGCCAACCATCAACCTACCTTTATCTGCTCCTCTGACTTCAGCTTTCTACCTCCTCCCCCCTCCCTGCAGCCTCTACCTAGGAAGAGTACAGTCTTTTTCTCCAGTGGGGACCAAAACAGCTCACACCATTATCCTCTCCCCCTTTTCATCTACACAACAACCTTGTGAGGTAGGTTAGGCTAAAAGTCTGTGACTGGTCAGAAATCATCCACTCAGCTTCCACAGCAAGAACCTGGGTCTGGCAGACCCTGCTCTAAAGCACTAACTGCTACATCACACTGGCTGTCATGGGGGGGGCACCTCAACAGGGTATAATGACACAGTTTTCTCCAAGGGAACTGATCTCTGCCATCTGGAGAGCAGTTGTAATTCGGAGTGATCTCTATCCCTCACCTGGAGATTAGAAACAATGGTACCCCAGAAGGAAAAGTACAGTCTTTCTCTGCAGGGGGGACCAAAGCAGCTTACAGCATTCCCCTTTTGATATGCACAACAATCATGTGAGCTAGGTTAGGCTGAAAGTCTGTGACTGGTTTGAAATCACCCACTCAGCTTCCACAGCAAGAACCTGGGTCTGGCAGACCCTGCTCTGAAGTGCTGTTAAGTCACACTGGCTGTGGTATCACCTGGTATCACAACTGAACTCCAGACAACAGATCTTTCTCTCCTCCAGAGAAAACTACTACTTTGGAGGGTGGACTCTATGGCATTCTATTCAGCTGAATCCTCTCCCCTCCCCAAACTCTGGCTTCCATAGATTCCACCACAAAATCTCCAAGATTTTCCCAACCTGGAGCTGGCAACCCTAGTCAGGACTGTCCCCAATGAGTTACCCACAAAGGCCAAAGTAGGCCTGGAAAGAGCCTCCCTCCACCTTTTTACTGACAGAAAAAAGCTTGGTTGCCTAGCAACAGCCACTGAGGGATACTGAGCCACACAGCAGGAGGAGAAAAGAATAGTTTGATGGCCACGGGCCTGCCTCAGTAGTCAGCCAGCCACAGAGGAGCCGAGCAGCAGTAGAAGTGTCTTTGTCAGGAGAGATAGCTATTCTGGCAGTTTGTTCTGTCAGGGAAGTGGCCAAGCCAGCAGTGAGCGTGGGAGAGGAGCAGAGCCAGCACCCAGCCAATGGGTACATGAGTATGCTTGAGTGGCAGCTGATGGGCCAGTGGCTGATGGCACACGCAGCACAGCCGGTGGGAGAGCTGAAAAGTGCCAATATGTTAGGCTTTTATATATATATCAGATATAGATCTCTAGGGCTTAAGACGCTTTAGCTAAGGCTAGTAGAGATTGGGATTTTTTTTTCCTGGGTAGTTGAAGCCATGCATAGCATTATGGAAATGTTAGCAGGAGAAGACAGTCTTAATTGTTAATTAATCACAAACTTTAATGTTATAGTTTCCTTACAGATCCAATTAACATCTTGATCCTACATAATGGTACTGGATGTAAGGGCAAAATTAGACATAAAAGATTTGCAAGCAACATTTTTTTAAAAGCAGCTATGGGGACTGGGATTTAGATGAGGACCACAGCATGGCAGCAGGAGGGCTAACCCTTTCCTCCTGGTGCCATTTTCCAAGTAGAAATGTCTTTTCTTCCAAGTTACTGCTAGACCTAGTGGGAGAAAAAAAATACTTCTTCCTAAGGATATTAGTAGCTTGAGGAGGGGACTTCTATCTGGGAAATGACAGGGGAGAAAAAGTTTAGACCCCCACTCAGTATTTGCTCCAACCCAGCCCCTCTCCAAATTGGCCCATCTTCTACAGCTGCTTTTAAAGAAAAGTAACCTTGGCTGTGATCACACACACTAAATAATCCCTACTTTCAGTGCACTTTTCAACTGGCAAAATCCAGTTGGAAAGTTCATTGAAACTGGATTATTTAGTGTGTGTGACTGCAGCCCTTGTATAAATTCCTGCTACCAGATCTTCCACATCTCATCTGGTTTGGTCCTGAATTCATGCAATCTCAACAGATTTCCATACTAAAACAAATATTAAATTACAGGGATATGACAGCTGAAAATAAAGTGGAATCCTTAGAGCAGAGGTGTCAAACATGTGGCCCAGGGGCTGGATCAGGCCCCCGGAGGGCTTCTATCAGGCCCACAGTGGAACTGGCTGTCTTCTGCTTCTTCTTCCAGTTCTGCTGCTGCTGTGTCATCGTAGGTTTGCAGCTTACAGATACACACCAGAACAGCGTACTCAAGATTGCAACAGCACAGACATTTTGATGCAATGATTCAGAGCAAGAGGTGTCAGTTATCAGACACTGTTAAATAAGCAAAATATTGCAAGAGTGCTAATGTTTTAAGCATGTTTTTATTTTAAGTAAAAAAAAACACCTTTGTGTCTGTGTCCTTTATAAAGTTTATATCTCAGCTACCTGGCATTACATTTTATGAGACACATGGCCCGGCCCAACAAAGTCTCATTTATATGTCAGATCCGGCCCTCATAACAAGTGAATTCAGCACCCCTGCCTTAGAGTTTTGAACATGGGCAAACTTTCAGCACTTTCAATCCCTGTCAGGTCAGGACCTGATGTCTCAGAGGAAGCATAGCCTGATGATCAGGTGGCAGAGCAAACATCATGCATACTACAATTTATGCTGCCAGAAGCTGAATGGCATGCCTTGAATGCATAACACATATACATGTATGTACCGTACTGTGATGCAGTTAAGAATTTTAGAGTATTTAGGGGACACTCTAGAAAACATTCGTCTCAGTTTACAGCTGGCAAACACGCAGGCTGAGAGATGACAAGCCCAAAGCAGTCAGTGAATAAAAATATCTTGCATAACAATTCCTTTATATAGTTCCTTCTCTCTCCCTCTCTCGCTGACACACCCCATAGAAAGAGGTGGGACACACACTAGGGTTGCCAACCTCCATGTGCTGCCTGGAGGTCCCCCACTATTACAACTGATCTTCAGACAACAGAGATCAGCTCCCCTGGAGAAAATGTCTGTTTTGGAGGATGTGCTCTATGACATCATATACCAACGAGGCCCTTCCCCTTCCCAAACTCTGCCTTCCCCAGGCTGCACCCCCAAATTTCCCAACCCAGAGTTGGCAACCCTAACACATAGGATATATAATAGGCATAGTGAGGAAGACACCTGTCCACCATTGAGCTTGGGATATAATGGAAGCAGAGAAACAGACACAGGCTGTGGTCAGATGGTGTGCTCATCGTGTTGTGGCCACGTTTCTAATTTGATCTGATTTTTTTTTTGTTCCAGGGTGGTTTGATCAGACGTCCTGTCCTTGCCACCAAGGGTCAGCCCAGCTAGTCACACAGCCATCCTCCAGCAAAGCATTTTCATTCTCATCCAGGAAAGGGATGAGAGATACGAGGCACTGGAGATGGAGGGGGGGATTGTCTCTGCTGTCCACGCTGGATTTCCAACTAGGTGGCTACCTCACATGCACTTAAAGGCTCCCCGCCCCCAGGTGATTCTTTAGCTGGATGTAGTGCTTCCTCACACATGAGTTATCCCAGGTGGAAAGGGGGCTCTTCTCTGCTCCAGCAAACTGCAAGGCAAGGAGGCGTGCTTTGCCTGCCTCTCACGGTGTTTTGCTCCCCTTGCCTCTGTCAAAGACCAAGCAAACTTTCCTGGTTTGATGCTGTTGCCACAACCATCACTGCTCCTCTTGCAAATTTTGCATGAACAGTAATTAACAACCCTTGGAAGAGTAATCCCTTATGCACACATCCCTAATGTAAAAAAAAAAGGCAGCAAAAAAGCAAGTTTGTGATTTCCCAAATGTCTTGACTGCACAAGAGAGTGATCAGACATCCAGATGTGCACACTGACCCTGGTAGAATATTGGACTTTCTCTAGTTTTGGTAAAGTTGGGGGTGAGCATAAGGGGATGATGACTGTGGAATGGGATACAGATGTTGCTGTCTGATCGAACAATTTAAATCTGTTGGGGAGAAGCAACAACAATGGATCAAACAGCTCGTCTGACTGCACCCATATAGAGCCATAGGGCATAACGTGTATTTTATGGACACAAAGAGACACATGTATGCATGAGAGTTCATAGAAAGAGATAAACATGAATGGAAAGAAGGGATGCAGAAAGATAAAGATGGAGAAGTATGGAATGTACAGAAAAGACAGAGAGAACTTGCTCTGTGTGTCTATCCCATTGGCAATCTTGCCAAGCCCTCGAAGAGCACTTAATAGAGCCAAAAGTAAAGCACTTTTAAATACCATTGACTTCAGTGGGAGAGGTAAGAATTCCTAACACCCTGGGAGGCAGGGAAAAGGTATGCATCAGACAGAAACACTGCAAGTGCCATGCTTAACTCTCTCCCACTTAAATCCAGCAGGAAATATGACTGCCTCGTAGGCAGTATTCTCCTTTCCCCGCATTCAAATCTAACATCAGACCAGGTCTTGCTTCCTTAAGTAGGTGGCACGGTAGCAAATTCTGGCATCTCTCCCTCTCTCTGTGTTGTAAATTTAGAAGCAAACTGAGGAAAGCCCAGAATCTGGTCTGGATGATGTTGCCATAGTTTTAACTCTGGCTTTATAATTCTGCTTCTTCAGTATTAGCTTTGCTGTTTGGCTTCACTGTAGTACATCTTTCAGTCAAGATTTTGTTCTGCGGTGGTGTTTCTCAGGACATTCCCCTCAGTGTTGTTCCATGCATCCTGTAGTCCCTCTCATAACTTCAAATATTTCATGTGGTCATGAAAGATTCAGTGGCAGAGCAACAGCCAAGTAGGAACCTCGTAGTTCAGTTAATGCCTTCGCCCCTGTGTAGAGTGTGAACCATCTATTTGTGTGTGTGCTGAACATGCTGTTCTGGTTGCAAAGTCTTGCAAAATGGTTGAGTTGTTGGCTCTTGCAGAGCTGCTTTCCTCATTCGATCTTTGTGGCTGCCTCAGTGCTTTATGAAGCTTCTCTTAGTGTTTCCCCCCCCTTGCAGATTCTTTTTTGTCATTTATTGACTCATTATCTTTTCAAAACTATCACCTCTTGGTGGTTCCTGCTCTGCATCATTTACCTATATTTCCATTCCTTTCTATTTATTTTATTTGTCACGCCCAGCCTGATTTTGCAATCTCTTCTCACTCCAGAAACTTGGCAGATTCGGAGGGTCTTTTCCAAGATGTGTGCAAGAATGTCTAGTAATCTTGTACTAACTGATCACAGGCTGTCCTGTACCAAGCGCTGATTACAGTTCCTGTTTGCCCTGCATAACCGCAGAGACTAGAGGCTGGCTGCAAATGCCGGCTATCTTTCTCACAGAAAAAGTTATACCACTCAGGATTCTCATTTCTTTTTGGAACACAGTGCTTTTCAAATCATGGCATCATTGTTCCCCCTCTGTCAGACTATTAGACCCAATCAAGGCTTCCTAGGGAGCAATACTGAGAAAAAATGTCCACCTTCTATAGTTATTCTTTCTCTGTAGCTCCACAAGAGAGTACAGAGAGGTTGTTTGCTTCCATTGATTCACCTGTGACACCGGGCAGCATCAGCTCTTCAGAAACTTGCCAGTGCATCTGTCTTTATTTCTGTTTGATCCCATGGGTTCTTTGTTGATCACTGCTTCCAAATGGAGCTCTTGCCCCACTTTGCCTCCCCCCAACTGCAGCCGGGGCTTCCACACAACACTCTTGTCCTGTCCTATCCCTCCTGGGTCCCCCTGGCTCCACTGACTTTCTTTAAACCTGATTGTTTATTCTGTCCTAAAAGATCATACCCAAAGCAGGTTTGGGAAAGTGCAGAAGGGAAAATGCAGGTTTTCATACATGCCTGCCTACATCCAGCACCAAATCTGGTGCCATTGTCCCCTGCTACTCCTCATTCCCCCAAGCCTGGTTGGCTTTTCGCCAGTTTTTTAAAAATATTGGTATGTTAAAACATGATAGTAATATATAAACTATTGATAAAAACAAGCAAAAATGCCTGGGGGCTAGAAATGGTGGGTGGGATGGAAAAGAATGGGGAATTCCATGGTGCGGAGGCTCTGGGCTGCTTTTAATGCAAAGGCACCTGCCTGGCAGTATGATGAGTCCTCATGGGAGGGTGAAGAGAAGAAGAGGAAGAAATTGGATGTATACCCTGCCCTTCACTAAGTCTCAGAGCAGCTTACAAACTCCTTTCCCTTCCCCTCCCCACAACAGACACCCCGTGGGGCTGAGAAAGATCTTTCAAGAACAGCTCTGAGAGAACTATGGCTTGTCCAAGGTCATCCAGTAGCTGCATGTGGAGGAGTGGGGAATCAAACTCGGTTATCCCAGAATAGAGTCTGCACACTTACTCACTACACCAAACTGGCATGAGGATGCCACAATGGCTGATCCCACAAAAGCTGAACTCCTGGCAGGCCCTGCAATTTCTAGGCTCTCTGACTCTGCAGCCAGGGCTCTCAGAAGAACTGCAGCCAGAAGCCCAGATGGCCAATTAACAGAAGCCAGGATCAGATACTGGGGCTACCGAGAAGTTCACTGAGGAGTTGCCAAAGACCCCGTGGTCACCCTTGGAAGCTAGGGTTGCATGCTAGGCATAGTCTGGCAACTAGCAGGAGAGGTGGAAAGTAAGAAATTACCATGGTGAGGAGAACAATGCCATGGAGTCCACCCTACAAAGCATCCAGTTTCTCCAGGAAAACTGATCTTAGATGTCTGGAGATGAGATGTAATTCCAGGGGATCCCCAGCTCCCACCTGGAGACCGGTATCCCTATTTAGGCTCTGGGCTTTTTTTTTGGTGTAGTGGTTAAGTGCGCAGATTCCCCCACTCCTCCACCTGCACCTGGCTGGATGACCTTGGGCAAGCCATAGTTCTGATAAGAGCGGTTCTTGAAAAAAGAGCAGTTTCTGTCAGAGCTCTCTCAGCCCCACCTACCTCACAGGGTGTCTGTTGTGGGGAGGGGAGGGGAAGGGAGTTTGTAAGCCGCTCTGAGACGCCTTTTGGTAGTGAAGGACGGGATATAAATCCAATCTCCTCTTCTTCTTCTTTTTTAAAAAAGTCCTATACATATTTTAACTGAGGATGTGGTCACAGACTGTGATTTTTACTGATGTTTGGGTTGTTAATTATTTAATTTAAAATGTGTACTTTTGTACTGTGCTGCATTTTTACTTTTTTTGTGATAGTGAGTCAGTTCATAAATCTGCATAAGTTGTCAGTTGTTAGAAATGAATAAGCAGCTAGTAGCAGCTACTTGGATGTTTCCTCTTGAGTCAGAAGACTGCAATGTCTCTACCGGCCTGGCTTTGCCAATTCTTCAGAAAGTCTGGTGTGCGATCTTATACCCATAGTGTGTGGAGGTCTAAGAGCAATGATCAGTCTTCTCCTTCACTGTATTTCAAATGGCCATCTGATTTGATGAGTGATAAGTATGATAAGTGGATTGAATTTCCCCGAGTTCTATTTAAATCCATAAATTGCCATTCTGGTTCCAGCACCACCTGTTTCTTAATTGATAATAAAAATAGATATACATGCTGCAAGTTCTTTTGCTTTCCAGTCCATAAGAGAAACAGCTTGAGTTGTTCAATATATGCTGCCAATAAGGAACAAGCCAGTTCCTTCTTTTGTGGCAATAAATTCACAAAACTTCTGTTTGAAGCCTTGTGAAAGTGAAGGCTTTTTCACAGGACTGCTTATTCGTTTGGCTCTGTGGAGATGTTAAGTTATGTTCAAAGACCCACCTCCCACAAATAACTCAAAGTGAGAACTTTCTTCCCTACACAACCCAACCCCTTGTATCACATGTCAAAATAGTATGGTGTGAAGAAAACAATTAGGGCTGTGTCCATACCTTAGAGCCAGTCTGTTTTTACAGTGAACCCACTGAGTAAAAAGGAGATAGCAAAGATATATTTCCTGTCTTCTTCTTTCTGAAGTTTCCTTCTCAGATGTTCTAATTGGGCATAATGAATGCATATGACTAGTTGCAATGTCACAGTGAAAAGTTTTATCCCCAACCTATGTACATTCATTGGCATGCCTATATGTAGACAAGTCTATGCCCATAAGATCCACTCTGCATGAGTGGGAGCTTACAAGGTTATTGTTCAGGCAGAGAGCCCGGTATGCATGACCTGTAAACGCACATGGGTGCCATAAAAGTGTTCAATGAACACTGTGGTAGACTTTGCCACCTCTATGCACAATCATTATCTATCCTACCTCCAAAGAAAGTCATAAATGAGGTCAGGAGAACTTCAGGAATAATGTGGGATACAGCGCATAGTTAGTTTATGGCATATATGGTTGTATTCAGAAAAGGAATCTCACCCCTCTTCATGAGCTTCTGCTCCAGTTGCATGTGTGCATGTGGGGATTTCCCACAGACTCATCGTTCTTACTGCAGTACTCTGTGCCACATCTCACATTGCTCCCAGAAGCTCCTCGACACTCAGGAGTGGGTTTCTGGGGTGCAGATGGGACTGCAGAAAGATGACAAAGATCTAGGGTTGCCAAGTCCTTACTGGCTGCTGGCAGGGGGCTCCAGCCTGCTTGTTGGGATCTTCTGGCGTGCACATAAAGTGTTCCTCTCACAGTGATGTTATTCAGAAGTGATGTCATTGTGTTGAAGATGTCATGGGGGTGACACTCTAGTTTTTGGGCAAAACACGATGTTTTTTTGCCCTCAAAACCATAGAGTTTGCCCCCAAAACTAGAGTGTCACTCCCTAATGTGATGACATCCCTGTTTGGGGGTGGGGTTTTCCCAGCTAGCCAACTGGCCAGCAGCAGATTGAAGCCCCCAAAATTGGAGGAAATCCCACCCAGACTGACGGGGGTGGTTGGCAACCCTACAAACATCCCTCCTCACAAGATCTGCTCTACTTGCAGTTATCTGGATCCACTTTTCTGTTTGGATTGGAGTTTCTCAGCAGGGGAGGGGAATCTTGGGAACATGTCTGCCAGCTGTATAAGAGCTGTGCCGAGTTTCAAATTGCCTTCTCGTTACAGGTATATAAACCTTGACACTGATGAAGGTATAAGCTTTTTGGCTTGACTTGAAGGTCAGGTCTTTGTCTCTTAGTCCATGGCTCACAACCAATAACCTCAATTAAGCTGGCCCAGTAGATCCAGGACCACCCCAGGTTGTGTATAGAATCATAGAGCTGGAAGAGACCTCCAGGGTCATCTAGTCTAACCCCCTGCATAATGCAGGAAATTGACAAATATCTCCCCCCCACACACCCCAGTGACCCATGCTCCATGCCCAGAAGATGGCAAAAATTCCCTCCAGGATCCCTGGCCAAATTGGCCTGGAGAAAATTGCTTCCTGACCCCAAAGTAGTGATTGGCATTTCCCTGGGCATGTAAGAAAGGGCCACAAGAACTAAGCACTGATGCAACCCTTCCTGTCCTCTCTGCCCCCTCCCCCATTCGTACTTTGCAAGCTGATCTGGGTTCCCTTTCAGAGGGAAAGGAAGCACAAAAATACTTAAAACTTCTTCATGCTCATGAATCTCATTGGGCTTCCTCAGAAAAGTCACTGTTTGTCAGCTGAAGTTACTTTACTGGCCAGTTGTACAGAGAAGGAACTATAATGTTGTAAGCTTGTGGCAATGGGCTGCAAATAAATATACGGAAACCTGATGCTTCTTGGCTATGAAAGAAGAAGCTCCAAGTAGCTAACCGAAGAGTGGAGCTCAAGCACAGCTATGCCGCGTTCTGCTTTTAAACTGACACATTTCACCACAGGTAGTGAGGTATATTTTACAGGGTTACTATCAACAGTATACTAATCATAAGAGGCTATTTGGCTCTCATCGCAGGACATTTAGATTGGGATCCTATGAAGTCAATGCAAAACATATCATGGGGATTATGCCCTTCATGTTGTTCAGGGTTTATTCTGGTAATCACACTCCATGCTGACAATGTAGATTGCCCATGTTATACTGACATCTTGATTAAATGCTGGGAATATATTTGGCCATTTAAGGTGATGGGGTGTTTCTTTGTTTGGCCATAGTACATCATAGAGCACTGGAAATGTCAGGCATGGGACTACCTAAGGGTCAAATTACATGTGATTCTGTGATTGGGATCTGTGACTGGATCCAATTTAGCTGCATAAGCCCCCTTCCAACAGAGATGGTGGGAAGTCAGGCTGCCAAAAAAGAGGAGTTCATACTTTGCCCCGTGAAAGTTTCTTAATTGCAGATAACCCAAGAATACCTTTATATTTTCCTGAATGGGGTTTGAAACAGCCCAGGAAGGGCTGAAATTGAAATTGTATAGGACACAAAGTTAACTCACCTTCCTCAGTGCTGCAGCCCCAATCCATATTATCTGGACAGTAGCTTTTATAACAAATTATGGACCTGGGGATTTAACCACAGGTCCTCAGCAGCACACAAACATTGATCAGTGATCATTGGTCACTGTGGGTGTGAAGGGGGAGGTATTTGTGCGTTTCTTGTATTGTGCAGGGGGTTGGACTAGATGACCCTGGAGATCCCAATTCTATGATCGACTATCAAAAAGTTACTTTCCCCATGATAGAATCTGTGATTTTAATTTTAAGTGAGATGTGCTGAGGAATTTCACAAGTTTTACACTCAACATTAAAAGTGGGTCAATGCAAATTCTAAATGAACAAGGTACAAACTAGATATTTGAGAAATTGTGATTCTCCCCTGCCCCCATATAGAGAAAATGCATTTTCAGTCTCAGCCTAGTTCCTATAGTTTATTCTGATGAATTAGAAAGATATTTTTTTTAAGAAAATCCAAGTTCTCTTGACTGTCATGCTGGGGATTGTTATCACCCTCAGCACTGTGAGTGATTAAGGAAAATGTCACATCTTATCCTGATTCATCAAGTATATCAAGCCTATTAAGTCTGATTTGAAACTTTACACACTTGATATAAGGCTGGACTGAATCTTAATGTGAGGAAAGATGGAGAAACTGACAAATAGATTCTTTGCATTCTCTTGTAAGAAAGGCCACAAAGTGGCTATAGAGCATCTGCAGAAATACTCCAGAGTGGATATGGATATTAATCAAAATGGGTACCAAGCTAACTATATAGTATGCTTTTGCACTGGTGAAGCCTATGTCATACAGGTGGAGCTTGTATGGCAGTTGGTTCACAGAGATACCATTTGCTCAAAAAAGAGAATGTTTGGTGTCCACCTTCTCTGAGAGAAGGGGCTGTTCTCAATTTAGCTGGAATTAAAACAATGTGTTGCCAAGTCACAGTCAATTTATGGCAACCTCTCATGGCATTTTCAAAGCAAGAGATAAGCAGAGATGGATTTCCATTGCCTTCCTCTGCATAGCACTCTGGGACTTCCTTGGTGGTCTCCCATCCAAATAATATCCATGGTCAACCCTGCTTCGCAGTTAAGCTCTGCCAAGCTCAGGCTAATCTGAACTACTTGGTCTGATGGAATTATATCACCACAATGATCCTTGGGACAGGACTAGACCTCTGGGACAGCTGAAGGCTGGCAAGAGTTCCTAGCAGGTAGGGAAGCTAGGGGAAGTAGGATGGTGATACTGAATCTGGTAGATAATTTACATATTTTAAAATATATATGCTGTACCTTCCATAAGTTCAGGGTGACTTGTGTGTGTGTGTTAAGTGCCACCATCACTTTTGACTCAAAAGGTCACTTAGAAAATCATTTAAAATATACAATAAAATTAACATACATCAGCAGTAATGCAACAATTTGACTTACAACTCGAGCCAAACAGAAACAAAACAACTCAAACCAGGAAAACCTTCTGAAATAAAAAGATTTTGCCAGCAAGGGATATAAATCTCCACATGTATTCCAGAGAAGAGGAGCAGCCACCGAAAATGAAGATGCTGTTACTGCTGACATTTGAAACTTGCCCAAGCAAAAGTTTATTCTAGACCAATTTATATTGGGGGTTAGGATTAGGGTTGTATAAAATTTTAGATTGTTTACAAGTGTGGGCCCACAATACTTGTGGGGAGAATCCCCTCCCCACACTTTTTTTGCTTGGCCCAGCATGATTCAGGAGCTGTGCCACTGCTGGTTGGAGGGCCAGTGCGACTCCCAGCTTATGCCACAGCTATCAGGCTCAGGGGGCTCCTGAGCTGTGCAACAGCCTCCACTGGGCCCAGTGGGGCTCCTGGCCTGTGCAGCTGCCACCACCACAGCTAGCCTCCAGGCTGATTTTTCACTGACACCAGGCCCAGTATAGCCCCTTGCTGCTCCTCCAGCTGCCTCTGGACTTGGCACAGCCCCCTGGCTGCTTCACCACTGCCTCCACTGTGTCCCCACAACCCTGAGGATGCTTCGCCACACAGAAGGTAGGCAGTAAAGAGCATTCTTTGAGCATGCACAGAAAACACTGTTTTACTTTTGAAGGGATTTAAAATCCCCAGTGTACTTTTTTTTGTAGACTTCAGATTTTTCTGCACACCTGAGGAGTCCCCCAAGTGTGCAGAAAAATCACTTTAGCCTCCATGTGGCCCCAATCCATTGATTTAGCTATCTGCACAAAGGGGGTATCCAGGACATCCAGGAACTAGAGAAAGGTGAAATGTCTTGAACCTGAGAGTAAGAAAAATGTAAGAAAACAGAGGGAAAGGAGAAACTGTTTTGCTTGGGCACCAAAGAATTTAAACTACCGAACAAGGCAAGAGGCATACATCCCTCAATCCCAAATTGTCTTACTCTGCATAGGGAGGGACAGGTAAAAATACTTTCATCCCTTTCTTTTTAATGCTCAGGTTTGGACCTAGAAGAGCTGCTTCCTCATCATCTACCCTAAAACTAATCTGTAGACTACTATGCAGGGATAAAATGGTTGGGGAAATGGTGGGGGTGATTGGCATGAGCCAGAACTGACATTGTTACTTTGGGCAACACTCTTTCATCCAAAACTCTCTGGTTAAACTTTATATTTTGGATGAATGGTAAAGTGTCCCTAGTGACACAGTGATGTCATTTTTGGATTGTGCCAGAACTGATATCACCACTGCTCCAGCAATGTCCTGATGCTGCTGACAAAGCCATCCTTCCAGGATAGTGAATCGCCCGGCCTCAGCATGTCTTAATCTCTCTAAAATTTCCCTAAAATAGATATCGAACTGGATCACCTGGTGGAACCTGTGTCCCACGCATGCTGGGAAACCCCCATCATAACACTGGTAAAATCCAACAGGGACATCAGGATATGCGTGGATTACAAATGCACTGTAAATAAAGCACTCCAGGATCATGCGTATCCGGTCCCTGTCGTTGGCCATGTCCTCACCTCCCTGGTGGGCACCAGGGTTTTTGGCAAACTGGATCTGGCACAAGCCTTTCAGCAACTACCGGTGGATGACGACACAGCAGAAGCCCAAACAACTGTGACCACAGGGGGGCGTTCAGGGTTCGGAGGCTGCAGTTTGGGGTTAGCGTTGCCCTTGGGATTTTCCAAAACTGAATGGACTGTTTGCTTAAAGGTATCCCCAGGGTCCAACCCTTCTTTTATGATGTTTTAATCATGGCCCCCAATGCCGAGACCTTCTCTGTGTGGCTGCGATCCATCCTGCAATGCTTCAACGACACTGGATTAAAGATGAAGCATGAGAAGTGCATGCTTGGGGTGCCACAGGTAGAATTCCTGAGGTTTGTGGTCGACGCACAGGGCATCCACCCCACTCTGGACAAGATCATGCAAGCGCCTACCCCCTACTCCAAGGCCAAGCTCCAGGCTTTCCTCGGACTTTTGAATTTCTATCACTCATTCCTACCCTACAAGGCTGCCGTTGCAGAGCCCCTGCACTGCCTCCTCGACAAACACACTCTGGGGGCCTGGGCCCCCAGCACACGGCTGCATTCTGGGTGGTGAAAGAACTGTTAATGTCCAATTCGGTCTTCGCTCACTTCAACGAGTCCCTCCCAGTGGTTCTGGCTTGTGATGCTTTCCTGTATGGGATGGGGGTGGTCCTGGGGCACCAACTCACTGATGGCTGGGAGGTTCCAATTGCTTATTACTCCTGCACCTTGTCTGTGGCCAAGCGCAACTATGCTCAAATTGACAAGGAGGCCTTGGCGATCGTGGTGGGGGTGAAGAAATTTCATGATTACCTTTACAGTCGGCCCTTCACAGTGGTCACAGACCACAAGCTGCTCCCGGGTCTACAAGCCCCAGACTGTCAGACTCCCCAAATGTTGTCCCCCTGGGTGCTCAGATGGTCCATCTTTCTGGCCGGGTACCAGTATGCACTCATCCACCAGCCTGATAAAGTGATGGGCCATGCAGACACTCTCAGCCACCTTCCCCTGCCATCCAGTGATCCGGACCTGGCTCCTGCACCCCACATTGCTCTCCTTGAGGAACTCCCCGACTATAACCGAGGTGTCCCATCACACCGCCCAGGACCATCTCCTGTCCTGTGTTTTGGACTGGGTGGGGAGGGGCTCTGGTGGGCCCAGAATTTGCAGCGTTCTCATCCTGGAGGAACAAGTTGCCATCCTACAAGGGCTGCCTACTCTAGAGAAGTCAGGCGGTAATACCTGCCCCACTGCGCCAGTGGGTGCTCACAGCATTGCACAAAACGCACTCGGGAATTGCGCTCATGAAAGCGTTGGCTTGGAGCTATGTGTGCTGGCCTGGGATGGATGGGGAAATTGAAGACCGAGTAAAGTGCTGCCAGACATGCCAAGAATCGCGGCTGGAACTTCCGCGAGCCCCAGTGCAGCCATGGGAATCCTCACACAAGCCATGGGCTTAACTGCATTTGGAATTTGCAGGGCCCTTCCAGGGGCAGATTTTCTTCATCTTGGTGGGTGCTTACACCAAGTGGCTGGAAGTGGTCCCAGTCAATGTTCCCTCTAAGGTGTGCAATCTTGTGAGCAGAAATTTTACCCTGTGAGCCAAAAGTGGTGTGAGCGTTAAAACTGTGAGCGGGCTGACATTTTTTTAAAAAAATGTATTTAAGTGTACAAACATACAAACAACATATAAACTATAATCATTTGTATTACAAGCCATATATTTATATTAAACTTATTTATATTTATATGGAACATATTTGTATTACTTAACCTCCCAAGCTTAAGGGCACAGAGAGTCACTTTGCAAAGCACCAGAATACACCAGATCGCCACTAGCACGCTGCTGAGGCCAGCTCCCCCCCAATCTTCAACTAACCTCCCAGGCTTAAGGGCACTGAGAGTCACTTTGTAAAGCACCAGAATACACCAGATCACCTCTAGCATGCTGCTGAGGCTCGCTCCCCCCACCTTCTTCAACTAACTTCTCAGGCTTGAGGGCACAGAGAGTCACTTTGCAAAGCACCAGAATACACCAGATCACCTCTAGCATGCTGCTGAGGCCAGCTCCTCTGCCCCACCTTCTTCAACTAACCTCCCAGGCTTAAGGGCACATAGAGTCACTTTGCAAAGCAGCAGAATACACCAGATCATCTCTAGCATGCTGCTGAGGCTGGCTCCTCTGCCCCACCTTCTTCAACTAACCTCCCAGGCTTAAGGGCACAGAGAGTCACTTTGCAAAGCACCAGAATACACCAGATCATCTCTAGCATGCTGCTGAGGCCGGCTCCCCCCCACCTTCTTCAACTAACTTCCCAGGCTTAAGGGCACATAGAGTCACTTTGCAAAGCACCAGAATACACCAGATCACCTCTAGCATGCTGCTGAGGCCAGCTCCCCCCCCTTCTTCAACTAACCTCCCAGGTTTAAGGGCACAGAGAGTCACTTTGTAAAGCACCAAAACACAGCAGATTGCCTCTAGCACACTGTTGAGGCCGGCTCCCCACCCCCACCCCAAGACAAAACAAATACCCAGGCAACTCACTTCAGGAAGGGCAGAAGCTGGGCAACAGAGCAGTCCTCCTTCTGGGCCAGGGCATCTCCAGGAGCATGAGGCAGAGGACTGCCGGGGCAGGTAGCAATGCCCCCTTTCACAGGGCAAGCAAACCCCAGCTGAGGGGAGGCGGGGCCAGCCCAGATTAGGAAACACAAAGCATACTGCTGTGTTTCTGTGCTGCCTGAACAAATGGATCCATGCTGCATGGCCATTGGGAGGGGAACCTCCTGCCCCTGTGCTGTGGTAAAAATTGCTGTGCTGGCCAGGGGAAATTGGTGCACCAGCACAGCCTGGAGCAGTTTAAAGGGAACCTAGGTCCTGGTCCCCTCCACCTTGTCCCAATCCACCATCCATGTGATGTGGTGGATTTTCAGCACCCATGGCATCCTGGACTCCCTAGTCACCAACAGCGGGATGGCATTCAACTCCTCGGAATTCCAGGCCTTCCGAACTACCAAGGACCAGGGGGACTGGGACTACAAGCTGGCCACCTTTCTATGTGGTCAGCGAGTAACACCGCATACCACAACCGGGCACAGCCCAGCCGGTCTCCTGATGGGATGCTGCCTTACAACTTGTCTGGACTATCCATCCAGATTGAGCCCCAGAGCACAGCACAGCACCAGAAAGTCAGGAAGTCCCATGGGGGTTCTTCCCATGGGACCCCGTGTACACCCAGAACTATGCCCAGGGTCCTGCCTGGATTCCGGTCAGGGTAGTTAGAGTCACGGGCCCTCTGTCACACAAGGTCTCCACAGAAGATGGACAGCTGCTGAGACATCACATTTATCAACTACGCCACCAACTCATTCCAGTGGACCCGGCCGTCTGATTGCGAGAACAAAGACACCAGCCCTGATGCCAGTGATGCAGGCGAGGCTGCGGCATCTGGCCTAACACCACAGCAAACAAGTGCATCCCCTGAAACAGACACAGGAAGTTCCAGGGAGCTGGCCTGTGTTCAAGAAGCCAGCGGCACACCAAGCCCAGCGGGGCCCCCAGATACCCCAGCTGTGCTGCCCGCGACATTACCAGACCAAGCTGCCCTGGCCACTGAACTATGCTGCTCGACATGGGAATGGAAGAAGTCTGCATACCTAAAAGACTTTGTATGCTATGGAAGGTCTGAACCATGGGGGGAGGGGTGTTGTGTACCAACTGAGGACCGCACATGCGGTCCGGTTAGCACGTGGTCACGCGAAGAAGCAAAGCTTCGCATCTAGAGACAATAGCCAGCCTGGATCCTAGAAGGGGCCTATCAGGTAGTCAGGATCTGAGGAATGACCTATGGGATTTGGGGACACTGTAAATAATCCTATCACAGGTGTGGGTATGTGTTTGGGTGTGACTTGGAATGGGGATTTAAGCAGGCCTCCGGTCCTGCTTTGTTGTCTCAGTTTTCTCTAACCGCATAAACTATGAGCTGATTCACTGCCAATGCGTCTTGAACCCAGTATATTATAACATCAAAATAGCACTCCAGATCCATGAGTCCTATGGATAAACAACATCATGTGCTCTGGTCCTGTACTCAAATTAAGATGTTCATCTTCATTGAATTGGTGCGTGTGGGTGGGTGGGGAGGCAGATTTGCCAGAATGGTTTTAAATGCTATTTAATGACCCCAACAGATGCAGTAAATACTTTTACATTTTCTTGTGGTAATCATTGTTGGCTAAAGGAAAGTTTTTAAATAGCTCTAAAACTCTCTTGTTTTTGTGGTTGCACCACACAATATATCATCCTAATCTTTTTCTTGTCCATTTATTGGCAAAAATGTAAGTCTTCCTGGATCAGATTGTTCTCCTATAGTAGAAGAGTAATACCGAAGCTTAAAGACTTTGCGTTATTTCTGATTTATTTACCTCAGTGTCATTCATGTACACTTCTAGTGAAGGCATTTGAGCTAAAAGTGATGAGAAGATTAATGGGTTCATATTTCTCCCCAGCTATGCAGACCAAATATGTTAAGAACACGCTAGCCAAGCATTTTGTTTGCCAATGCTACTTTAATGGGTTGAAGTTGGGGCAAAAATTTAAGAACATTCATATCTTTTAATATTACTTTGTTTCCAGAGACAAACACAGCAGATGAACCACACTAAATCTCACCAAACCCTTTCTGGGGAACATTAGAAAAAGTTGGATCTTACCAGCTTTTCCAGGCAAGGGAGACGAGACCCAAGTTTACCTGATCCCCCTCTTCACTGCAAACTCACCCAATATGGCTTTTTTACTACATTGATCCTATGACTCCCCAGCATATCCTTCTCATAGGTCAAAGTGGGCCTTTCCTTCTTGCACCAATGGAAAAGATGATAAATTATGCAAATGGAGGAGAAGAGAATGAAAAAGATGATAGAATCCAACCCCAAAGTGACTTATGATTTCCCACTAGCCACTGCTCCATCCTCACTCTTCCTTTCCCCCAATTCTACATGTCAATTTCCCACTACTTGCTGCCTGGCCGCATTTTGCCCTTCAGCTTCACCCGATTTCCCCCACATCTTCTCGATCCTCTCGATCAAAATGTGGCTGCGCAGCAAGTAGTGGAAAATTCACACATAGAATCGGGGGAAAGGAAGAGCGAGGACGGAGCAGCAGCTAGTGCAAGATCGGTCTTATTAAAGACTTACAGATTATTGTGCTATAAGATTTTGGGGGCTACAGCCCACTTCCTCAGATGCATGAATGTTATTCTGAGTTGCATGATATAATCTCCCTGTTTGTTTATAGTGCCTGTAGGTATTATCCACCTAAATCTGAACAGTGTCTCCAGAGCATGGCTCAAAAGCAAAATGACAAAATGGAACCATGTATAGATAGAGAGGATTCTATGGGGGGGACATAAAATAAGAAAAATAATGTCTAGAAAATGAACATCCACCATGAAGTTGTGAGTAGAGTTGTCAGCTCTAGGTTGGAGATCTAAGGGCAGAGTTTGGGGAGTGGGTGGAGCTCAGCTCGGATGTGATGCCACAGAGTCTATCCTCTGAACCTGCCATTTTCTCCAGGAGAATGGATCTCTGTAGTCTGGATATCAGTTGTAATTCTGGGAGGACTCCTAGGCTCCACCTGCAAGTTGGCAACCCTACTTACAAAAGTAGCCATTTTGTGAGTTTCTTTGCAACCACAACAATATTGCTGAGGCTTCCATGTCTTGGCTACTGTTGGGGGGGGGCGTGCAAAAGAAAAAAAGAAACTGGAGGGGAAGAAGCAGGGAAAGGGGGCGACAGAAGATCTTAAGGAAGTTCTTAAGGGGACAAGGAAGCAGGGAATGGGGGAGGCAGTGGTGGCTGTAAGGGGAAGGAAAAGTGAAAACAGTATGGGGAGAGGATACGGGGGGAAAACAAAATTCCTCGGTGGGTCTTCATGGCCCCCCTGGTTTGTGTGCATGTCTGCTGAACCACAATATATCAGCAAATTTGATTCTGTTTTCCCCCTGATTGTGTAATGATGCTGCTTTGAACAGAAAAGTGATTGTGCAGAACTAGGTAAATATATATTTAAGCCTCTTTGTGAACTTATAAAATCACAGCAAAGCTCTTTCTGATGGACTCTAGTGCAGCCTGGCTTACACTGTGAACCGAGTTTCACGAAAAAGGAGCTATAAAGCTGCTTATGAGCAGTAGTTTGGGGGATAATTAGTATTTTACTGTAACTTGAATGTTCCATAAAACAAGGAAATATACCATGCTAAAACACTTTTCAAATTACTGTTATTCTCAGCTATAAACATGATTGGCCATTTGGAAGTAGTGAGTAAATATAGACATTTCATAATGAAATGGCATGCTGCTGAATCCCTTAAGATTTTTTTAATGCGATGTGATTAACTCCTGAACTGCGTAACCAGGACTTTATATATTCTGTGTTAGAAGACATAATCCAACTTCTGCACCAACAACAACTGATTTTTCTCCAAGTTGTTTTAATAATTGTTTATGACAATGTTTCCAGGGGTGGTCTTAGTGATTCTGGGGCATTGGGCACAGGGCAAAGATGATGCCACACCCCTGGTTGCCAACTTGGGAAATGCCTGGAGATTTGGTGGTGGATCCCGAGGAGGGCAGGGTTTGGGGAAGGGAAGGGACCTCAGCAGGGTATAATGCCATAGAGTCCACCATCCAAAGCACTATTTTCTCCATGGGGACTGATCTATGACATCTGGAGATCAGCTGTAATCCCCAGACATCTCTACCCTCCATACCCTGTTCCCCCCCCAGCCCCCCAAGCCCCTGGAGTCACTAAGCCTGCCCTGGAAACAGTGGCATAGAAAACTGCCAAAACAATTGTTAAAAAAAATTAAGGTGTTGGTGCTGCAGAAGTTTGATTATATATAATTTTCCCCCCTTTCTTTTCTTACGAACATGCCTGGCTGTTAAATTAAGTCTGAAAGCCTGTAGGCAATTTCTGAAGAAATCTCAAAAACAAGATAAAGATAAAGCAGAAATGTGGTCAGTTTTCACAATCTTGCCTAGCTTTAATGTCTAGTAGAAGCAGAATCAATTATGCATAAATGATCACATACTCAAGGTAGACACAGACAAAGAAAGCATCAAAAGCAACAATTTGAATTTTAATAGACAGCATATTCCCATGTGTTGAGTTTTGTGTTAAATGCAAGTGAAATTAAGTTGTCTGAAGAGGCCTGGTATGTTTACTCGGAAGTTCCACCATGTTTAGAGGGGTTTACTTTCAGGTAAGTGTACACTGACCAGATTTCTCTCAGAGAATCCTCCAGGTGAGGTAAGTCAAAAACACAAACATGCAGACCCAATTGTTTTTTAAAAGTCATTTTAAATGGATGAGACCTGATCACTGTCTGGAAAATAGAACACCCCTGAAAAATAGAAGAAGAACATAAGAACATAAGAACATAAGAGAAGCCAATGTTGAATCAGGCCAATGGCCCATCTAGTCCAACACTCTGTCACACAGCGGCCAAAATATACCAGGTGCCATCAAGAGGTCCAGCAGTGGGGCCAGGGCACCAGAAGCCCTCCCACTGCTGCCCCCTCCAGCACCAAGAATAGAGTGCATCACCTGCCCCAGACTGAGAGTTCCCATCTATACCCTGTGGCTAATAGCCACTGGTGGACTTCTGCTCCATATGTTTATCTAATTTCCTCTTGAAACTGACCATGCTTGCAGCTGCCATGACCTCCTGTGGCAGTGAATTCCATATGTTAATCACTCTTTGGGTGAAGAAGTATTTCCTTTTATCTGTTCTAACCCGACTGCTCAGCAATTTCATAGAGTGCCCACGAGTTCTTGTATTGTGAGAAAGGGAGAAAAGTACTTCTTTCTCAACCTGCTCAATCCCATTCATAATCTTATAAACCTTGATCATGTCACCTCTCAGCCGTCGTTTCTCCAAGCTAAAGAGCCCCAAGCATTTTAACCTTTCTTCATAGGGAAGGTGTTCCAACCCTTTTATCATTCTAGTTGCCCTTCTCTGCACTTTTTCCAATGCTATAATATCCTTTTTGAGATGTGGTGACCAGAACTGTACACAGTATTCCAAATGAGGTCGCACCAATGATTTATACAGGGGCATGATGATACTGGCTGATTTGTTATCAATTCCCTTCCTAATAATCCCCAGCATAGCGTTGGCCTTCTTTATTGCAGCTACACATTGTGTAGACATTTTCAGCGAGTTATCCACTACGACTCCAAGATCTCTCTCTTGGTCCGTCTCTGCCAGATCAGACCCCATCAACATGTATTTATATTTAGGATTTTTGGCTCCAATGTGCATCACTTTGCACTTGGCCACATTGAACCCCATTTGCCACGTTGACGCCCACTCACCCATCCTCAACAGATCCCTTTGGAGTGCCTCACAATCCTCCCTGGTTTTCACCACCCTGAACAACTTTGTGTCATCTGCAAATTTAGCCACATCACTGCTTACTCCCAATTCCAAATCGTTAATAAACAAGTTAAAAAGCATCGGACCGAGTACTGATCCCTGTGGTACCCCACTGCTTACCACCCTCCACTGAGAAAGTTTCCCATTTATACTCACTCTCTGTTTCCTATTTATAAGCCAATTTTTGATCCACAAGAGGACTTGTCCTTTTATCCCATGACTATTGAGCTTACTTAGGAGCCTTTGATGAGGAGCCTTTGCTTACTTAGGAGCCTTTGCTTACTTAGGAGCCTTTGATATCTATTGGGTCCCCCTTGTCCACATGTTTGTTCATTCCCTCAAAAAACACTAACAGGTTATTGAGACAAGATCTTCCCTTACAGAACCCATGCTGAGTCTGCCTCAATAGTTTTTGTTCATCAATGTGCCTACTAATTCTTTCCTTAATAACAGTTTCCACCAACTTACCCGGTATCGATGTCAGACTGACTGGCCTGTAATTTCCCGGATCTCCCCTGGAGCCCTTTTTAAAGATGGGAGTGACATTAGCTACCTTCCAGTCCTCAGGAATGGAGGCAGATTTTAAAGAAAGATTACATATTTTTGTCAGGAGATCCACAAGTTCACATTTGAGTTCTTTCAGAACTCTCGGATGAATGCCATCCGGGCCTGGTGATTTATTAGTTTTTAAATTGTCCATCAGTCGGAGGACTTCCTCTCTTGTTACCGCAATCTGATTCAGGTCTTTCAAACCCCCTCCCGAAATCGGTGCTTCTGGAGTGGGCAAACACTTCTCCTCTTCCACAGTGAAGACAGAGGCAAAAAATGCATTCAGCTTCTCAGACATTTCCCTATCATCCTTCACTACTCCTTTTACCCCTTGGTCATCCAAGGGCCCCACTGCCTCCCTGGCTGGCTTCCTACTTCTAATGTATTTGAAGAAAGTTTTATTGTTGGTCTTTATGTTTTTTGCGATATGCTCCTCATATTCCCTTTTTGCTTGCCTGATCACAGACTTGCATTTTATTTGCCATAGTCTGTGTCCCCTTTATCAACCTCACTAAGACTAGCTTTCCACCGCTTAAAGGAATCCTTCTTACCTTTTACAGCTTCCATTACTTTATTTGTTAACCATGCAGGCTTTTTTCTATACCTATTTGTACCTTTCCTAACCTGCGGTATATATTTTTTCTGAGCTTCTAGGATTGTCTTTTTAAATAGTCTCCAAGCTTCCCCAATGGTTTTGACCTTCTCCACTCTTCCTTTCAATTTCTTCCTCACATGTCCCCTCATACCAGAGAAGTTACCCCTTTTAAAGTTAAAAGTGGTTGTGTCAGTCTTTTTGGGCAACTCCCTATCTGTACAAATGTTAAACTCAATGACATTATGGTCACTGTTCCCAAGTGGTGCAATCACTTTTACATCTCTCACCAGGTCTTGGGTGTTACTTAGGACCAAATCCAGTATCGCCTCTCCCCTGGTAGGATCTGTGACCATCTGTTCCACAGCACAGTCATTGAGAGTGTCTAAGAACGCAATCTCTTTTTCCCGACTAGAACTCATATTGACCCAATCAATGTGTGGGTAGTTAAAGTCGCCTATTACAACACAGTTATTTCGTCTAGCTGCTATCTTTAATTCATTCATCATTTTATAATCCTCCTCTATCTTTTGATCTGGTGGGCGATAACAAACTCCCACTGTTAAGCCTCCTTTTGGACCCACTATTTCAACCCATAGCATTTCCAGAAGTGAATCCAATTCTCTTACCCTCTCAATCTTACTGGACGGTATACCCTCTCTGACATACAGAGCCACCCCACCTCCAACCCTTTCCCCCTATCCTTCCGATATAATTTATAACCAGGAATCACCGTATCCCACTGATTTTCCTCATCCCACCAAGTTTCTGAAATACCCACAATGTCTATTTCCCCCCCAACACCAAGCATTCCAACTCCCCGATTTTACCTCGGAGACTTCTAGCATTTGTGTATAAACACTTATAGTTTCCCACGTTTGTTAAGCCCACAGACTTCCTCTTGCTGCCTCGAGACCTTGCCAGACAGTTCCTATCATTAGCCACAGTCTCAGTGGACAATTGTAATCCATTTCCTTGTACAAAAGTAATAGCTACCCCTTCATCTCTTTGAGATGAGCCATCCCGAACCAGAGACTTTTCATCTCCTGTCGGCTTTCCCCCATTATTCAGTTTAAAAACTGCTCTGCCACCTTTTTGATTTTGAGCGCCAGCAGCCTGGTTCCTTCTCGGGACAAGTGGAGACCGTCCCTTTTGTACAGCTCCCTCTTGTCCCAAAAAGCATCCCAGTGCCTAACAAACTTGAACCCTTCCCCCTACACCACCGTCTCATCCACGCATTGAGACTCCTGATCTGTGCCTGTCTCTCCGGCCCTGCGCGTGGAACAGGTAGCACTTCCGAGAAGGCTACCTTGGAGGTCCTGGCCTTGAGTTTCCTGCCCAGCAGCCTAAATTTCTCCTCCAGGACCTCACGACTGCATTTCCCCACATTGTTGGTGCCGACGTGCACCACGACCACTGGCTCCTCCCCAGCACTATCTACCAGCCTATCTAAAACACGCGTAATGTCCGCTACCTTCGCACCAGGCAGGCAAGTCACCATACGGTCAGTACGCGGGTTCGCCACCCAGCTGTCTACCTGCCTAAGGATCGAATCACCAACTACCAAGAGCCCCCTCCCACCCTTCCCAGGGATGGTTCCTTGGTACGAAAGGATACCCGTTCACCAGCTGAAGAAGAGGTCCCTTCTGAGGGCACATTCCCCTTATCCTCAGCATGGTGCCCCTTTTCCCCTTGACCCTCATGCTCCCTGGCAGCAGCCGGGCTGCCAGATCCAGAGTGGGACATATCTAACAAGTCCCCGAGAGTCTTCCCCGTGCACCTAACTGACTGACCCTGCTTCTCCAGGTCAGCCACCTTGGCCTCAAGGGAGCAAACTCGCTACCTGAGAACCAGGAGCTCCTTGCACCGAGCACACACCCAAGACTTCTGACCAGTGGGCAGATAGTCATACATGTGACACTCCATGCAAAACACTGGATAGCCCCCAACCCCCTGCTGGCATTCTGGCTTCATAATTGTTTTTAAACAAATACTTTTCTATAACCCCCCTTTTAAAACCCTTTGTATTTATATGGCTCCTGTTGCAGGAGTCTACTTACCTTACCAAGGAGCCAAGGTCCTGGCTTTCTGGCTCTTCCTGGGCTTCTTACAGAGCCCTTAGGCCAAGAGCCACAGGCAAAGAGCCTCGCCCTTTTGCTCTCGCCCTTCGGCTCGTGCCAGAGGCTCGTGCCTCTTGCAAACTTCCTGCCTTAAATGGAATTGTCTCCCAGGACAGGGCGTGGCCAGCAGCTACTCCAAATCACCCAAGGCACTTAATGACGGTCAAACAAAGCCCCTTTCACACCCCAACTCCAGCAGCCAGGAGTCTGCTATTCAATTTCACCCAAGCACTTAATTACAGGCAAACAATGACCCTTTCACACCCTAACTCCAGCAGTCAGGAGTCTGTTACAACTCACCCACACACTCCCAAATACAGTCCCTGATACAGTACCTTCTCAGCTAAAGCACCTCAGCTGAAAGTAAATAAATAAAAATACCACTCACCCCTCTGGCAGCTCAAACACCTTGCTCCTTCTCAGAGCTCAGCTGGGTCAGCTCTGCTTCTGGCAAACTTCCTGCCTTAAATGGAATTGTCTCCCAGGAGAGGGTGTGGCCAGCAGCTACTCCAAATCACCCAAGGCACTTAATCAAAGAAGAAGAGAAAAGATTGGATTTATACCCTGCCCTTCACTACCTGAAGGAGTCTCAGAGTGACTTACAATCCCCTTCCCTTTCCCTCCCCACAACAAACATCCTGTGAGGTAGGTGGGGCTGAGAGAGCTCTCTCGAGAACTGTCTTTGAGAGAACAGCTCTGAAAGAATTTATGACTGACCCAAGGTCACACCAGCAGCTGCATGTGGAGGAGTGGGGAATCAAAACTCTCAGATTAGAGTCCACACTCCTAATAATTACACCAAACTGGCCAGTTATCTCTGACGTGATGCCTATATTTCCAAAGTCACAATCCTATGCATTAGTATACAAATAAAACCCGGTCATTGTGCACTTACAAGGCCAGAGTTCTTTCTTTAAGATATAACCAGCATGTTTACAGAACCAAGAAACATTTAGATTATAAAATCACATTGTCAACAAATCAATTGAAGACAGGTCAGACTTTCAGTTTTGTTTACTACAGATTGCAAAGGTTTATATATAATATAAATTATATAAAATGTAGTATGGTTTTAGGACAAAATTGTACTGGAAGACAGAGAGTGCATCCTAAACTGTCAACACATACAGATCCATGGTTTTCTGATGACCAGAACTGACCATTTATTATGACTTTTAAAAAACCCCATCTTTCTGTGATTTCCCTTTTCTTTCCAGCATGTAGTTCTTCCTTGGCGCTGAAGAACAGGGGTTGGTTCAGAAAGTACGTAGTCTAACCTCTTGGTAACTATGACTTTAATGTAATTACATTAGACAGCATCACAGTTGGAGGACCTTACTAAAATATAACACTTCAAGAAAAGGAGATGATAAAAAAGTAAGGATGTTAGAAACAGCCTGAAGCAAAAAGGTAAAAGATTAAGAGCCATAGAATCAGCATGGAAGCTGATTAATGACTCCCTCATTACGGCCATAGGAGGAAGTCAAAGAGGAGAAAGAAAAGAAATAGTGGCCTAGTTATGTAGAAAGAAAACTACAGAGGCAACAAGGTGAGATTTCCCCCCCCCAAATCTCAGCACTCCAGCTAAGTGTGGGTCTGCTACCTGGACCTGAAGAACAGAGGAAGCTGCCTGCCTTATGCCAAAGCAGGCCAGTGGTCTATGTAGCCAAGCAGAGTACCTAGTGGCAGCTTTCCTAGCTCTGCTACTATGACTTTTTTCAGATGGGTTATTTGTCCCTGGTCTGATCCCGTTGGCAAGTGCGTTTTCCCCCCACCTCCCCAGAGCACTGTAGTACATTCATATACTTTTCTTTGATCTTTCTCAAACTTGCTTTGATGTGAGGTTTAGGGAAGCATTGGAGCAAAGCCTAGACAGTTGTCTCGTGGATGAGAAAGTTTGGATTTTCTCTGCTACTGTAGTGAGAAAGTTTGATTTCTCCTTTAGTGGCCTTTTGCCCCTGCCACTGGAGGATTTAAAAAGAAAATCTGCAATGGAGTATCATATCAGGTTTTCAGAATCCCCAGCTTCCTTTCTTTTTTAAAGTAAGTCTCTAGTTTCCCCTTATACCTCCGCAACAAAACAGCCTAGAAAAAAAAATGAAAGCTGGGAACTCGGAGAATCCAATACACAGATGATTATAATGATATAACAATATTCAGTTATTGATTTTCAAAAATGAAAACATCTCTAGTGACAATGGGAGGGGGATGGGTACTCCTGGGAAACTAACACAACATATATATGGGCAGTTCAGGATAAATAGGGATGGGTGAAAGAAAAGTAGTATAGAGTACCAGTAAGAAAGTAGAAAGAATAATAAATACCCAACCAAAAGACAGTAAGAAATGTACATAGATTTCAATGGATTTCTGTGTTTGTAACTCTGTTTAAGTTTGCACTGTTTTGTTACTTTCACTTCTGAATAGCCTACATGTGGACTACCCAGTTTAAAACGGTACAACTAGACTGCTCTGGATAACCAGTGGGGTGAGACTGAGTGATGATCCCTTACCTTTAAAAAATCAAAATCTTTTCTACAAACTCCGTCTAGTTATAATTACCCCTCCCCCCATTATGATGAAGATAATTTCAATGTTAAGCATGTTGTGAATACTGTATAAATATTAAAATATGATACCAACAGCCATTTTTCCATTGGCATTTTTTCATGAAAAGCAGACATTTCATCTGGAACATTTTAATCTGTACGTAAAATATCAATATATCTAATTCTCAACATGGCCCCATCTGTGGATACTTAAAACTGGAGACTGGGATCATGGGCAAACAAGACAGATCTTTCTTCAATCCCAATAAAAGTTGCAGGTTTGTAGAACAATCTGAAATCTAGAAATAAATAAATAAATAAATAAATAAATAAATAAATAAATAAATGATAAATAAAATACAATACGCTGGTGGGTTAAAACCCTCTGAAATGACAGAAGCAGCACCCATAGCTTTAATAAATGAATGGGCTCTCAGAGGCCTTTGTGCAGGATTGCTAGGCAACCACAACAATATTGTCAGTCTTCAAGCCTTGGTCTCTGTCATTAAAAGGTAAGAGAGGGGCAGAGCTTTTTTCTCCCTTGTTTTGGCCTTTGGGGGAGAACTTCTGGCAGCAGCCACCAATCAACTTGCTAATGAGCAGTTTTCAGCCACCAATGATAGACAAGATTAAGATCTGGGAGATCTAAATTCAAATCTACACTCGGTCATGGAAGCTCACTCTGGACCAGTCACGTACTGTCAGCCCAACCTACTTCATAGGGTTGTTGTGAGGATAAAATGGAGAACAGAATGATGTAAGCTACTTTGGGTCCACATTGTGAAAAAGAGCGGCATACATGAAGTAACTACATAATAAATGTAGCTGAAGACGTGTGGCAGATAAAAGACGATGGTTAGTGGTGAAAGGGTAGCAGAGAGAACTGAGGATACAGGTACTACCAGGAAGAAGAGGAAATAATATAGAAAGAGGCATATAGGGAAAAGTATGGTGCCCACAAGCCATTTCAGCCTGAACAGCACTGTCCTGGCTGCTGACACTAAGCTGGAGTTTTCCAAGTGAAAGGCTGCCAGAGAAGGAAGGAAAACTAAAGGGCAGATAATGGTAGGCTGGCTGGTGGGTGGGTGGGAATGAGAAAAGGAAGCAAGAAATGGGAAGAAGCAATGGGGGTTTTCAGGGAAGGGAGAGAGGAAATAAAGGGGGAGGGAAAATGAGATGCCCCCTACGAGTACGTGCAGGTCTGCCCCTTGTGCTCTAATAATATCTTCCTATAAAGATTTGTATTCCACAAATGCCAATGGAACATAGATTTCCCCCATGTTCTCATCCTTCATGGTTCTTTTTGACTCCCATGAAGAAGAGAGCCAGTTTGCTGTAGTGGTTAAGTGTGCGGACGCTAATCTGGGAGAACCGGGTTTGATTCTCCACTCCTCCACTTGCACCTGGCTGGATGACCTTGGGCAAGCCATAGTTTTGATAAGAGCTGTTCTTGAAAAAAGAGCAGTTTCTGTCAAGAGCTCTCTCAGCCCCACCTACCTCACAGGGTGTCTGTTGTGGGGAGGGGAAGGGAAAGGAGTTTGTAAGCCGCTCTGAGACACCTTTGGGTAGTGAAGGGCGGGGTATAAATCCAATCTCTTCTTCTCTTCTTAATTCAGGGATGGCAGGATCAATGCAGATGAACATGGGTTCATCCATTGTCCTGGGCTGCAGTGAGGAGAGAAGATGAAATTACTCCTTCAGAAATCTACAATGCAGAATTAGTTAATTAAACCTTTGGATTTCTTAAGGCTGGTTAAGCTTTTGGCTGTTTGAATATTTAAAACTATAAGAAAATTGAATGAGATTGGCCCCTCCCACCATGGTCCCATAGCTTTTTTGTTTAATGCTCTTACTTTTCTCATCAGCAGAAAAGCTGGCTGGATCCAGCTCTACAAACACTGATATCAAACTGGTCAATGACAATGTACAAAGAGAATCCTGAATGGGGTGAGTATTTGGCATTCTTTCAGCCAAATATAGATCTGAGTATTTTTTTTGACTATCCAAAATAGCCAAGCCCCTAAAATCCCAAAAATATTGGGATTTTTGGGGGCCACCAGATAATGGGCATTTAAAGGGATCATAGTCCGTTTACACACCTGCTGGATGAACTTGCCACTTGGAGAAGGTGTTTAAAGGAACTGCAGACCCTTTACTTGCAGCTTGTTGAAGGCATTTAAAGGGACTGCAATCCCTTTAAACACCTTTTCCCTTCCATTTAAACCAATGGAGGATGGGGGCACCTTCTTTTGGGTTCCACAGAATTGGACCCCCTGGTCCAATCTTTTTGAAACTGGGGGGGGGGTGAGGAGAGGCACCAGCAGTTATGCTGTAAATTTTGTGCCTCTGTCTCAAAAAACAGACTCCCCCAGAATCCTGGATCGATTCTCCATTATACCCCATGGGGACCATTAACTATAATGGTCCCCATAGGATATAATGGAGCCAAAACTTCAGAATTTCTGAAAAATCCTTAATACAAATACTATACCAGTATTCAGGAATATCATAAAATAGCAATATCTTTCAGGTCAAAATACCTGGACCCGAACATAGCAATTTTTTTGCACACCCCTAATCCTGAACTTGTATTACTGATTTAAAATTATCTTAGCCAAATTAAATAGTGCAAAGAACCTTGTAATAACTTCAAGGCCAACAGACTGATTGATAGTCTTTCAGGTGCCACTCAATTGTTGCTTTTGCTTCAATAGACTTACACCCTCCGCTACCTTCCTGAAAACTGTTAAAGCAAATTAGTGCAATCAATACCTTTGATGAATATTGAATCGTCATCTATTAAGCATTCTAAACAACTTTGACTTTTCATAACTTGCCATTGATAATTAAGCCCCTTGCAGTTTGTTATTTTGCTGCCCCAGTCGCATAATAGCAATATGGACTGAGAAGATTGATTAAATATGGATACTGTGAATGACTGAAGACAAATGAAAATAGAAAATACCAAGTTTGAAAATGACAAGCAACAAATTACACATGAATAGCCCATAAACAGTGAATATATGCAGGTGTTAAGATAGCCATAGACAAAGAAGTATTCCATGAACTGATTCTCCTTTTTATGTGGTCCTTTTGAGACTGTGAACTGTTTGGGTATCTTCAATTGTTGTGCAGGCTTCCCCCCACCCTTCTATCCGAGCCTTTCAGTAAAGGCAGGTTATATAGCTGAAATTTGATTGTGGGATGTTATTGCCCTGAAGATAGTTTCAGAGGGTAGCCACGGTAGTCTGCAGTAGAACAGCTAGATTCAAGTGCACTAGTACCTTAGAGACGAACAAGTGTTGGGGGTATGAGCTTTTGAGAAGGCATCTGAGAGTCAAATGCATCTGAGTAAGGGAGCTTTGACTCTCCAGAGTTTGTACCACAAAGCTTTTGCTGGTCTCTAAGGTGCTTCTCGAATCAAATCATTGCCCTGAAGTTACTATCCTGGGATCCTCAAATCCTGGCCACACAGTATTCTGGTCCATCCTTGACACTTCATGCTTCTCACTGTTCTCAATGCCTGTTGCAAACTAAGGCATCCCTTCATGCCAAGTTCTGGGGAAGAATAAGCAGTGAGAGACTTAATGCAGCAGCTTGCCTTCACCAAATTCGGATGTGACATTTCTCTGCCACAAACACTCCCCTCTTCCATGTCATCTGTAAGTGGCCAGAGGACCTGGAGGAGGTCCTAGATACTGTCTCATTTCCTTCTGGATTTGCAGGGATGCCGCAAGCCCATCTCAGTGAATCTGGATTCTCCAAAGTCCAGTTCAAAATAAAGAACTGCCCCTTCTTCTCTCTCACTTATTCACTGCAGGGGCCAGAGGAACAAGTTCTCTGAGCCTGCCAAAGAGAAAGACGTCCCTCTCTGGGTTTTCTGCTATGCAGAGGGACCTTGGACGGAGAGGGCTTTTGTACTGGGTACTCTTGCAACTTGGTGACTAGATTGTATTTCTGTGAATGGTAAAGAGTTTACTCATTATTTCTGTTAAGTCCTAATTCATTAAAAATCACTAGCACATTCCCTCCACCCCTTCCAAAATTATTGGCAAGCAAAATTTTAATAATTGGATGCGAATCCTACAATCTGCAGTCTTTGCAGAGGGGGACTTCCATAGTTCCCCTCCTGTCCATTTGCATTGCCAAGTACAACCTATTACATAGACTGCTGTAAACTGTGTAATCTAGAATACACCCTCCCCCAAATTCCATGGAATGTGCAAAGCATATAAATCAATGCAGAATTGATTTCCTGATGAAATCCATGGGTCAGTCATGCTGTCTTCCCTGCACCTGTAACCCAGCTAAAAGCTCATTGTAAACTCTGTCCTTCTACCTGATTGCCTAATTGGTAAATCGTTGGACCAACTGTTCATTTTAATGCACATTTCTTCTCTCAAGCACTCACCACATTATTATTTATAGAACAGGAACAGTAGATAAGAACCTTCCCACTGTTGCAGCTCTATGCCTAAGTAGGTAATTAGTCTATGCCAATGATTCACAGACCATTTGTACCTGGAGCTCAGGGTTTTCCCCCCTGAATTAAAACCTCAGCAATACACCCCAAAAGATTCCTGTATTTTTACCTCAGTCAGCCTGCAATAATAACAATAGATAGGGACCTTGTTGGCAGGTGAGGGGCACCGTTAATATCACTCACCCCATCCCACTGTTTCTCTTACCCAATTAGTGGCCTCTGAGCAGCACAAGTGGGATCCCCAAGCAGCTGAAACCTACAGTATAAAATAATATTAGGGCAGTCTTCCTTCCTTCCTTCCTCAAAATAACAACACTGACATATCAGGAGAAAGGCAGAATTAGTACTTCATAGGGCCTCCTCCACTTCAGGTAGCATAAACTGGTAGATGCTTTAACAGTGGTAGATGCTTTAGCTTTTCAAAGATACAAATAGACCTTTGCACAACACACTCATGTGCTAGATGCAATCTGGGACTCACTGATCTCTTTTCAGGTGGGTAGCTGTGTTGGTCTGAAATAACAGAACAAAGTTGGAGCCCAGTGGCACATTGAAGACCAACAAAGTTTAATGACACCCAGCTCTATCTGAAGTTGGGCTGGTCCGACTCCAGACCAGAAGATCTGGACTGGGCATTACAAACCATGTTTGATTGGCTTAGACTGCGGGGAGGGCGGGGTACAAATTCAGTAAATAAATAAATAAATAAATTATGGGTATAAGCTGTCATGTCAGAAAGGGTTTAGTGGTATTTAAACTGTAACTATGTCTATTGAATTGGTGAAATATGATTTAAGAAAATAAATTCTTCTTTATCCTTTTGAAAACCATTTTGATGTGGAGAATGCATTACAACGATTATCTCACTCATTTTCAAGACCCCTGAGAGATATTCACTTGATAATATTATTTTAAACAATGATGAATTCACTAAGCTATTTAACTCAGAGTGGCCACCTGAAATTGCACGGTGCACCATACTGATCTGCCCTCACATGCAGAGTTCAGCTTTTTTTGCATGATCTTATAAATCCACACTTTTTGATCATTTGTAGCTCTGTACACAACCTACGTAAGAAGAGAGGGGAAGGGAAACTCAGTGAGCCAGTCCCATTCTTGCTTATTTACATACTGCTCACAAAATGTGCACACGTAGGCTTCTTTGCCATGGTTGCAAAATGCTGCTTTTCAAAACTTCCTATCATGGAGTCTTCACATGTACAATTTTTATATGCATGGCCACATTTCCCATATGTCACATGTCCATGGAGATATGGGATAAGGTCAGTATGCTAGATTCTTATCTACTCGCATGCATAACTGTGTACCCACTGTGTCATGTGTACAGGGCTTGTGTACAGCCCATTTTATAAGTTTGTACAATGAACACCCATGGAAGAAAGAGTGGTGCCCTAGAGTCACACTCTGCCCTGACCTTGAAATGTCCATCAGAATGACTGCATAAAGCCCACAAGCATAGAAGAACATGGACACAAGGATCTCTGGTAACTGAGTAGAGAAAGTCATACGCATTTAAGTTTGCATGCTCATGAATAACCTCTTTACATGCATTCCAATTAACATATGTAGGTTGGGGAGGACGTTGCTGACACAGTCCTGCTTCCTCCTATGTACAGCAGAGAAAGTTGTTTTTCTACAGCATAAGTTCAAGTCTCAGTTTAGCCCTGTATATATAAAGTGGATTGATTAATTAGTTAGATTTTTATCCCACATGTCCTTCAAGGAGCTTGGGAAAGTGTATACGGTCCTAATTCACCATTTGTATTCTTAAAGAAATTCTGTGAAGTAGATTAAACTGGCATACACAAGGGAGAATGACAAAAAAAGGTAGGAAACCACTAAATAACAGAAAAAAGACAAACGTACCAGAGGTCTGAGAGTGGTTATAGAATAATTGTAGAAAGGAATATTGAAAGTTCATACATAAATCAAAAATTACAAAGGTGTGAAAAACTTATAAAAGTTGCCCTTTGGATATGAGCTACACTGTTTGTTTTTGAAGCTGCATAGTACCATGCACCACTAATTTGTTTTTTGGAGTCTCTGGCTTCCAAATTTACCAGTGCAAGGTCATTCATGACCAATGAAGATTGAGGCCATAATAATTGTTCTTTGAAGTTACATCATACTGCATATCATCAATTTGCTTCTGAATTTCTGTCTTCTAAATTAATCTGCACAAGGTCGTTCATGACTGATGAAGATTCGTACATCGAAACAGGAATTTATTGTTATGTGCCATTTTTTTAGCTCGTAAATTCCTTATAGAAATGTTGGTTTGCAGTATGTTTTTTCCAGCTTGCAAACTTTTTTGGATATGCCATTATAGTTGTATATTATATTATTGTAATTGTTTGTTATCATTGTAAAAAACTTCTTGATAGTGTTCCTACTTATTACTATTATGGGCATATTATGGTGTTTTTTGTAATTATAATTATTTTTTCACACCTTTGTAATTTTTGAATTATATATGCACGTTCAATATTCCTTTCTGCAAGTATTCTATAACCACTCTCAGACCTCTGATACACACAGAGAGAAAGCACAAACAAGTGACCCAAAGGCATTCATTCAGTTTTATGACAGCACAAGGGTTTCAAACCAGATCTCCTAATCCAGAACTCCCATTTCTACAATAGAAGGGCTCTCAAATACCAGTAGAAAGGATCCATGCTGACTTACCACACAGAATTGTGATGATCAGACGCGCTGAAAAACCATAAAGCCTTCTGGTACAAGAAATGATAAATAACAAGTAGATCAACATAGGGACATGCTTCCCAAAGCACAAGTAAGATCTTGGAATATTTAACCTTCCTTTGATTTTCTCCAGGGAAATCAAATATTTAACCTCAGATTTAACTCTGATTATTTGCTGACATATGCCTGGCACACTTACTGGACCAGCGAGATTTGAATCCTCCAAAACTTTAGAGAACAACAAGATTTTCAGGGTATAAACTTTTGAACTTATAAAAGCTCAAAGGGGGCTTTGACTCTAGAAATTTTATACCATGAAAATCTTGCAGGTCTTTAAGGTGCTGCTGGACTCAGATCTGGCTCTACTACAGACTAACAGGCTATACTCTGGAAGTTACAGGACCAGACTCAAAGATAAAAAAACAACAGTAAAACTAAGAATCTAAAGGAACCTCAGTAAAATGTACCACCGACACCAATAAGGTAGTATTGGAAGCAGAGATTAATTTCATCTGACTTTGTCCCCATAGAAGTAAGCAGAAAATTAACTCTGCTTGATCATCTGGATTTCAAGCCCGGGAGAGGTAGGATCGCCAGATACAGAATCTCACAGTAAAACTGGAAGCAGAGATGAATTTCATCTGACTTTGTTCCCATAGGATTAAGCAGAAAATTAACTCTGCTCGATCTTCTGGATTTCAAGCCCCAGATACAGTAAAATAGTAAAACAGGGTGTAGCTGACAAACTTAATAGCAAATGCTATCTCAGAATAATAACTCTGAGCATTTGAATATTGAATGAGTAAACAAGCTCTTATCTCCAGACAATATAGTCGTTGCACCTCATGGAGACTTCACACATTAGTTGCTGTAGATTTTCCGGGTTGTGTGGCCATGGTCTTGGCATTGCAGGACCTGACATTTTGCCAGTAGCTGTGACTGGCATCCTCAGAGGTATAACACAGAAAAATGGAGTACTCTCTGTGTCACACATTATTTCAAAATAATGGCTCTTTGAGCAAGATATCAAGCTGCCTTACACGGACTCAGACCACTGATCCATCTAGCCCAGTATCATCTACTATAACTGGCACTTGTTAAGGCAGATTCTCAGTAGAGAAAGTTTTATCCTTAGCAACTACCTACGTTTCTTTAACTGAAGATGCCAGTGAGTGAAAGTGTGGCCCCTTGCACGCAAAGCATGTGTAGTGCAGCCAAGGCCCTTCCCACTGAGCAAAGAACAACATGGGTAACCCTTTGGAATCAACATGTGGAGTTATATCAAAGTGATAGTTCTTCCCCACCAGTCAAGTGCAAATTTCACTGAGCTACTGAAAAAGAATCTCTCGCACAGCTATTACACTGCATGCAGCAGGTGGGACAAATATGAATTTCTGCCATAATAGCTGGAATATCTTCATATCCATAACAATCTGATATTTGGTGGGCAACCCAGAGCAGGCCTACTTGGAAGTAAGCCCTATGTAACTGAATGGCGCTTACTCCCAGGAAAGTGTCATCAGGATTCAAACCTTTAACATTACTGTTTTAAGGCAACTGCATAAACATTATCACCACAATGAAATTACATACAGCAGAACAACAAAGTAGTCTTCTTGTGTTTTACTATAAATCAGAAAGGCAATATGGAAAGGGGGAACATGGTAGCCTCACAAGCACATGTGTTACTTTTTATAATTGCTATAGCTACAAACCCTTTAAGCTGTCATAATTTCCATAAGAACCTGCAGGAGTTTGGCAGACTCGAACACAGACTGCAGGGCGCTCTTCCAAGGCAAGTCACATGGATTATCTCTTGACTTACACCAGCATGTGTAAATCGGTTCCAGCCAATCACATTTCTGAATGTGAAAAGAAAATTAGGCCCTCAATCCCCAACATTCTGAAAAGAATTTCTCCCTTTCAGTAAAGAAGCTCAGAAGATATATAATGACCTTAGCACTGTAGGAGGCCACTGAATAAGTTTCAAACTTCATAAAGTTGGTGTTATACAGTATTAATGTTCAATCTAGTTAGAAAACCCTACTGAAAAAGAATCATTTAAAAGATGTGATTAGTGTGCTTAGGAACAAATATCTCGCACAAGTTCTGGTGATTAAATATGCAATGATGACAGCAAATGAAATGGATTATACAAACTAGAAAAATATAAATGTCTATCAAAGAAAGTTTAGTTTTTATTGCTGGCATCTCTATTTAAAATGATCAGAAAACAGATGTTGCAAAATAAAAAACAAGATCTCTGTCTGAGAACCCTGGAGAGCCACTGCCAGTTGGAGACGGCAATACTGATCTTGATAAACCAATGAACTTCTGGCATCTTCAGCTAAAAATACATGGTATTAGATGACATGAAGGACTTCTTCCTAAGACCCCGGAGAGCCACTCCCAGCCAGAGTATACAATACTAACCTGGATAGACCACTGCAAGGTTCCAAACTGCACAGAGCTCTCCTTCTTTACAAGCACAATTTATCTTACTTTACTGTCACAATTAGGCTAACAGAAAATTATATGGAAAACTATTGCTAATCATATTGATTTTTCAGTTCATCATAAATTCCCAATTAGAGCAATTTTCTGTTGAGGCATTATGTTTGTTCTCTGTTTTCTCTGGCAGTTATAATGCACTCTCAAAGGCTGTCTTATTTATTCTTATTTGTTTATTATTCAGATTTTTACCCCGCCCTCCCAGCCAAAGCTGGCTATGTGTATGGGGGGGTGTATGCTTGTGTTCTTTTAAAATACAACTTTTTTTTTTTAACAGGAGCTGTATCCTTCCTTCATCTCTGTTGTTAGTGCTGGGCAGAAGAAAGAGGTCTACCAAAGGACTCTAAGAGCAATGCACTGAAGGGTTTTGTATCTAAAGCAATTGTAGCCCTGTACGCATAACCCCTCCAAGGCTGAGCAGGTAACAGGGTGGCAGCCCACCTCTATGTGACTGCCAGCTCATGAGCATGAGGACAACTCACACAGAGGAAGAGTCCACATGTACACTCTGTCTCCATGATCAGCAGTGTTTGGCAAGCTGTGCCTTGATGACGGGGTTAGAGGGTTAAGTGTGGACATTTTTGTCTGCATGTTCACACAAGCAGACATCCCAGTGACTGTGTGGAAGCAGGGGGGCAGGGTGAGTGCAATCATGCCCATTCTCCCTCTCCATGGTTAACCTGTGGAGGGGTCATGTGCAGGGCTTTTTTTCCTGGGGGAATGCACCGGAACACAACAATAAAATTATTTTTAAAATGTTTAAAAGTTCATGAGTTTCAGTATACAGATTGAAAATTTCATTTCCCTCTTGAAAGTTGTGGTATTTCTTCTTCTTCTTCTTCTTTTTAAAAAAGCCCTTGTCGTGTGTATGGGGCTTTTTAGGGGGTGGGTAGGAGAGAACTGAGTTTTAACACAAAGTGCCAGAAGGTATGCTGTCTTGGAGCCCCGTTTCCTCTTCCAGCCTGTGGTCTTTTCTGTACTAAAGGGAGAGGCTAAGCCCTTCTTAGACTACAAAGCAGCCACCAGGCAGAGAACACATTGAGTAGCTCCTTACGTTAGCCATACATGAAGCAACCACTGGTCATTCCTTACTGATCCAGTGTAACTCCCTGTTGGCCCAAGACTAGTGCCAAAATGTGGAGCCTAATTCTGGGCCCCGGGCCCAATTTTGAGGTTGTGGGCAGGATATTTTTCTGTAAGATTAGGAGACCTATAATTTTATGACCACTAGAGACCTGGTCATATCCTGCCGCCCACATTCTCTACCCAATTCCATCCTACCCTCACTTTTTACTCTCCACACACAGATATCGTATTTTCAAACAGAGGGCATAGTAACCATTTAATTTTTGGTACTTTCAGATATTTAAAACAAAAATGTTGTCCTTCAGTGTGACATTCTTCATTTTCTTCCTTTTTGCTTGACAACTTCGTGTGTAAACTCGCAACTACATTAAAAGGTCACACGATAAACTAGATTTGTGTAACAATTTTAGACTGAAGCACAGAGGCCAAAAGTAATATATTTTTTAATCTTTTAAGCATGTTTCAACTATATATGTAACAAATTGGTGATTTGCATCATTCCAGTTGCTTTCGATATACCGAACAGTATCCTTGTGTTACATCCTGATGCATCAGACCTAAGGCTGATTCTTACAGTATTTTGTAACATGGTTATTGGCTGTGTGTGCCAAGGTCCTATGTAGCAATGGCAATATTTGACCTAGTGTTTCATCTGCTCCATCCATGCGGTCTCAATCCCCACCATTGAGTTTTCAAATTTAATTTGGTGGAATCACAAAATCAACATAAGAACCAACAACTGGTTAATACAATCTGAGATTCTGTAGGTTTGATTTTTAACATACTAGCTGTCCATCAGCTGATGCATCTAAATATGTGTTAAAAATTAGAGATTCGTAGGATCACAAGCATCCCAAAGACCATCAAGTCCAACTATGAGTTGCAAGGGAGGGGCTGTGGCTCAGCGGTGGAGCATCTGCTTGGCATGCAGCAGGTCACAGGTTCAGTCCCTGACATCTCCAGTAAAAAGGACCAGGCAGTAGGTGATGTGAAAGACCTCTGCCTGAGATCCTGGAGAGACACTGCCAGTCTGAGTAGACAATACTGACCTTAATCAGAACAATGGTCTGATTCAGTATGAAGCAGATTCAGAGGAGGACTGGGCTCACACCTCCACCTTGCAACACATCTGACTTTTGCACACCACCACTAGATACCAACTTGACAGCAGTCAGGTGTTTGCAAAACACACAACTTCAGGCCACAGTGCCATCCTAAGCAGAGTCACACCCATCTAAATCTACTGAAGTCAATGATCTTAGAAAAGTGCCTAGAATTGCACTGTCAAGCAAAGAAATCAAGATTACAGAGGAAGCCACCAAATCTTCATGGCCTGGGCTAAAATTCGTTCTTTTTTCAGATTTTACAAATATTGATCTGCAGCCTGAGATGAAACATAAAGTGTCAATCCATACAGTTCACAAGAAGACAGTTTTTATAAGACACATTAGCCAATAACATACAGCTAGTCATATCAGTTTTTGATAACTCTCTGGTAGGGAAAGAGGAATTCAAGCTTCTGAAAAGAGCCATAAACATACAGTTATCCAGCCTTGCAATGCACAGGATTGCAGATGTTGCCTACGACCCATGCCTGAATTAAATGCGCTCATATCTGTTGAGATCAGTGATGCAAGCCTGCTTAACTCTGCATTGGGCTGTGACCTTGATCATTTGTCTTAAAGTGAGACCAAATTAGTAATACAGGCATACAGTTTAGAGTTAATATAACCTTGATATGAACAGAAAGGCTCCCTCCTGCCTGAGATGTAGTCCTTAGAACGGCAAAAGTCGGATCTGGGAGAATTCCCACTCGCTAAGTGACCTTGGGCCAGCCATTCTCTCTCTCCTCCTAACCTACCACAAGCAGTTGCTGTGAGAATAAAACAGAGGAGAGGAATACAAAGTAAACTGCTGTAGGCCCCATGAAGGAGCAAGGCTGGGTATAAAGGAAGACAATAAACAAGCAAACAAATACAATGAAAATAGGACAGAGCGGACTGACATCCTTTTAACAGACTTTTCAAGTCAAAATTATGCTGGCGGTCATCCTATTTTATTAGCAGTTGCATCAAAGTTAGAAAGTTTGAGCCTTGTTATGGGTCTGTCACTGTTTGGTTAAGTGGTGCTGCTCAGACCTGTTGACAAGACAGACAAGAGGTTCGCATGAGAAGACCACGAGCACTGACGCTCTCTATCTCCTCCAGGCGCATAAATCTGTGTCATGGTCTCAAGGAGCTGGCCTTGGGACAGCCAAGCTCTCTCCACTGTGGCCTCTTGTTGTTAAAATGATTGTTTTGGCAGTCAAGTAAAATAAAGGGATTCACTTCCAGCACTGCGGAAACAGAGCACACACACTCCACGTACCATCTCTTTTTGAAGTCTGGAAAGTCACAGACACACTTTCTGGTCTTTAATAAACTTGGGGAAAGCGTGTTTACAACACACAGACTCCACAGAGGTACAGATTTTAATGCTATGTAACATTTCAGCAAACTAAAATACATTAAATGCAGTAATCCACGTTCTTATTTTTTTTAAGTGCACAATTCAGACCATGTCCAGCATATTCAAAGTTCCATTCACTTCTGTGGGAAGGTGAATTGCTTTTAATTAAAATCAGTGGGGCTTACTTGGGCTGGATTATGTTTATATCCAAAATCTGCCTTCTCACACATACCAAAGTGGTGAGGAATGTGAGCTATATAAACTGTAATCAAAATTCTATATTCTGCAGCAAATAGTCTGTGGCGCTCCCCCCCCCTCGCATTTTACTTTAGCAGTTTCCAGCAATGGGAACCAAGACCTGTCTGTCTAGCAGAAACTTTCACAACTCTCAAGCAAATGGGGGAGGAAAAAGGGGGAAAAGAACCCCCCTAACCCACTCCAGTGATCCCAAATGTGTATTAAAACACAAACACACAAACACACACAAAGCAGTTAACTTACCTGACCCCCACCTGTGGGAACGGTGGGGGGGGAGAGAAAAGTCAACTTATGTAAGTTACAAACACACTTGGGAGGGCAGAAAACAAAACACGCCAAAGGCAGAGGAAACTTCCAAGAAAAGAGGAGAAACTTACAAGGCAGCCTGCACGCGGCTGGCTGGCTGGCTGGCTGGCTGGCTGGCTGGCCGGGGAGCCCGGAGGCGGTTGTGCAACTGCAGATGCTTGAAAGCTGCCCTCTGCCTCTCCGTCCGCTGGGCTAAGCAGCGGCACCGACCAGCCGAGGAACCCGGGCAAGCCACGCTCCGGACCTTCGTAGCGGGCAGCGGCAGCCCCCTGGAGCTCAGCCCAGTCCCTTGGGTGAGGCGCGCCGGACTGTCATAGGCTTGGCTTCGCCTGGCTTCCCTCCTGGATTTATAGCTAAGGGCGCTGCTCGCTACACGGTTTGTTTCCCATCTCACTCACTCCACCCGCCCCGATCCCTCCTGGGAGACCCCTTCTGGCCATCTCCGCTCCCCCCGCCCCGCTTCCCCTCCCAGCACATGATTCCGCCTCAGCACGCGGACCCGCACACATCCCCCCCCCCAACACACACAGACACACCCACCCCAACTGCCCTTAATCGAATCGCTCCTGATTGACACTCGTGTGTCTCTTGCTGCTGGTAGCCTCGGGCTCCTGCTTTGGGTTTCTGTCGCAGCAGAGAAATGATTAATCAGCCAATGGTTCTTCTTGGGGGGAAAAGTTTCATTTCATCTTTTGATGAGCCACTTTGGATCAGGAACTTCTGGTCCTTTTGACTCCAGAACTGGGGGAGGGGGGAGGGAGGGAAAGACAGACGGAAGGATGAATGAAACTGGAGGGGGAGAGGGAGGGAAAGACAGACGGGCCGCTGTTTAAAGCCCCAAGGATGGAATCTGCAAAGTTTGGAATCCCTGCTCTTAGGAGTGGTTTCTTGCATTGGAGTTTCGTTCAAGTTGCAGGTAAGGAAACCCAGCCCTTCTTGAATGAAACGCATGGATTTCTACCCGCCCCCCAGCACTAATGCACAAAACCTCAGAGAAAGAGATCAAGATGGATAGTCCTGTTAGTCTTTCTGGGGGAGAGGTTCACAAGTAGAGAGCATCTACCTTCCTTCATTGATGCCCAGAGACTGAAGTAAGGTAAAACAATAAGTGAGGGGGTTACAGGGTTTTACAAAAAGAATTAGATCCAAACTCATTAATCAACATAAGAAGAGCCCTGCTGGATCAGACCAGTAGTTGATCTAGTCCAGCGGGCTGTCTCACACAGTGGCTAGCCAGTTCCTCTGGGTGGCCAACAACAGGTGATAGTGGTGGCTGAAGCCTTCCCCTGATGTTGCCTCCTGGGCCTGGCTCTGGGGTTCAGAGGTTTAGTGCCTCTGAATGTGGATGTCTCCCTCAGTCACCATGGCTAGTCTCCATTGATAGACTTATCCTCCATGAGTTTACCTGATCCCCTTTTAAAGCTGTTTATCCCTGAGGCCATCATTACATCCTCTGGCAACGAATTCCACATTGTAATCACTGTCTGTGTAAAGTACTATTTCCTTTTGTCCATCCTGAAACTACTGCCCATCAGATTCATTGCATGCCCTCCAGTTCTAGCATTTTGGGAGAGGGAGAAAAATTTCTCTTTGTCAACTCTCTTCACCCCATGCATACGTTTATAAACCTCTATTATGTCCCCCTCCCCCCTTACTTGTCTTTTTTCTAAACTGAAAAGTCCCAGGCTCTTCAGTCTTTCCTCACAGGGAAGGTGCTCCAACACCCTAATAATCTCCGTTGCCCTCCTCTGTACTTTTTCCATCTCTCCAGTGTTCTTTTTGGAATATGGTGACCAGAAGTGTACACAGTATTATAAATGAGGCCACGCCCATAGATCTATACAGGGGGACTACAATATTGGCTGTTTTATTCTCAGTCCCTTTCCTAATAATCCCTAACATACAGTTTTGCTTTCTTCACTGCTGCAGCACACCGGGCTGACACTTTCATTGTGTTATTCACTACAATCCCAAGATATTTTCCCCTCTCACTCAGCAAGTTCGGACCTCATTAGCCTATACTTGAAGATGGGATTTTTTTTTGTCCCAATGTGCATTGCCTTACACTTACCAACATTGAAATACATTTGCCACATTGTCACTCACTCACTCAGTCTGCGAAGGTCCTCTTGGAGTTCTTCATGGTCAGCCTTGGTTTTCACCAGCACAAATTATTTGGTGCCATCTGCAAACCTGGCCACTACTTCCAGATCATTTATGAATAAATTAATCCTTGCGGGACTCCACTTCTTACTTCCCTCCATTGTGAGAACTTTCCATTGATTCCTACTCTTTGCTTCCTGTCACTTAGCCAGTTTTTAATCCATAAGAGAACCCATCATTTTATTCCATGACTGTTTAATTTATTCAGGAGTCTTTGGTCTTGTCAAAAGCCTTTTGAAAGTCCAGCTATATAATGTCTAGTGAGTCACCATTGTCTACATGCTTGTTCACTTTCTCAAAGGATTCCAAAAGGTTGGTGAGGCAGGGCTTCCCTTTGCAGAAGCCATGCTGATTTTTCCTCAGCAGGCTTTGTCTCTCTATATGACTAACAATTCTATCTTTGATTACAGTTTCTACTGATTTGCCTGTGACAGACATTAGGCTAACTAGCCTGTAATTTCCTGGTTCCCCTCTGGATCTTTTTTAAAAAATGGTGTCACAATTGCTACTTTCCAGTCTTCTGGTACAGTGGCTGAATTTAGTGATAGGTTTGTTGTTCAGTCACACAGTCGAGTCCGATTCTTCGCGACCCCATGGACCAGATTACGCCAGGCCCTCCTGTCTTCCGCTGTCCACTGAAGTTTGCTCAATTTCATGTTCGTTGCATCGTTGCATCAATTACACTGTCTAACCATCTCATCCTTTGCCGTCCCCTTCTTCTTTGACCTTCAATCTTTCCCATCATCAGGGTCTTCTCCAGTGAATGCTCCCTTCTCATTTGGTGGCCAAAGTATTTGAGCTTCCGCTTCAGGATCTGGCCTTCCAGGGAACAATCAGGGTTGATTTCTTTTAGGATTGACTGATTTGATCTCCTTGCAGTCCAAGGGACTCTCAAGAGTCTTCTCCAGCACCATAGTTTAAAAAGAATCTATTCTTCGGCGCTCGGCCTTCCTTATAGTCCAACTCTCGCAGCCATACATTACTACGGGGAATACCATTGCTTTGACCATGTGGACTTTTGTTGGCAAGGTGATGTCTCTGCTTTGTATCATGCTGTTTAGGTTTGCCATCGCTTTTCAAGGAGCAGGCGTCTTTTAATTTCATGGCTGCAGTCACCATCTGCAGTGATCTGGGATCCCAGGAACGTGAAGTCTGTCACTACTTCTACGACTACTTCTACGACTTCCCCTTCTAGTGATAGGTTACATATACAGATTAGTAGATCAACTATCTCACATCTGAGTTCCTTAAGAACTCTTGGGTGTACACCATCAGGACCTATCTGTTTTTAATTTACCTAGAAAGTCTATAACTTAAACTCTGGTCGCCCCAACTTGGCTCAGTTCTTCAGACTCCCTTCCTCAAAATAGGGGCTGTGGCATGGGTACATGTCCCATACTTTCTACAGTGAACACAGGGGAAAAAAAAGGTATTGAGCTTCTCTGCCATCTCCCCATCTTCCTTTAGCAATCCCTTTATTCCTTTGTTGTCCAAAAGGCCCCACTGCTTCTCTGACTGGTTTCCTGCTTCAGGTATGTTTAAAGAAATCTTTATTGTTTGTCTCCTCAGACCGGTGCCCTCTGACTGACTCTCTCCACAACCGCAGAAGACCTGTCAGCACAGGAATGGGACAGTTCTGGTAAGTCCCTGAAGATCTCTTCCCCAAACCTCTCTCTCTGCTCCAGCTTCTTCAGGTTAGCAAACCTAACCTCAAGCAAACCTGCTCCCTGAGAACCATGAGCTCCATGCAGCAAGCACACACCTACAATTTCCACCCAGATGGTAGATAATTGCACATGTGGCACTTTCTGGAGAACACTGGATAGCCCCCCACTCCTCCTCTGGCTTTCTACCTTCATAACTGAAGTAGAGTTGGATTTATACCCTGCCTTCACTTGGCGTCTCAGAGCAGCTTACAATCACCTTCCCTTCCTCTCCCCACAAGAGATATCCTGTGAGGTAGGTGGGGCTGGCCCAAGGTCAACCAGCAAACCTTTACAGCAGAGTGGGGATTCAAACCTGGGTCTCCCATGCTCTAAGAATTAGACCACACTGGCTGTGGTACTAATCAAGGATGTAGCCAAGTTCAAGCAATTTGCCATTTATATTCTTATTTTTGCTCATTTATTATCTGTTTTGCCTGTGCAAGTGTTTGATCAGAATAGCAGCTTTGAGAGGAGGAGGAGAAGAAGAAGAGTTGGATTTATACCCCGCCCTTCACTTGGAGTCTCAGAGCAGCTTACAATCTCCTTCCCTTCCTCTCCTCACAACAGATGCCCTGTGAGGTAGGTGGGGCTGAGAGAGCTCTGAGAGAACTGTTCTTGAGAGAACAGCTCTGAGAGATTTGTGACTGACCTGAGATCATCCAGCTGGCTTCATGTGGAGGAGTGGGGAATCAAACCCAGTTCTCCAGATTAGAGTTGGCTGCTCTTAACTACTCCACCAAACTGGTTAGTGGTTTAAAGTTATCTATAGTGATGCATGGTCCTCAGGTTTGATTTTCAGGCTAAGAGCCACAGCCAAGAGCCCTTTGACTCTCGCCCTTTGGCTAGTGCCAAAGGCTCATGCCTCTGCCTAGGAGAAGCCTTACAGTTCAGAGGCCCACAGCCCCGGCCTCCCAGCAGCAACAGCAGTGGGTGGGGCCTACAATCAGCCCCATACAAACAGACCTTGCTCAGTGAGCAGCAGATCAGACAAAAGACCCAAACAGGGCCAGAGAAAAACACCACTCTCCAGCAGGGTACAAGCACCCACTGACCCTCAAACTCTGTCCTCTCACAAAGCAGCCCCAGTTAATGTTCCCCAGTAGTTTAGCAGTTTCAGAAAGGCAAAAAAACCTCACTCACTTTCCCAACAGCTCTCTCCTGGATTCTTTCTCCCATCCCAGCTGGCTCAGTAGTATTCAGGTATTTGAGCCCAGTAGGTAACAGTAAGAAGCTGACAACTGATGAAGGTGAGGGACTTCTATGTTAATTGAAAGGTTTTTTGGTGTGCCAGGGGTGTTTTCACAGACACTAATGTGTACAAGAGTGAAATGTTAATGTGGGATAGAATGGAAAGTAATTTTAATAGTTAAACAGAACCTCCATGTTTAGGAGCACTGTGTGCTGGAATTCCAGATGGGCTGCTGTCTTCACGCCCCATTTGGGAAGTGAATGACCAGAAGTACCCAACTGGCAGATATTTAAACAGAATGCTGGACTATGGCATGATTCAGCAAGCCAGTTTTGATATTGCTATGAATGTACATTCTAGCCATTATAAGTATTACATTCTGAATTATAGAAATGGAAACATCTGTTCACAAAGTATATTCCTTGACTCTCGTCCTGCTTTGTTATAAGGAACTGACAGAAGAAGCCCCCAAGCCAGCTTTTTGTCTGTAGGTCAATATTTGTTCTCAGAAATGTGTATGTTATAATGTGTTTTTGGATGGGATGCTCTGCACTAACTGTCCAGATACTAGCTACCTATCAGTATAATATTTAATATAATTGGTATAACATTTCGTCAAAGGTATCTCTTAGACAGCAGATCTTCTTCCAAACTCTAACTTAATAAAGCCTGCATCACACCTCCTCTGCTCCATTTCGAAACCAAAAAAATTCAGGCTATAGCTGTTTTCAGGTGTTCTGTTTTTGGGCACTCCCAGGGCTTTTTTTGTAGAAAAAGCCCAGCAGGAACTCATTAGCATATTAGGCCACACCTCTGGCAGAACAGCTCATTACCATATTAGGCCACACCCCCATGTTACCAGAAGTGTAGTCATCCAGCCACACCCCCCTTTTGCTTCTTATTCTGTTTACCCTGTTTGTTATCAAAACCCAGGGCTTTTTTTGGAGCAGGAACACCTTTACATGTTAGGCCACACACCCCAATGTAGCCAGTCCTAATGAATTTCTGCTGTTGGGTGTGGCCTTTTATGCTAATGAGTTCCTGCTGGGCGTGGCCAACTCAGGAGCCTGCGGGAACTCTGTTCCTGCCCAAAAATAGCCCTGGGCACCCCTATCTTGCATATCAGGAGTGTGTACTATGCATGATTGTCTTGATACATGTGATTGCTGTTTCATTTGAAAGGGGAGACATGCATATTCTACAGCTTCACTATGTGCCAATGCATATCCTTGAAGTTCTAGGGTTTTAGTAGCATCTAATGTGGCTGGAAAATATGCATATTGCCCATTTCACACACAAAAATGGTCATCACGCCTATCAAGAGGATTAAGTATAGGGTATTCTCATGGACTGTGAGAGGCGTGCCAGAAACATAATACTTATCATGTCTAACAACAGCGTTTGCTCCATATCAGGTCGTAAGCAGAATTCTGCTGAATCCGAAAGTTTGCTCACTACTTTGTGACTTTTTGTTGCTCCTTATAAATATATTCCCTTGCCATTGCTTTTCAGATTTATTTGCTGGTAACCAATGGGCTGGACTCCTTCCAACTAAGCAAGAGGAGCCTTCCTCTAACTGAGCAAGCATTCCTCTAACTGCACCAGGCTATTTGTACTGAAGGAGGATTCCTCACCTAAAGGAAGGGAATCATTGGATACAACCCAGTGACATTTACAAAACCAGGAAAACAAATGTCTGGCTTGCAATACAGCAAATGAAAATTAGACCATCAAGCCAGTGATAAAGTTTACACAGTGAAATGGACTATGAAAAATAAGATTATCTCATGGCTGGCTAGTTTATATGTGATTTGACAAGATGGTTCCCACCACATGCACTCACATTTTATGGAGCGAATTTCTTGTAATATTGAGCTCCCTTGTAAGTCATATGTTTGTACTTATCAGCAAGAAGGTAATGAAGTTTCAGAGCCCCTCCTGTTAAGTATTCATCTACAAATTCTGCCAAAAACTCTTTGTCTAACAAAGGAATATAATGAAGAGCAATGGATCATGTACATTTACCTTCCAGGCCATGAATATAAATGTAGCTATGTATGTGGGTTGTTGCACACTTTCCTCCATACAAGTTTATGGTATTAATTGAAAGGTATAGCCATAAATGCCCCCCTCAAAGGAAAACCATTCCCATTTGTTTTATCACTGTATCTTTTTTATAACATTTTTATTTTTTGTTGTAATATACTCAAGTTTGTACAAAATATTAACATATTAACATTTACAACCAACAACAACTAATATTTTGCGTTTTGAAGTGAAGAACAAATAACATACATGAAACTAATCTCTTCATATAAACAGTAGGTCAAGCCAATGTGAAATAAGCAAACGAGTCTCCATTTTTTGAATAATATTAACCTTGTTAGCATTTGTATGACCCACAATTATTTTAACAAAAGGTGACCATTTTTTAAGAAAAAGGGATTTACATCTAGGTGAATTTAAATATACCAGTTCTATCATAAGTTTGTCAAAAACAAAATAGTCCCATGCCTTGTTTTTCCAGGACTGAGAAGTGGGTATCCCATTTTCTTTCCATTTAGAAGCCAAAACAGTCTTAGCAACTGCAAACAAGCTCACAGCTAGTTCTTGCAAGTGGTTAGATATCTGAACTTCGTCCCATAGATTTAATAGTACAATTTTTGGTGATTGTGGAATTTGAAACTCTATTATAGTACTGACCTCTTTCACTATTTGATTCCAGAACAGTTTTACAACCAGACAGATCCACCAAGCATGAAAAAAGTACCTCTATCTCCACAATCTGCTTGTAAGTTGCTAATTGTATATTTAGAGAGGGAGAAAGATACGTAGAAGAGTTCCAAACTTGAGACCATTGGTCTTCATCTAGTTCCTGGGATAAATCCTTATGCCAAGCCTTTTGATAATTTAACAAGCTTGGCCTTTTTGAGTCAAGCAAAAGCAAATATATTTTGGAAATCAAACCTTTGACAGGATGTGAATCGCTTTTCAAACTCAGTAAGAGTTAAAAGTAAACCTACAAATGTCTGAGAATTCAATAAGTTACATACTTGAAAATATTCAGGCCATGGAAGTGATGTTCTGTGTGGCTCTTCAAGGGCTGTTTTTTTCCTTCATATATCCTTGCGATGTAATATCTATAAGTCTTGTTATATTAAACTTCCTCCAGTTTCGAAAAGAACTATGCCAAGCTGGCTGAAACCACTTTTGCCCTGTGAAATTAGCTAGAGGAGATATATGTGAAGATAACAATCTACAATACCTATTCCAAACCTTAAAAGTGGCCTTTAAAAAAAAGGTGAACTGAATGATTTATAAGTTCTATGGTTCCACAAAGATTCATGAAAAGATTTAGTAGGAAGAAATGATTCCTCAATGTCTTTCCATTCTGCTTTATATGAGTTTCTACATTGTTTAACTAAGTTAGACAAAATTGTAGAATCATAATAAATTTGTACATCTGGGACCGCAAGGCCTCCATGCTTTAAAGGTCTTTTTAAAATCGTAAGGTTGATACATGGCTTTTTAAAATATCAGATGAAGTTAGTAAGGTCTTTTTGCCATTTCTTAAGAAGAGAAGTTGGTAGTATGATAGGAATTGCTCTCATATAGAAAGGCATTTTAGGAAGAATCAAAGATTTCAAGACTTTGATGCATTCAAGAAGAGTTAGATTTAGATCAGACCAATGTTTTAGAAGGTCAAGAATTTGTGAAGAAATAGTCAGATGATTCAATTTTAAAAGATCTATCAAATCTAAGGGAAAATGGACTCTCAAATATCTGAATGAGATTACCCATTTATACTCAAAATTAGTTCTGACAAATGTTTTGGTTTCTTTAGTTAAATTAATGGGATATAATAGTGTTTTATCCATATTAATTTTAAGCCCAGAGACTAAACTAAAATTCTTTAGGTGATACTCTATTCATGTAAGTGACTCCTTTGGGTTTGATATATACAAAATCATATCATCAGCAAACAAACTGATTTCTACTGTATGTTTACCTACAGAAATTCCTTCGTGAAGAGGCTTGTCTCTTAAGAAATATGCAAGGGGTTCCACTACTATAGCAAATAAAAGCGGACACAAGGGGCACCCCTGTCTAGTGCCCCTAGCCATGGACTGAAATGGGGAATTTGCCTCATTAATTCTCAATAAAAAATTTGGTGCAGAGTAAAGAGCTTGAATTACATTGATAATTTTTCCCCATTGTTCATGTGTTTCAAAAGCGCAAGGAGATATTGATGTTCAACAGTATCAAACACTTTTTCAATGTCAAGCTATACAAAAATTGACGTCAGAGTTGGATTTGCTATGCTGTATAATGTTAAGGGCTTTCCTAATATTATCAGTCATATCTCTCTGGAGAATGAAACCTGTGGGATCTTTTGCAATATAGTCTCCTACAATTTGGTTGAGTCTACGAGAAAGAATGTTAGTGAATAGTTTGTAATCGTTGTTTAACAATGAGATTGGATGGAAAGTTTTTGGATCTTCAGAATTACAGTCCTTTTTGTGAATTAAAGTAACTTTAGCCAAACACCATGATTGAGGAATTATACCCAAATCTAGTACTGAATTATATAAATTTAGTAAGATGGGAGATAATGAAGTCATGAAATGTTTATAATATTCTGAAGTATACCCGTCCAATGCTGGTGAGTCTTCATAGCCCTAATAGCATTTTGTAATTCAATCTCATCAGTTGGATGTTCTAAATATTTTTGAGGTAATTCAGTTAAAATCTTAATAGACTTATTGGACTTAAGAAAATGATCTGTTAATTGTGGATAAGGATTTACAGAAGTATATAACTGAGAATAGTAATTCATAAAGATATTTAAAATTGATTTAGATGTTGTATGTAAAGTACCCTTAGCGTCACGTATTCCTTTTATGCCAGAGTCCGTTCTCTTTTTTTTTTACCTTCCACATTAATATATGCAATGCTTTAGGATTGTTGTGCCAGTAAGCTTGTTTTAAATACAATATTTTTTTTTATATTGAATGTACCTCCAGCGCAGGAGCTTCGCTCTCTGCTGGAGAAAATCACAGCGACTTATAATAAGCTTGATGCACAACAAGCGCAAATGGTGTTAAATGCACAGAAAATTGAAAAAGCGGAGCAGGAGCTCAAAGAGATTTATTCCAACTCGAAAAAGGTGACTAAAAAACTGCAGGCGCTGGAGAAAAAGTGTCAAATCGAAGAATCTTGTGTGTTACAGCTGCAAATGGAAAGGGCGAGCTATGTCCTGAGACTTCAAGGGATTAAAGAGGAGAAAGGGGAGAATCTAAGACAGATTGTTGGTGATTTGTTGGCCCTTTCGACAGAGATGACATCAGAGCAACTTCAAAGCGAAATAGATACGGTCTTTAGATCGTACTCTGAATTCATCAGAAAGAATAATCTGCCCGGGGAATTTACAGTTAGATTCTCCTGAAGGAGAGTGAGAGATCAGCTATTGAAAGCGACCAATGGAACTACCTTGAAACTGAAAGACAAAGAGATTAAAGTCTTGAAGGACATTCCATTTGAGATAAGAAGGAAATACAGAGACTTGGTGTTATTTTTACAAAGCCATAAGGTTGCCTACAGATGGCTGGTACCTGAGGGGCTAATCTTTCGATATGCAAATAGCAAAGAACGGATTGACTCTGTTGAAAAGGCTTGTGAATATTTGTGTCAGCACAATCATCCATCAGGAGGGGGAGAAGGGACTCCCGATAGTACCAAGGAGAGCAAAGAAGAAGGAGAGACTGGATCTTCAGAAGAGGACTCGGACTCTACACTTGGGGCTGTTGCCCCCAAATCAAGCTATCATTTGAGGGAGAAAAAAGGGGGAAAGTAGAGTGTTAATATCATCTGGAGTACTTAAGAAAAATATGTATTGCAGGGTGCAGCTCTTTATGAAATTGAAATTGCTGGTGAAAAGGGATATGTCTTATTAGCAAGATGATCAATTCTAGTGAAAGTCAATTCGCATTTAAGAAGCAGAATTATCAAGTTAATATGTTTGTATGATCACCGACTCTTGGGATTCAGAGGGTTTTCTTTTCTTTCTCCCATAGAATGTAGTCCTTATCCCTGTTTTCTGTATTGTAGTTTTATTAGTTTGTTTAGAAAAAAGCAATAAAAAATCCCCTTGGGGGCCAAAAAAAAGAATGTACCTCCAGGGGGGCCAAAAAAAAGAATGTACCTCCAGCGCCTGAAGTTGTTTTCTTTCTAGTTTTAGTAGCTTATATATGCTGGAGCTGCAAGTTTTCTTATGTTGGGCTTCTAAAATTTTAATCTTATCCAGAATCTGTTGCTTGAGTTCTTGTTTCTTCTTCTTTTAAGCCGCAGAAATTGATACAAGTTTGCCTCTGAGCACGTCTTTCTATGTGTTAAATTTAAAGAATTCTTGAGTTTCTGATTCAATCTTTTTAATTATATCTGGATTTTTAATAAGAAATTTAATAAGAAACCTCCAGGTAAAACTTCTGTCTGTGTCATTCTTTAGACTTTCTTCTCACCCTTTTAGATCTCCAAGCCGTACCTGGAGGCTGGCAACCATACCCCCCAAAAGGCCAATAACAGTAACTGGGGAATTCCAAACAGAACAAAAATAGTCTTCACCCACTGGTAGAAGAGAACAGTTATGGAGGAAGACTGATGAAGTGGTCAAACATTATGTGGATCGTAGAATCAGAAAGAGATGCATATGAATAATATCATAATCTACATTCTACCATTATAGCTCTATTTTGAGTGTTTGAAATACATTGGCCGCGTTCAGACTGGCAGTTTGGCCCGATATAGGCACGTTTCACAAATGGATTAAAGGGGCCAGTTCACACAGGCACAGCTGTCAGACGTTCCCCAGCTATACTCGACCCATCTTGTAATGCTTCCCTCCTGAGTTTAAAAAGTACCAGGTGAAAGTGGTACCAAACCCTGAAGCGCGTGTTGATCCCGCTTCCCGGATGTGTGTGTGCACGCTAAAAGCTGCATGAACAAGCCGCATTGATAATTGCTGCTGCGCCTGTGCACCTATGCGCCTATGTGAGAAAAAACCGCTTACAGCCGCCAGGGGTGGGCCAACAGTGCGAACGCTCCCTTGTGCCTCCTCCCTGGTATGCTTCTGCATCAGTCGGTGCAGTGTGACTGGGAATACCGGGAACACATTGTTCCAGGTCTTTTTGCCATGACTTCCTTGCACTTCATACTGCCAGTCTGACCTCAGCCATTATTGTAGCTATTTTTTGTAACACTTTAACATAGGATGGCATTATTGATTCCATATTGCAGACTGGAGACTTGAAGTTCATGGTTAAAATATATGAACTGGTAACTTCCTTTTTTATTTTTCTAACCTGCAGCCTGGGCCTAGGCATGTTTATTTGAAATTATGTAAACTGACTTGCTCCTAAGTAAGCAAGTCAATGGACTTGCTTCAAAGTAAGTGCTGCAGGACTGTACATAAACTGTCTTGTCCTTAGTCACCATATTACATATTTTTGATCAAACCTTAATCATTTGTAGAAGCTCAAAATAATGACGATGATCATGGGAGTCATGAGGATGGCTTCTAACTTAATATAAGACGTAACAGCTCAGTTCTGCATTATTGTTCAAGCCAAAATGACATATGTTCCTCAGCAGATGTTCATGTATATTCAATGGGAGTAGTCTGGCAGCATGTTACACACATCTGTTTGCTAACTCAGAAATTCAAATGCAATTTCGGACCCCTTCCAAGGAGTATCACAGGTCTTTTAAAGTAGTAAATGGGCTACTTGGAGATTTAAAAACAGGTGTTATGGACTTCACATGTTCTTAGGTTGCAGATCAGGAGCTTCTGTGTTTCTGTCAGTAGGAATGTTTTAGAAACTGGTGCTCTGGAAAGCTGGAATACATTAAGAGTTGTTTTACACAAGATGAATTTCCTAAGCAGTGATTCAGTTAGCAATGGATTTGAAAGCATGCCTTACTTCTGTAAAACATAATGTAGATATAGTATTTCTCATTTAACAAGAAGGGAAAATATCTTATTTCTACCAGGACTTTGTTGTGAAATCTGCAGAGGCCTCTTTCTGTTTAAAATGTGTCAGCTTGGGAACATTCATTTTTAATGTATTAACTAGCTGGCCACAACAGTAATTTGTACTTATTAAAGCCATGTTTATCTAGAGCAGAGGATGTAGTTGAAGTTCTTCTTGTCAGAGATATCAAAGGAATGACGATAGGAATGCCAGTGTTCTTTTTTTTTTTCTCCTTAGGCCAAATTTGCATGAACAGCATTCTCATACTTGTTTGGTATATACTGAAGGAGAGAGAAGGAAAGAAAAGGGAAGGATGCAGTTGCAGTCTTCTTGCTTGGAAATTCTTTGGAGCATCACATTAAGTGTGAACAACTGACCATCCTCTAGGGCCGTGCTTGATCCATAATCTTGAATCCTTAACAGTTTGAGAGGGTAGCCATGGTGGGTCTGCAGTAGGACAGTTAGATTCAAGGCCAGTAGCACCCTAGAGACCAACACAATTTTTGGAGTCGAAGCTTTCGAGAGTCAAAGCTCCCTTCACCAGATATGAATAGGAATGGAGATCTCTGAGTCTTTCCATCTCAGTCTGGAGGTGGGCGGGGTGTTCTAAAGAAGGAACTCAGGATGCAAAGGTACATGCATATTGTGTAATCAGCTTGGTTAGAGCAGAGGGGAAATGCTGTATAGCTCAATAGAGCTAAAAGGAGTTGTTCCCTAATGTTATGGGGAAATATGGTTCCACTTAAGATATTGTGGATACTTGAATATCCAAACAGCACCACCTAATTAACAGGGGACACAATCTACAGGGAAGTTCTAAAGTATCTTGCTCAAAAATGGCAAATTTATAAGAGAATTCTGATGGGCTGTGCTCAGTTTCTCCCATTCTAGTGCTATTAATGGTACCCCAAATCCATTGCCTTGGGAGCAGATTTGGTCTGTCTCATGATGGAGTTGTCTCTGTCCTTCCACTTGAGTGTAGTAGATTTCTACAAGGGACAGGAAACAACCATTTATATTAAATTCTTCATGTTACCCCCTTTGTAGTGTATTTATCATTGTATTTACTGTCATATCAAGTGGAGTTGACATGTTTATGGTATGTGAGGCCTAGCAGAATTGGATGATTGTAAGGTTGCCAGCCTCCAGGTGGGGCCTGGATATCTTCCATTTTTGCAACTGATCTCCAGCTGACAGAGATCAACTCCCCTGGAAAAAATGGCTGCTTTGAAGGGTCGACTATGTAGCATTGTACCATCCTGAGTCCCCTCCCCTCCCCAAACCCCACCCTCTCCTGGATCAACCTCCAAAGTCCCCAGGTATTTTCCAACCCAGACCTGGAAACCATAGATTTTCTTTAGGATTTTAGACAAAATATAGGGATGGATTTCTGCAGTAAATTTACATTGTGCTAACCTGATTTAACTCAAATTTTACATGTTGTCAGATTTGCAGAGAAATGTTTATGCATTCTTTATAGCAATGTTTCAGTACTTGGGATGAACTTTAAATGTTGAAAGTTACCCATATTACCGCTTGAAGGTATCAAAAGAAAAGCTGAGTCTGTACTGCCAGTGAAAAATCCTCTGACTGGGCAATTTCTGCAAATCCCAGAAAAGCCCTGTTCTAAGGCAGAGCCCCATATGGTTGGGAATAGGATCCACAAGAATCTCCATTTGAACTTCCCCACTCACTTCAGGATCTGGGAATGTGTCACATATTCAGTAGAACAGACTGCTTTAAAAACGTGAAGACAAAATCATGACTTCATCATATTTAGAAGGGTATCATTCTATTTAGGATTTAACTTGACAATTCGAATACATAGTCAAAGCATCCACTCAAAAAGAGTTCACCTTTGAACTAGGTCTAACAATATGGGGGTTTTCATTAACCTAGAACAAGAACATTAACCAATTTTAACGAATTAACCAGATAGTGAATAACTGTTCATTTGTCATAACTGAGAAATTAACTTTTCTATCAATACTTCATTCTATAACATTTGTCAGCCTTTCACCCAGAATTGGTATGCACACATGAAAACAGTGGTTCTAAATAAATAAGCACAATTTCTTTTTTTAAAACATTTGTACCCTACTTTTCCTCTTGAAAATAGGGTTCCAAATTGGCGTAAGAATAATGTTTTCTGAGCTGTGAAAAAACTGAAAGTGTGGTGTAGAGGTTGTCAGACTAGAATCTGGAAAACCCAGGTTCGAATCCCCACTTGTGCTATGACAGCTTGGTGGGTGATCTTGGGCCAATCACACTCTCTCTGTCTAACCTACCTACAGGGTTGTTATGAGGATAAAATGGAGGAGAGGAGAACAATGTAAGCCACTTTGGGTCCCCACTGGGGATAAATGAAGTAAATAAAACAAACACACTTTTACTGGATTTAGGGATTGACTAATATAAATGAGTTGATAGCAACCTTCCTATGCTTTATAGTACATATATGTGATTTACTAAACCCCTTTTCAGTCATTACAATTTTGGTGCTCCAAGCATATACCAGAGGGGATCACACTGTGATCCTCCCGATACATGAAATAACTAGTGTGTGAAAAAGACAACATATGTATTTTCCATCCCTAGTACACACAATCAGACACACAGGTTTATTTAGGGTGTTTGCACATGCTAAAGCTAAAAAAAAACACATGCACTTTGCCTTATTTACATAAAATGGTAACCAAACGTATTGAGAGGGCTGAAGATCTTTCCTTATGTATGCTCTGAGCACCAAGATTGTAACAACTGAGAAGGGCTTAAGACTGAGGCTTATACCAATATCAACAGACATTTAGTTACTTCAAATGCTCACAACTTCATTGAACAGAAGTGCCCATTTATCATCACTTGCAACTCTGTTCCTTTTTCTCCTTAGTCTGAGAGACCATGCTAAGGTATTTATCTTATGAGCAGTAAAAGTCTTAACTATTTAAACAGCTTATAAATGTTGTGGCATCTCCCAAACAACCTCACAAGCTATGGTAGGAGCATTTAGGGGATGGAATCTTTTCTACTCCCCTTCTGGACCAATAGTTACTCAATAAGGTATATAACTCCAGCCTGTCCCTAACCATGATGTTCTTTCAGATCCCTCTAAGTAGTAACACTGGGGAATCAGCAGTTTACACAGCAAGGCATAACATAGCTGAACTGGTGCTATTTTGAACAGACATCTTACTGTAGCATGAAATACTGAACCTGTTTTACATGGGATTGACCTCAGTTTAGACATCTAATGTTGAAAGCACCATAATTGTCTTTGGACAGAATTCTGCACTGTATACTTGGCATTCATATCACAGCTACAGCACTTTTTGGTGCTCCTATCTGTTAGGTTTACCAAACTATTGGAACATACTTTCCCTAGATTTAGGAACTAACACAGGGATAATATAAGGCAAAATAGAAGGGGTGGGACATAAAAATGTCAAATGCGAAAGTAAATATCATTTGTACTCTTGATGTAGTATAGTCCCTGGATTATGTTGTCATGAAATTCTAAAAGCTTCCAAGACACCTTTAACCATCAAACGTAATAGAAAAAAAAAACCCCAACAACCAGAGGACTGGCAGGGATTTGTGGGAGGTATCTCATTTTCCCTAGTATTTCTTCTTGCTTTCCCCCCAAAGCCCTCATAACTTCTCCACTTTTTCTGCTTTCTTCTCTCTTTCCCACTTAAAAGCCAACCTGCTTTATTTGCTCCTCTATCTTCAGTTTTCTCTCTTTCCTCCCTGCCCCTGGCAGCCTCAGCCTGTGAAAACTATGGCCCAGTTGTGCAGTGCTAGCCACTGGGATGAGCCCAGTTGCACCACGAGAACCCTCAAGGATTTGTGAGGGGCACCTGACTTTCCCCTGTATCCCCGTTTCCCTCCTCCTGGCAGCCCCCATATCCTCTCCTTTTCTCTGCTTCCATCTCTGCTCACTCATCCACCAACCTACATTTTATCTGTCCCAGAGTAGGGTTGCTAACTCTGGGTTGAGAAATTCCTGGAGATTTGGATGCAGAGCCTGGAGGACAGGGAATGGAGGAGGGGAGGGACCTCAGTGGGGTATAATGCCATAGAGCAATTGTTGTGTCCTGACATCAGGGGTATGAGCTGGCGAAGGCAGCCAAGCTCGCTCTCTGAGAACAATAGGGACTAGGTTCCTGAGCTCACCAGTAAAGAACCAATGGCAGCATTGGCGGGCAATTCAAACCCGCCAATAGGAACGGGGGGCATCCCCCCCCCCTTACTGTATATAGTTGGCCGCCGGCCATTACTGTTGTTCTTGTCTTGTGTGAAGTACGAATAAACGCGTCTTCTCTTATGTCGTCGTCTGAGTCATGAGGCCCGAAACCCAGTACTTTACAGTGGCGACGAGGATGGGATATCAATGCCTCCCTTGACTCCATGAACGACGAGAAGGACGACCAGGCCACCCGCCGAGCATCGCATCGCTGACCCCGAGAGCAGCACTGCACCGCTCGCCGAGCATCGCATCGCTGACCCAGAGAGCAGCACCGCACCGCTCGCCCCGGCGCACGCCTTCCCAGACGGAGCCATGGCCGCCACTCACGGAATGATGGAGCGCTTCGATCCGTCTCAGCCAGAAACCTGGGATGCATGGGTCGACCAGCTCATCAGTTATATGGAATTCAACGAGATTCGAGACCCGGAGAAAAAACGGTTGCTCTTGCTGAGCGCGTGCGGCACCCAAACAGTCCGCCTCGCCAAGAGCCTCTTGGTGCCCCGCACGGCCTTGGAAAGCTCCTTTGGGGAGATCCTGGACGTCCTCAATGGGTATTTCAGCCCCCGGCCTACCTTCTTGGCCAAGAGGATGGACTTCCAGAGGCGAGTCCAGGCCCAAGGGGAATCCGTTGCCGCCTTCCTGGCCGCGCTGAGGGCGCTCGCGGTGGACTGCGGGTTCCTGCAGGTGGAAGACAACTTGCTGACGCAGTTTGTGTGGGGCCTGGCGGACTCCAAGCTGCGGCGCAAGTTGATCGGCTACCAGAGGCTCTCCCTGGACGAGGCCATTGATGCTGCAACCACACACGAGGCCGCCGAAGGGGAACGCCCGGCCGCGGCTGCCCATACGGTCGGAAGGGGGCCCAGCCCCGGGGACTCAGACACCGAAGAGGTCTAAGCCCTCAGACCCCACCACCGCCGGCCGGCGCTGACTCAGCAGGCCGACAGGGAGCAAGCCAAGCCTTCCGGCAACCGGACCATGTGCGCCAGCTGCGGGGAAGGCCACGGGAGGAAGACCTGCAAGTTCCGGGATGCTGTCTGTCACAGGTGTGGAAAGCAGGGACACCTCGCACGGGTCTGCCGGTCCAAGGGCCCCCGGAACTCGAGATCATCAGCCCCACCGCACCGCGCACCGTCCACCGCCTACGAGACGACGGAAGAGGTCGCCGAGTTGTACCATCTCACCGACCAACCGCTGCAGGTACTTCGCCTCCCCAACCCCAATCTCTCCTCTACTCCGAAGATCCAAGTAACCGTGCGGATCGAGGGGTCCCCCTGTTGCATGGAGGTGGACTCGGGATCGGTGGCGTCCATCATCTCCATGGACCCTTTAAATAAACTTTGCCCGGCAGGGGGACCCCTCTACGTCCATCGCCACTAAGCTTGGTGGACTTTTAAAAGAACCCTGTTCCCATCCGGGGAGTCGGCACTTTCCGAGTGCAGTACCGAGACTTTGAGGAGAACTTGGACTTGGTGGTGCTTGAGGGCAACCTTGTGAGTCTCCTGGGGTGAGTGTGGTTCGAGGCCTTAGGCATTACGATCGGGGGCGTGAATAAGTGCGGGATGCGGGACTGGGGGGCGGTGTGCCGAGAATTCCGCGAAGTCTTTGATGGGAAACTGGGGTGTTATAAAGGGGCCCCGGTGTCGCTCCACTTAGACCCAACGGTGACACCCATCCGGCGGCGATTCCGCACCGTGCCCCTGGCCCTCTGCCCAAAAATAGAGGCAGAACTGGACCGGTTAGTGGCCCAGGGGGTCCTAGAGCCCGTCCCCAACGCACAATGGGAAACCCCGATTGTGACACCCGTGAAGCCGAACGGGGAAATCCGCATCTGCGTGGATTACAAGTGCACTATTAACCAGGCACTTCAGGCGCACGCATACCCCGTCCCCGTTGTCAGCCACATATTGGCCACATTGGTGGGGGCGCGCATATTTGGTAAGCTGCATCTCGCGCAGGTGTACCAGCAACTCCCTGTGGATGAGGCCACGGCCGAGGCCCAGACCATAGTAACCCACTGGGGGGCCTTCAGGGTGAAGCGGCTGCAGTTCGGGGTCAGTGTGGCCCCAGGGATCTTTCAAAATCTAATGGACGATTTGTTAAAAGGGATCCCTGGCGTGACGCCGTTCTTCGACGACGTCCTCATCGCCACGGCCACCCCAGAGAGCTTCGCCGCCCGCCTACGAATTGTTCTGGGACGCTTCCAAGCCATGGGGCTGAAGGTGAAGCGGGAAAAGTGCCTCCTCGGGGTGCCGGAGGTGGAGTTCTTGGGATACCGGGTTGACGCAACGCGCCTGCATCCGGCGAGGGGCAAGGTGAAGGCCATCGTGGAGGCCCCCGCCCCGAAGTCCAAGGCAGAGCTCCAGGCGTTCTTAGGCCTCCTGAACTTTTACCACGCCTTTCTCCCACACAAAGCCGCTGTGGCAGAACCCCTGCACAGGCTGCTTGATAAGACGACACCTTGGGCATGGGGAGCGAGGGAGGAGGCGGCATTTTGGGGGGTTAAGGTACTATTGATTTCGAACGCTGTACTCGCCCACTTCGATGAAAAGCTCCCGGTTATCCTGGCATGCGACGCGTCGCCGTATGGGGTTGGGGCGGTCTTGGGCCACAGGCTACCTGACGGGAGGGAAGTCCCGGTGGCTTACTACTCCCGCACGCTGTCTCCCGCGGAGCGGAACTATGCACAAATTGACTGGGAGGGCTTGGCCCTGGTGGCGGGGGTTAAGAAATTCCACAACTTTGTGTATGGGTGGCCCTTCACGCTGGTAACCGATCATAAGCCGCTCCTGGGACTGTTCGCGGCGGACAAACAAACGCCGCAGGTACTGTCGCCCCGGGTGTTGCGCTGGTCCTTGTTTTTAGCGGGCTACCAGTACCGGCTGGAGCATCAGCCGGGCAAGGCGCTGGGGCATGCTGACGCACTGAGCCGCCTGCCGCTGCCGCAGACAGGGGAGGATCCGGCTCCGGCTCCAGCAGTATTGTTGATGGAGGAGCTGCCCAACCCCCCCCTTCAGGCTGCGGACGTGGCCGCCCGCTCATCCCGAGATCCCATTCTCTCCCGGGTCCTAAACTGGGTGGTGAGGGGATGGCCAGCGGAACAGACAGGGCCAGAGTTCGCGGCATACAAAGCCAGGAGGGAAGAGTTATCCGCCTTGAAAGGGTGCTTACTATGGGGGGACAGGGTGGTAATCCCGGGGCCCATGAGACATGGGGTTCTAGAGACGCTGCACAAGGCCCACCCGGGAATTGTACGAATGAAAGCTCTGGCACGGAGCTACATGTGGTGGCTGGGGATAGATGCAGAAATTGAAACCTGGGTCCGGGGATGCACATGGTGCCAGGAAGTCCGCCCCAATCCCCCGAGAGCGCCTACCCAAAGCTGGGAGTCTACCCACAAGCCATGGTCCCGCCTACACGTAGATTTTGCCGGCCCATTTCAGGGGCTCCAGTTCATGGTGACGGTAGACTCCTACTCGAAGTGGGTAGAAATAAGCCCGGTGTCTACCACCTCGGCTAAAGCGGCAATAAGGGCCCTGCGGAAAATATTCGCGACGCACGGGTTGCCAGACACAATCGTGTCGGACAACGGGGTCGCGTTCACATCTGCGGAGTTCCAAGCGTTCCTCGCAAGGAACCTAATCCGGCACATACGTTCCGCGCCCTTCCACCCGGCAACTAATGGGCAAGCGGAGAGGACGGTACGCACCGCCAAAGAAGCGCTGAGCCGCATAACGGAGGGGGATTGGGAGTTCCGGCTGGCCCGCTTCCTCCTAACACAGCGCACCACCCCGAACCCCATCTCTGGGCATTGCCCCGCAGAACTATTGATGGGCCGCCGCCCCACGACCCTGTTAGACAGGCTCCACCCGGACCGAGCCCCAGAGAGAAAGCTGGTCGAAACCCGGGAGGCGCCCAGGAGCTTCCTCCCGGGGGAACCTGTCTACTTCCAGAATTACGGGGCAGGGCCTCAGTGGCTGGCCGGGCGCATCCTAAAACCCACCGGGCCAGTGTCAAACGAGGTCCTGGCAGACGGGGACCGGGTCCTCCGTAAGCACGTGGACCAACTCCGGAGGTGGCAAGACCCAGACACAGGGATCCAGGCCCCGCTACCGGAAGACACCGAGGCCGCACCAGCATGGGATCGGCTGCCGGCACCACCAGCGGAGCAAGTGCCTGAAAGACCGCGGAGCCCGGAGGGGGTCCAAGAGCAAGTCGAGCCACCGCCGTCGCTGCCGCAACCGCCACCACCGCAGCTACCACCGCCGCCATCACTGCCACCGGAAATCCAAGCTCCTAGGGCGGGAGGACCACTCGAAGGAGGGCCCGCCAGCCCGGTACTGGCTCCCCGAAGGTCAGTAAGAGAACGGAGGCCACCAGCCTACCTAAAAGACTACGTCACCTGATGGGAGACAAACTATGGGGGGAGGGGTGTTGTGTCCTGACATCAGGGGTATGAGTTGGCGAAGGCAGCCAAGCTCGCTCTCTGAGAACAATAGGGACTAGGTTCCTGAGCTCGCCAGTAAAGAACCAATGGCAGCATTGGCGGGCAATTCAAACCCGCCAATAGGAACGGGGGGCGTTCCCCCCCCTTACTGTATATAGTTGGCCGCCGGCCATTACTGTTGTTCTTGTCTTGTGTGAAGTACGAATAAACGCGTCTTCTCTTATGTCGTCGTCCAAGTCATGAGGCCCGAAACCCAGTACTTTACAGCAATGGTCTCCAATGTGATGCCCCCTGACACCTTTTCTGGTGCCTGCCAAGTGTTTAAAGAAAATGGTTGTGGCCAGATGAGAGTTTTGCCTAGGTAGGGGGTTGATTGACCATTGTAGATTTCATTGGCAGTGTAGATTTTTCTTTAAAAAAATATTCTTTGACAGCACCTGCCAGCATAGCTCAAGGGTCTTAAAACAATATGGTCATTTTAAAAGGTATCTTGTTAAACAGAGCAACTGCCTGACATGTTGAAGAGTCACCATTTGAGTTATGCATGATGTCACCACTTGGCATTTTGTGGTTGGCTCCACATTCTGTGGCAGCCATTTTGCAGCTGCACTCACTACCTTGTGTCAGAATTCCGAAGTTGCCAGAAAGCTCCAAAAGGCTAAGAACCTCTGCCATAGAGTTTACCCTCCAAAGCAGCCATTTTCTCCAGGGGTCTGTGGTCTTTGTGGTCTGGAGATAAACTGTAATTCCAGGAGAACTTAAATTATATTATTTACTTAATTCACTTAGATCATGCCTGTTTCCACAACAGAGATCCAAAGCAACTTACACCATTCTCATCTCCTTCATTTTATCCTCACGACAACGTGGTGAGGAATGTTAGGCTGAGATTGTGTCACTGGCTCAAGATCACTCAGTGAGCTTCCACGGCAGAATAATGGTCTGATTTAATAATCATCTGAATAATAATCTGAAGTATATCTTCAAGTACTTGAAGGTCTGTCATATAGAGGATGGTGTGGAGTTGTTTTCTGTTGCCCCAGAAGGTTGGACCAGAACCAATGGGTTGAAATTAAATCATAAAAGTTTTTGGCTAAGCATTAGGAAGAACTTCCTGATAATTAGAGCGATTCCTCAGTGGAACAGGCTTCATTGGGAGGTGGTGGGCTCTCCTTCTTTGGAGGTTTTCGAACAGAGGCCATTTGACAGCAATGCTGATTCTGTGAACTTAGGCAGATCATGAGAAGGAGGGCAGGAAAGGTTGCATCAGTGCTTAGTTCTCATGGCCCTTTATTACACACCCAGAGGAATGCTGGCTGCCACTTTGGGGTCAGGCAGAAATTTTTCTCCAGGTCAGTTTGGCTAGGGATCCTGGAGGATTTTTGCCATCTTCTGGACATGGAGCAGGGGTCATTGTATGTGGGGGAGGTGTGTGTGAATTTCCTGCATTGTGCAGAGTGTTGGACTAGATGACCCTGGAGGGCCCTTCCAACTCTATGACGCTATGATCCAAACTTGGGTTTCCCAGATCCTACTCTGAAGCTCTAACTGCTACACCACCCTGGCTTTCATAGGGTGGATGCTATTGAATAGTAGCAAGCAGCCGTCCTGGGTGAGTCATGCAAGTCAGTTGGTATCAAGTCATCTGATGGTTGCTGTCAGGCCTGGCCCCATGAGCTCTTCCTCAAAGGCCAAAACAACCTTGGAAATGGCCTTGCCCCTGCCCCTCTCTTGTACTATCAGAAACCAAGGCTTGAAGGCAAGGCAACACTGTCATGGTTGCCTAGCAATGTTCACTAAGGGCATCCATGTCTTAAAGCTACAGACATTCCATTTGTCATGGAGAGGGGGTTTACCTTCCAATGCATTTTTGCTTAGATTTTTCTGCAAACCTGCAGCATTTTTCAGATTTGTAGAAAGCTGTGTTTTGTCTGTTCATGGTGCCAGTCTCTGGATTTATATATCTACAGATCTGGCCATGTTGAGAATCAGATATATTGATGATGTCATAAAAGGAGAAGTAAATATGCTGGACTTTTGCCTGATTTCCTTACACACTCCATATCTGGCCCAGATTCCAGAAAAAGACCCACAGCTAAAGAGATTTAAAGAGGATTTCATTATTTTCATAAGATGTTGCTTATGCTGCAAGAAACAGATAAGAGAAGCCATACAAAGGCCCCAGCCACACATGCCAGAAAATGCGGGGGGGGGGAGGCATGGCTATTTGCGCCGTTGCATTCTGACCCACCATTATGCAATCAGACATGGCGGCGGCGCACCGGGGTTTTCTTGTTTGGTGCATGGTGCAAAGAGAACGGCCGGAGGGAATAGGTGCATGCTGACGCAATCACACTGAATGAGTCCATCTGCAGCCCATGGCAAACCATTTTCTAGTAGATTTTTGCAGGTACTTTTTAACTACGCATCTTCAGCGGGATGCCATGGGTTGGCCACGGGTGTGCTACGCTTGCCAGATGTTGCAATGTGATTGCGTCCTGAAAATCCACCCAGCATTCATACCTTTCATGCGGCAAATTCTCTCTGTGACTGGGGCCAAATATCTTCAAGTTGTTACTGAAGTGATAAGTATTACTACCAGTAGAAGGTCCTTGATATTCTTACTCACCTTAGGTACTGTATCAGCTAAAAGTGGGCTGAGGAAGTGAAGACTGTATTAATATTTACATCATTTGATGAGAAGCAGAGTAGCCTAAACAGGAATCAAATATGCCCTGGAAAGTCCAATTTCCACTCTGAAGAGTAACCACTCTTCTGTTCATATCATAATTCGATCACAAACTGAGAATAGCAAACACTTGAAAAAAGTCTGCTTTTTATCAAATATTCAGAATTGTTCTGAAATTTTGCCTTGTGAGCTTTCCTATATTGTTTTCCCCATAGCTGTACCTCACCCTCTGTCAGCTGCCAAACACATTTCATTACTAACAAATTATAAAAGTCGTGTCTTGATTCTGCTGGAGTGGGTATGGGTACAGGCAGGAAAACTGTATGGCTTTTCTCTCTGTTCTGTTCTTCCCCAATTTGCCTGGCTGTTTCAGTGTTTGTTCATGGGAGTGTTTGGATCCTGACCATCAATACTTTGTGCACATAGGTTCTCACATCCCCTCCACCCACTCAGAGAACTCATAAAAAATTAACCTATAAATGAGATGTTTTCCTTAGTTGCCTCAGTCCTACTAGGGTGGTGAAGGAAAGTGCGTGGCTTTTTTCTCTAGTATTGTTAGCAGCCAGACCCCTTCTCCCACAGAGGGGCAGTTTAGCCCACAGAGAGAGAAAGGAAGAACACCCCTTGTACATATATCACCCCCCAAAAATCATAAATATGAAACACTGCCTGGTCTGAAAAGGCACAAAATGGAGTCCAGCCAGAGACAAGCCAGAAACAGGCCTGGGAAAATATTTCTTTATTTTTGAAGGTGAGTCATTTCGGCTAGCTGACTAGCAACCCTTCCCCGCCCTAAGGGGATGCATAATTAAGGACAATAGGTTTCCCAAGAAGCTATGATCTAACTTCAGCATTGCTTCTTCTCCTGACCCATTTGCCCCAAATTAGCACTTCAAAGCTGGTAGTTTTTCCATCCAGCAATCCCCAGGTCATCAAGGCAACATTCACACCTTTAGGTTACACCTCTGGAATACCCATCAAGGTTCTCCCAAATAAACACATCAAAGCCTCTTCCACATCTTTTGTTCATCACCAGAAAACTAATTGTCTTGGGGCCATCGCGTCAGCGCAGTCCCAGGAAACACTTTCCCTATATCAAGTACACCTAGCCAGCAACCAGTGTGTGTGTTCTCAGCGCTAAACAGCACACCCTCACATGCATGTGGGTCCTCCATGAAATGCTAGACGTTTCACAGCTCCTTCAAGACTGGTAATTGTATAGCCTTCCCTGAATTGCTTTTCCCCACTACCCCCTTTTATCTTCCTCTTAGTTAGCTTGTGTGTTCCCCGTGTGCTTTGTGTGTATGATTTACTCTTTTATTTATTTTATAATAAAACACCTCTCTGGTTGAACTTCAGCCTGGTTTACTTTGAGAGTTCTCTAAGGGAATAATCCAGGTATATATTGGTGGAGATCCCAGTTACCCGACCTCTTGTTCTGTCTCCATTTAAGCTAATTTCCCCACTAATTAGGAGACTGCCAATTTGGGTAACAGTATTCCAATCTTGCCCATTTGCCCTTTGCCTGCCTGAACCCTAAAACCAAGTGTGTTCATGTTCTCCCAGTGCCCTAAATTGGATCACAAATACTTTGCTCATTCTTGAACTGCCTCCTGAAAACTGTAGTTTGATTCAGTAAGTTCTGAGCATGCATCCATTTTGATAAATACTACCCACTAATGAATGCCACTCACTGTAAATGTACAGAAGTAGCACATGTATTTTTAACATAACTGATTTTAAACAGTGCATTATTCACTCATGATTACACTGGGGATAGTTAATACAGGCAAGCTAGCATATAATGAGGGTTAAGATATGTTTCCATACACTCTTATTTGAAATTCCCATTGAAACCATGGTTCCTTTAAATTCACTGTAGTTTCCTTGAGGCAGAGAAATCTGGGTGCTAGGCAGCTTTTTCAGACAGGATGTCCTCTTTCATAAGAATCACTGTACCATGACTTTCATCAGGCTTTTTTACATGAAGAGCTTGGCCAAAGTTTTCTATATCCCATTGATCTGGAGAAATCAAAGCACATATTCTATTCGCCTGTTGAACACAATGGCAGCTTAAAAATGTTTGTCTTTGGCTGAACTGTATCTGATATTTAGACCACCTGATAGTTTTCAACTAAACTTTCTGCATTAAACCAATTAGGATGTTCTCTTCTCTTTTCTTCCAAACCAATTTTCTGTTCATTACTCTGAGTATTTTTCCTAGGATTGGTATAAATCTAAGTTGTTGATAATTTCTCCAACCTTTACTTTAGCACATCTTGAGGAAGGGGATGATTTTCATAATTATTTCCTTGTACCTCACTGTGGTTGGTATGGTTCGCGATGTTATTTCTCTGTTGATTCATAATTAAATAGGAGGTACTTCATTGGTAAACAATAGTGGGCTAAATTAATGCCGGATGGAACTCTGTTAGCGCAAATGGAGCGACTGCCATTCTGTCTCAGCTCAGTTGGTCTTTGCCAGCCCAACAGCTCAATGAAATAATGCTAATCATAAGAATCGATTTGCAACAATAAACATCATATTTTCTATTTGTTGAAGTAATATTGTATAGTGCTTAAAGTGTTGGACTTGAGAGACTAATAGTGCCATCCTGTTACCACTCTTTCTAAGTCAAGTGAGGTCAGTGGGCTTAGATGGATGTAATTCTGCTTAGGAGGTCTCTGCTAAGCTGAAATCCTTGCTCAGCCATGAAGCTCACTTGGTGACCTGAAGAAGCCCAACCTCCCTCACAGGGTTATTGTGAGGGGCAAACAGAAAAGAGCAGAACCATGTATACAGATGTGAGCTCCTTGGAGTAAGGACAGTACAAAAATGTGATAAAGAATGTTTGTCTTTAAATGATCCTTTAAATAATGTAACCAGTATTCACCAATGTATGGTTAACTATTTCTTCCTAAAGGGTAAAGTTCACAAGGTATGAGTTCACTGTTTGGTGAGCAAGTTGCCTATACATCTTCCACGTATCTCCCAGAGCTTCAGGGACTCTAATCCAGCTTTTCTCAGGTGTCACAGGATTGGTGCCACACTGAGACACCTGAACAAGGCTTTCCACACTTCCAGGTCCAGAAGTTGCAGGTGCACCCATGCTAAGGCACTCAGGTAGTGTGCAAGGCCTTCCCCTGTCCTCAGGTCTGGGATCAGTGGAGGGGGGTACCACAGCAATCCCCAGCTCCAGTTACGGTGGCCTGTGGGGGAGGTGGGGGAAAGCAAAGTCATTTGCGTAGGGTGTCAAAAACCCTTGGGCTGGCCCTGCCTTGAAGTGGTATGATTCTATATTTTAGGTCTATCTATTTTAGGTCTATTTTATATTTTAGGTCTATCCTCTCTCACTGGTTTGATAGAAGAACCTATATGTGACAATTTACACATGAGAAATTTCTGCACATCTGTGGAAAATGTATTTAGGACTATGGTTTAGTTTTGCAACTTCATAATACGCACGCACAATAAACACAGAAACCCCTACAAAGCCAACAGTGAAAAGCAGGGAACCAAAAATACTGGCAAAAATTCAAGTAGGGACCGAGCAGATGATAGAGGAGATGAGCGGCTAATGCAGTGTCAATTACATATTTTATTTAGATTCCGGTGGGTAGCTGCGCAGGTCTGAAGCAAAAGGACAAAGTTTGAGTCCAGTGGCACCTCTAAGACCAACAAAGTTTAATTCTAGGTACAAGCTTTCATGTGGATTTGCTTTGTTGGTCTTAAAGGTGCCACTGGGCTCAAACTTTGTTCTATATTTTATTTATTTCATTTATACCCTGCCTTTCTCCCCAATGGGGACCCAACATGGTTTACATAATTTCCTTCTCCATCCTCACAACAACCCTGTGAGGTAGGTTAGGCTGAGAGAGTGTGATTGGCCCAAGGTCCCCCAGCAAGCTTCCATGGCAGAGATGAGATCTGAAACTGGATCTCCCAGGTCCTAATTCAAAGCTCTAGCCACTGCACCACACTGGCTATGATGTTTTTATGATTTTTAATGAACCATTCAAAGCTTTACAGGAGAGATTATGATGGCTGCACTCAGATGAGCTATTTGATCCATTGTTGTTGCTTCTCCCCAATGGATTTAAATTGCTTGATCAGACAGCAACATCTGTACCCTGTTCCACAGTTGTCAGCCCCCTCCCATGCTCACCCTCGACTTTCCCAACACCGGTGGAAGTCTGGTATTTACTTAACCTACTGGGTTCACTGCACATATCCGGATGTCTGATTGCTCTCTTGTGCAGTCAAGCCATTTGGGAAATCTCAAAGTTCTGTATTCACTACCATTTTTTTTACCAGTTAGCAATATGTGCATAAGCAGTTACTTGCTAAAGGGTTGTTAATTACTGCTTGTGCAGAATTTGCAAGAGGAGCAATGGCGGCAGCAGCAACAACAGTGGCAAACCAGGAAAGTTTGCTTGGTCTTTGACAGTGGCGAGGGGAGCAAGACATCCTGAGAGGCAGGCAACGCACACCTCCTTGCTTTGCAGTTTGCCAGAGCAGAGACGAGCCCCCTTTCCACCTAGGATAACACATGAGTGGGAAAGCACCACATCCAGCTCAAGCATCACTGTGGGGGAGAGTCTTTAAGTGTAGGAGAGATAGCCTCCTAGTTGTAAATCCAGTGTAGACAGCAGAGACAGCCCCTCCCATCTCCAGCACCTCGTGTCTCTCATCTCCTTACTAGGTGAGAATGAAAATGCTTTGCTGGCGGCTGGCTTGTGTGGCTGGCTGGGGTGGCCCTCAATGGCAAGGACAGGATGTCTGATTGAACCACCCTGGAGCAAAAAAATTCTGACCGAATTAGAAATGTGGCCACAACACGATGAGCACGCCATCTGACTGCAGCCTATATTAACACGTATAATAATGCATATCCATACAATAGACTTAGCTGGTTTTAACAGCCATTCCCTCACTACAATGAACTCTGGAAACTGTATTTCTCTCCAAGATAACATCTGGAAAGTTATTTATTTATATTCAGTGATGTGTGCCCTGCGTCTGAGAAGGCATTCAAAGCAGCTTACAATTAATAATAAAAATATAGTAATATTTAACAAATGGGGAACCACAAGGAGTTGCGGGTGAAATTTCTTTTTCTCCTTCCTCACAATTTCTTCTTTTTCCACCCTGAAAGCCCCTTCTTAGCTTCTCCTCCCTTTCCTGCTTCCTTCTCTCCTTCTTGCCATGCAGCCAGCCTACCTTTATTGCCCTCTGTGTTTTCAGCTTTCCCTCTTTCCCTCCTGCAGCAGTCTATGGCCCAGTTGTGTGGTGCCAACTACCAAGCCAGGTCCAGTTGTGTAGTGTTGCCCACTGGGTTGGGCCCAGTTACTCAACAGGGGACCTACAAAGTCTTGTGGGGGGCACCT